>JAHRHZ010000019.1:43614205-43640035 GCA_024137785.1 Ginglymostoma cirratum | reverse complement strand
AGCTGGGGGGCCTGGAGTGGAATGAGACTGTCAGTGAGCTGGGGGCCTGGAGTGCAGTGGGACTGTCAGCTGGCTGGGGGCCTGGAGTGCAGTGGGACTGTCAGCTGGCTGGGGGACTGGAGTGCAGTGGGACTGTCAGCTGGCTGGGGAACTGGAGCGGAGTGGGACTGTCAGCAGGCTGGGATCCATGAGCAGAGCAGAGCAGTGGGCTGGGGGCTTGGTGCAGTCAGCCTGTTATAGATGGCGGCCAACAGCTTGCGAACCTGGTTGGGGTCAGCCTATTATTGGGGGGGGTGTGCGCAATGTGACATGTAGAAAGTCCCCAGAGTGGAGCAACTACAGGCTATCGAAGGACTGTAATGGTTTATATTTCAACTTTACTTCTTTATTTTCCTAATTTATGCTATGAAGAATTGTAATGTAGAATTTTTTGCTTTTTCCTTTATTTCTCTATTTTTGTATGTAATCTATTTTGGTACCAAAGATTTGTAGCTAAGTACTTTGTCCCTAAGATGGCATTGTGTGTGGCAACATTGCACACGTTTCACTGTACTCCTGTACGATTTTACTTGAGTACATATGACAATAAAATCTAATTCTAATTCTGAAGTTTGACTGTAAGTGCTATTTTGAACTGTGACTGCAAATTGATTCAGGTCAGGAATTAAGCACACAAGGTAGTCCAGAGCTCTAGATAACACAGTGTGGAGCTGCAGGAACACAGCAGGCCAGGCGGCATCAGAGGAGCAGGAAAGTTGACATTTCGGGTCGGGACCCTTCCTCAGAAACGTCTGAAGAAGGGTCCCAACCCAAAATGTCAACATTCCTGCTCCTCCGATGCTGTCTGGCCTGCTGTGTTCCTCCAGCTCCACATTGTGTTATCTCCGACTCCAGCATCGGCAGTTCTTACTGTCCCTGACTCCAGAGCATGAGGACATTTTTCATGTCAGAAACAGGTAGCCAGCAATTGGAAGTATATCCCCACCAGAACAACTACCATCATCACATACAAAGTCTGATACAGCCAGCCCATTACATGGCACAAAGGTTTCTTTTAATTGAGATGGGTTGAAAACAGATTTTATCAACATTCCTTAGTTTTATTCTTTAGCTTGAAAGGATGGTGGTCAACATCAATACATGAAAGCCACTTGAGAAGCAGCTCAGAGTATATCACTGCAGGTGGAAAAGCAGTTAGGATGGTCATTGAAGTTTGTCACAGGCACAATAGTAGTTAACACCATGTGTAAAAACCATTGTGGAATATATTACTTTCCAAATTTCTTGATTTTCAGCATTAAAAAAAATGAATATTTATTGAACAGGCAGTGTAATCCATCAAATCTCGGCTCCCCACCACCACCACTCCCACTCCCACCCACCCCATCACACACCCCAACCACTCCATAATCCGAACTGTTGTTTTGAGTCACTGTTTGTGGCAAGGCAGTGGGATGGTAACTGGGAGAGATGGAATGAGTGAATGGGGTCAGGCAGGGTATCATGTCAGAGTCATAGAAGATAACAATGTCTGTTGGTGAGGGAGGTGGTTGTGATTATAAATGACCAAGCCTGGGGAGGTATTAAGAGTATAATTATGTGGGGAAGGCGATGGCTTAGTCGTATTATCGCTGGATTGTTAATCCAGAGACCCAGATAATGTTCTGGGAACCAGGTTTGAGTCCTGCCATGGCAGATGGTAGAATTTGAATTCAATAAATATCTGGAATTAAAAATCTAACAATGACCGTGAATCCATTGTCGATTGTCAGAAAAACTTACCTGATTCACTACTGTCCTTTAGGGAAGGAAATTGCCATCCTTACCTGGTCTGGGCTACATGTGACCCCAGACCAACCACAGCAATGTGGTTGACTCTGAACTGCCCTCTGGACAATTAGGGATGTGCAATATATGCTGCCTAGCCAGCGACGCCCTCATCCCATGAATGAATAAAGAAAAAAAATTTCCGGAGGGGCTTCAATGACTGGCAGCAGCCTATGTGATTTATATATGGAACCAAGAAGATGCCTGATGTTTGAAGGAAGAAAATTGTAAAGATAACTCATTGAGGAACTTCAAGTGGAGTTTTAGTGGAGTTGAAAGAGAAAGAGGAAAGAGAGAATTAGGCATTTGGATTGAAGTGAGGTTCTCAATGCAAGAGAAAACAATAAAATAGTAGGAGAGTGACCAGGGTGAGATTTGGTGTTAGGTACGACCACAATGTTTTGAATGGGGTAGATAGTCAGAGGGTATAGCCAGATGGGTTGTCCTCAGTAGCCAGCAATGTCTTGGGGCTAAGTGTATATTCAAAGCTATGGTGTCATTGACCATCCACATAAAGTGATAGAAGCAAAGATCTCATTCACAGATGAATAGAAATTCTGTGTGTGGAGAAGGGGTGTGTTGGGGAAAGAGGTTAAGAAGGGGTGAAGGGGTGATGATCATTGATCTGCTGGAAGAGTTAAAGGGATCACTGATGACGATTGAGTGAGACAAGAAGATTGACGAGATTAGCTCCCAGTAGATGTGTTTATTGGGAAGTTCAACAGGACAATAGAATGATATGATTAGAACTTGTGTTTGAAAAGGAGCAGTGGACGTTTGTAAAATGCTGAGAGAATCAGAAAGCACAGCTTATCCAACAGGAATGTAAGACTGAGAGTTGGCAGGAGACAAGCGATTGGATGCACAACTGAAATTTGGCCGTCAAGTACTTAAGGGGGAGAAATGAAAAATAGCATGTTGGGTGATAACAGGGGAGGAGACACATGGAGTACACAAATATAGTGAAGAGAAAAGGTAACAAGGGAGATAGGAGCAATGGACTGAGGACTAGATGACATTGTCAGCCTGAGCATAGAGATAGCAAATATTTCTAATTTAAAGTAATGATTTTAGTCCTGGATATGACAGCTGATGTTTTATCAGCAATTTAAGCTGAGATACTTGGAGTGGCAGATAAGCTTCTGAAGTCTATCTCATTCAGCACTATGTTCAGACTCTACAGTTGAGCAATCATAATTAATGTTGTGACCTATTTCATTTAGCAATCTAGACTTTCATCTCCCAGCCGAGGCTGCAATACATCATTTGAAGCCAGAGGCTGCTGGAAGTACAATTTTCCTTTACCTTACCTCTCATTGATACCATTTTTCAGAAAGAAACATGTATGACATTTGGCTAATGTACCTGTGGCTAGAAGGTTGCCAGTGTCTCCATGTTAGATAATAGTGACCTAGTTTAATACAGCACCAGTAAATCAAATTCAGTTAAGTATTATAAATTCCATCATTAAGCTGATTTAGGGTCAAAAGGCAGATTTGTTCACAGTTTTCATTCAGTTTCAAAGCTTATTTATGTCGAAACAAGTCATTGTACACACATGGCTTGTTCCAGATCTTGTACTGTTGGGAGAAAATATTCTCAACACAGAATTGTACGATAACATATTTTGGAAAGTGGCAGCATGTATTAATCAACTCAGAGTAGTCCAATTTATCAAGTTGATTAAATGGAATTGAAATAGTTTAGAATAATTCTATCCTAGTTAAAATCATCCTAGATTTATCTTTACCCAGGAAGAGGATGCTACCGAAACCATGGAGGAAGTGGAAGTAGTCATACAATTAAAAGGTTTTAAAATTGATAAGGAGATGGTAACGGATAAGTTGTTTGAACTAATGGTTGATAAGTCACCAGATTAGAAGGAGATACATCCAGGAATATTGAGTGAAGTGGGTGTAGAAATTTTTTAGGCATAGTCCATAACTTTCCAGTCTTCAGTAGATGCTGGTATTGTGCCAGATGACTGGGGAATTTAAAATGTTGCATCAATTAAGCATGAAAAGATAACTCATGCAACTACAAACCAATCAGTTTAATATCAGTGTCAAGAAGCCTCTAGACATGATAATTCTAGATAAAATTAATGGAAACTTGGACAAATGCAGGCTAATGAAGGAGAGTTAAACAAATTTGCTGAGAGTAAATCACATTGAAGTTAGTTGCTGGAGTTTTTTAATTGATATAACAGAGAGACTGATGAGGCTTATACTGTCTGTGTGGTGTGTATGGACTTCCAAAAGGGATTTGATGAATTGCTACCTAACATACGTGTGAGCAAAGTTACAGTCTGTGGAAAAATAAGCAAAAGTTAGAACATTGACACAAAATTTGCCGAGTGACAGAAAACAGAACGTATATTTTAAGGGATGCCTTTCAAACTGGAGCAAGGTCTATAATGATGTTTCCAGTGATTCCTGCTCTTCCTGATGCACATTAATAATCTAAAGCTTGGTGAGCAGAGCACCATTTCGACATTTGCAGATGATACGACACTTACAGTCTTGTGAACTCTGATGAGAGGGATAATTCAGAGCTTTAAAAAGGCACAGACAGATTGGCAGAATGGGCGCTAAAATGGCAAATGAAATTTATTGCAGAGCAGTATCAAGTAATTTATATTTGTCAGAAAAGCATGGGGATTGAACATAAAATAAAGAGTCCAATTGTAATGGGAATATAGGAGCAGAGGAATCTGGGTATATATGAACTGAAATTATTGGCAGTGTTTGCTTACACCGGGAACTGTGGGTAACTTTTCATGCATGATAATTGGGGCACATGCTCACCATTCCAAACACAATATGTCATCATGTAAACTTTATGTGTGACACCATGTGCAAATGTAGCCTTGCACACATACGTACAGAATTGTGAAAATGGTTATGATCTGGGGTCAGTAGTGGGGGAGAAGGGAAGGGTGACCGGGGTTGGGGGGAGGGGAGTGGTTTTCACTGCACTGAGAAGAGAAAAGGATGTCAGAGCCAGGGGTGTGGGGCAATAATGACAGCTCGGGATTTGGAAGAAGGTAGCGCAAGGAGGGCCTAGGAGGACAGGATGATCATTTCCACTGTGTTTTCTTTAATCCATGCTCCCCTTCCATTCTTCCTCCATTCTCTCTTCCTCCAGAACTCCGCTACCTCTGCTTGTTCTTTCCCAGGTCCTGACACAGCCCCCCAGTCTCCTCCCTCTTCCCACCCACAACGGTGATAGGGTCCTCCTTGTCCTCACTAACAATCCCGCCAGCATCCAGCTGGAAGTGGTGGAAATGACATCTAATTGCCCTCTGGACAATTAACTGCCATTTCTACCACCTCCAGTGGGAAGTCACCACCAGATACATACTCCCTGCTCTTCCCTTGTCAGCTTTCCGCAAGGATTGTTTCCTCTGGATCATCCTCGTCCAATCCTCCTTCATTCCTAAAACCCTCCCCTCGGCACCTTCCTCTGCAACTGCAAAAGGTGTAACACCAACCCTTTTACTTCCTTCCTCCTTAGTATCCAAACATACCATCCAGGTGAAGCAGCACTTTACCTGCACTTCATTCAATCTAGTCTACTCGCATATGTTGCTCACGATGTGGTCTCCTCTCCACAGGGGAAACAAGGCGTAGACTGGGTGATTGCTTCACAGAATTCTTACATTCTGACTGCAAAAAAAAGCCCTGAGCTTCCAGTTGCCTGCCACTTCAGCACACCACCGTGTTCTCTGGCCAACATCTCTGTCTCAGGCTTGCTGCAGTGCTCCAATGAAGCTCAGTGTAGGCTGGAAGAACAGCACCTCATTTTCCACTTGGGAACTCTGCAACCTTCTGGACTTAGTATTGAGTTCAACAATTTTAGGGCCTGAGCACCTTTCCCCATGCTTTCCCGCCATCCCCACACACCAGGCCCTGTCATCTCATGGGCTGATACACTAAACTAGCCATGGTCAGTCACCATTCATCCCCATTAGCAGCCATTCATTCTCCTAGATTGGTCTTTATCCACTCCTTTGTCTATCTAACTATTTTTCTCTCACTGTTTGGGCTGTATCTCTACCTATTGTTTATGCCTCCCCTCTCCCCCTGCTCTATTTCTGTATAAAAACTGTCCGTTTGCTAGCTACCCTCAGTTCTGAAGGATTCTATTGAACTCAAAGTGTTAACTCTGATTTCTCTTCACAAATGCTGCCAGACCTGCTGAAATTTTCCAGTAATTTCTATTTTTGTTGCAACTCCCACCCCCAACTACTGATTTTCATCCCACCTTTCTCCTAGGTCCTCCCAATCTCCCCACTTCCTCATCCCCAAACTCTTTCATTTCCCCTTCTGTACTGATCTCTTCCCTGCCATTCCCGTCTTTCTGCCACACCCTCTCCCCCACCATCGTTCCCATCTCTCCCTCCCACAACTGCGACTTCCCAAAATCTGCTCATGTGACGCATAGCAAGCACGCACAAATACAGCCCAAATTATGTAAGTTCAAAGAAGTTGACAATGTGATTAACACATCATATAGTATCCTAGGCTTTCATAAAAGGGGCATAGAATACAAATCACAAACTTATACAGATATTGGCTTGGCCTTCACTGAGGTAATGCAATAGGTGTCACATTTTAGTGTGGATATGAAAGCATTAGACAGAGTGCAGAAATGATTCATGAGAATGGTTCCAGTGATGAGAAACTTGGTTCATGTAGATAGTCTGGAGAAATTTGAACTTTCTTCTTTAGATAGAGGAGGCTAAGAGGAGGTCTGATTGAAGTATTTAAAATCTGAAAAGGGAAGAAGCTGGGGGGAAAGACATGAGGTGAATTACTGCTTTGTAGATGGAAGGACATGACATTCCAAATGACTTCCAACTGCTGCCTCAAGACAACAAGAGGTGAGTAGTAACCGCTAGTTATGTCTGCATTTGAAGGTGCATTACACAATATTTTTAATTAGCCATAACATAAAGTGCGACACAGTTTAATTTTTTTCAATGCGGTGAATGGCACACAGAAGTGCCTCACTATTCCCTAAAATTACAGGTTATATATTTATAATTTAAACTTATAGTTCATGACAAACATTACCTGGTGCATATAGACTGAGACATTTTGCATGGATTTCAGGTCCTTGCTGTTCTATTGGACTTATAACTCCTCTGCAAAGGTTTGCATTACAAAAAGGATATCTACGCTGATAGCGAAGACTTCTCGTGCAATATGCATTGAATGCAATCATGGTGGGGGAGTAAGCAAGAGTGCTTGGAGTGTGCACGGTCAGTATGCAGTGTAGACAGAATGTGACATCAGCTTGCATGAAACAATGATATGACGGTGGATAACAGTTTGGTCACTGTTGACCTCAAAACTCCAGCCAACATCTTCTTGTAAACACAGATAGGTAAACATGCGTTAAGCAGCAAGTAGGGTCCACTTGCCAGAGCTATTGGTGAGAAACACACAGCATGTCAAGCTGATCATATGTGAGGAGGATGAGGAGGGGATATGCGAAAAAGCTCTGAACAGCAGATCTTATACACACAGGGTCTTCTAGAAACACTTCTCTTTCTTCTATCTCAGTCAGCAGCAGGTTGCTCATTGTCTACAGTTTACAAGGAAGCGATGAGAACCCTATAATTTCTTGTGAGCTGACCTGCAAACTGACAGAAAGGCAAGGATGCCAGTGGGCGCCAAAGCTGAAACAGTGACACATGCAACATCTGCCAGGTTACCATCTGCACTGCGACAAATCAGGAGGGCAGAGGCTTTTTTATAGTAATAAGGGGAATTCATTGTTCCCCTCAGACTAGGGAGAAACAGAAAGAGTTTACAAGTGTTTTTTTTTCATACAATAGGGAGATCTTTCATGCAGAGTATGGTCAACTGCATACACAGGGCTTTGTGAGTGACACATTTAAGTGCAACAAAGCATTTTCAATGCTCAGTGAGAGTATAATTGTTGTGTGACCATGCTCGGCTTAACATGTTGACCATTTACTTTTCAAGCTGTAGTCTTCATGTGGCAATTTATTGTTCCATCAGGATCAATTCAGACAGAGTCTGCTGAGCAAGCCACTTTACACCTATTTCGTGATTGCCTTTGCAATGCAGTCACACATGATCAATATGGATACAGTATGAGCAACACTGCCACACGCTTCTCACATTTCAGTGAACAGGCCGTTTGCATGTTGAAGCAATGGTACTATTGGCTGGCACGGTCTGGTACAGCCCTGCAGTGCTTGTTGTTATGTAATGCTCCCCCTATCCTCCAAACCCGAACGTGCTTTTGCTCCCCTCATCTAAGTAATGAAAATGATTTTTATAAAAGTCAAGGTCCTAGAACAGACCCCTGTGGGACTTTACTCGTCATATCCTGCCAATCAGATAAAGACTTACTTTTACATACTCCGTTTTCTGCGAGCCAGTTAATCTTCTCTCCATATTAATATATAAACCCTTAAATCATGAGCTTTTATTTTCCACAATAGCCTTTGTTGTATCATCTCATCAGATGCCTTCTGGAAATGCAGGTATATGTCTACATGCCTGGCTAGCTACCTGTTATACTGTAAACTCTTCCCCTTGGTTAACTTTTTAGTCATTCTCTCTCATCCTTTAAATTCTGTCTAATCGTCTGACTTGCCACTCATCTTTGTGCAGTTATATGGTTTTTTTTGTTAAATTAGATGCCTTCCCTAACTTCTTTAGTTAATCATGGATGGTGTATCCTCCCTTGAGGATTTTTCTTCATAATAAAACAATAAATTTATTCTGAATATTCCGAAATATTTCCCTAAGTGTCTATCGCAGTATGTCTATTGATCTATTCTTCTGCTCAGTATGCCAGTTCACTTTAGCTAGCTCAGCCACAAAACTGCTTCTATTTTTGTTTAAATCAATAATTTCAGCCCCAGTCTTCGCTCTTTCAAACAGGATGTAAAACTCAGGCATATTGTGGTCGCTGATACCCAAGCATGCATTAACTCTAAGATCATTAACTAATCCTGCCAATTAAACAATACTAAATCAAATATAACTGGTGCTCAGCAGACAACTTGGCCATCTGGACTCTTGCCCTTTGCTGTAGAGAGCGGAGTCACCCCCAAACTGTATGACGATCTACTTCTATATTTGTTGTTGCTTCTCCCACATAAATGACTTCCTGAACATAGTGCTATGGTCAGCTTGCTCATCCACTTCACAACCCACTGTTCTCATTCAAAAAAGCTGACAGAATTTCAAACCTATTAGACATTGAGACGTTGATATTCCTATGGCCACACCCTCCTGTCCCTGACCACTAAATAAATCCAAAGACCCTATCCTAAGCAGGATGTGACTGCTTCCTGGTTACAAAGAATCCTGGAAACGTTCCCCGTCATTGATACATCACAGTAAATACTGGGCTGTAGTTTCCTGAACTTGAAACACTCAAGTGTAAATGTGTTTTCCCTGGTTCATAATGGTATTCAGCTGCTCCTACATGCTCCAGTGTCGACATATCACCCGAATGATCATGCTTAAAATGTTTTCATTATTTAATTGTATTGTTCATTTACTTATGTCACCTTTCATTTATTTTATTAAATTTACCACCAATGCTTAAATGCTAATTTTAAATTTTGAGAGTAGCAAAGACCTTCACCACTTGTCAAAAATTCAAAAAATAGTGAACTTATTTCTTTGTTGTAGAGTGAGAACCAATTTCAAACAGCTCCAATAAATTTAGCTCAGATATTGCCTCCATGCCATGTGGTCATTTTCCCACCTGCTATTCTCAGTGATGCTGACTATCTGTCGAGAGATCCTCTTCTTGACTGCTCCTACTCTAGATGATGCTGGCATCTCTTTCAGGGTCCTTCCATCATCTACTCCTCTGGGTGGAACAATTAACATCAATGACTGACTTATTCTCCTGATTGTGAATGACCCCAGTCCTGATGTAAAGGGGGAAAACTAGGTAAGGCCTGAAGTCAGGCACAAGTATCCGGATACACAATTAGTCAATGCCTGTGTGTAATGATGCAGGCAGCTCACAAAGTTTTATTCTGCCTGCTAATGTAATGTTGGCAAGCACCAGGCAAGTTGAGAGGTGCAGCTGAGAGGAGAACCCCCCACACAGGGAGTCAGTAGCACCTTGACTGCCCATCTTGAAGTCTGCCACTTTTCTTCTTTCTGAGGTGCTACTCAATTCAATAGGATAATGGCTGATCCAACATTCCTCATCCATTTTCCTGCCCTTTTCCCATAACTCTTGGTTCCCCTACTGATCATGAATTTATTTATCTTAGCCTTAAATAAATACAAGGACTCTGCTCCCATGGTTCTTTTTGGTGAGCAGTTCCAAATATCCCTCCACATTCTCAGTCTTAAATTGGAACGTCTTTAGTCTGAGACTATGACCTCTGATCCTAGACTATCTCTGGAGGGGAGACATTCTTTCAGGATGTGATCAAGAGATCATGGGCACAAAATCAGACATTCTAAATAGACCCAGAGGTAGAGAAATCAGATCTGACAGAAAAACAGCCAAACTAAATTAAACAACAGAGATAATAGGAACTGCAGATGCTGGAGAATCCGAGATACCATGGTGTGGAGCTGGATGAACACAGCAGGCCAAGCAGCATCATAGGAGCAGGAAAGCTTGACGTTTCGGGCCTAGACCCTTCATCCTGTTTTTTATTCTTCGGAGGATCCACAACCTGAACTCACAAGTCTACTCAGCTTTATTGGACACTAAAAACCTTAAGTACAGTAAACTTACTGGTGCCCACCACCCAAAATGGGCTTCCCCCACCTCCCAAATCCCCAACCCTACCCAGGACCTCCCCCACAATGTACCCGCCGCTATTGGCCATGAGGCCACCGTCGGAGAACCCACAGATGACATCACATCCGCCACCGCCGGGTACACCACTTCCGGGACAGTGAACGCCATCACTGCTGAAGCCACCGCCTCCATCTCCAAGACCAACACCACAGACACTACCGTCACCGCTGCTGCTGCCGCCTACTGCGCTCCGCCCACCGCCGACGCCGCTCCACCCAACGCTGACTCCGACACAACGCCGCCCTCCGCCGAAGCGACACAACTCCGCCCACCACCAACGCTGACACAACTCCGCCCACCGCCGATGCTGATGTAACTCCGCCCACCGCCAATGCCGACGCAACTCTGCCCACCGCCGACACAACCCCGCCCAGTGCCGACGCCGACGCAACTCCGCCCACAGCCGACGCCGACAACGTTCCGCCCACTGCCTCCACAGCCAGCAGCTCCAGAGGAGACAGCAACACTGAGCCCTGCCGAGTCTTCACCATCCCCCCAGACCTCCCCCTTACTGAGGACGAACGGTCAGTCCTCAGTAAAGGGCTCACCTTTGTCCCCCTCCACCCACATATCAACAAATACCGCTCACGCTAGGATATTGAGCAGTTTTCCACCGCCTCTGCCTCCACGCTTACTTCTTTAACCGCGAATCTAACACTTCGTCTACTGACCCCTTCTCCCACCTCCAACACAAGCCCTCCTCCTGGACACCACCCCAAGGCCTCCTACCCTCCCTCGACCTCTTCATCGCCAACTGCCATTGAGACATCAATCGCCTCAACCTCTCTACCCCTCTCAAACACTCCAACATCTCCCCCGCAGAACGTGCAGCCCTCTGCTCCCTCCGCTCCAATCCCAACCTCACCATAAAACCAGCGGACAAGGGAGGCGCAGTTGTAGTATGACGCACTGACCTCTACATTGCTGAGGCCAGGCGCCAACTCTCCAACACCTCCTCCTACCGCCCCCTGAATCATGACCCCACACCCGAGCACCAAACCACCATCTCCCAAACCATCCACAACCTCATCACCTCAGGTGACCTCCCACCCACCGCCTCCAACCTCATCGTTCCCCAACCCCACACGGCCCGCTTCTTCTCCTTCCCAAAATCCACAAACCTGAATGCCCTGGTTGACCCATTGTCTCTGCCTGCTCCTGTCCCACCGAACTCATCTCCACCTACCGAGACTCCATTTTCACCCTCTCGGTACAGGAAGTCCCTACCTACGTCCGTGACACCACCGATGCCCTCCACCTCCTCCAGAACTTCCAATTCCCTCGTCCCCAACACCTCATTTTTACTATGGACGTCCAGTCCCTATACACCTGTATTCCCCATACAGATGGGGAAAGGCCCTAAAGGCCCTCTGCCTCTTCCTGTCCCGCAGACCTGACCAATCCCCCTCCACTGACACCCTCATCCGCTTAGCCAAACTCGTCCTCACCTTCAACAACTTCTCTTTCAATTCCTCCCACTTCCTACAGACAAAAGGGATGGCCATGGGTACCCACATGGGACCAAGCTTTGCCTGCCTCTTTGTAGGTTACGTGGAACAATGCCTCTTCCGTACCTACACTGGCCCTAAACCCCACATCTTCCTCCGTTACATTGATGACTGTATTGGCGCCGCCTCATGCTACCACGAGGAGCTTGAACAGTTTATCCACTTCACCAACACCTTCCACCCCAACCTTAAGTTCACCTGGACCATCTCTAACACCTCTCTCTCCTTCCTGGACCTCTCTGTCTCCATCTCGGGTAACCACCTAGAAACCGATATCCATTCAAGCCTACCGACTACCACAGCTACCTAGAATACACCTCCTCCCACCCACCTTCCTGCAAAAATGCCATCCCCTATTCCCAATTCCTTTGCCTCTGCTGCATCTGCTCCCAGGATGAGGTATTCCACTCCTGTACATCTCAGATGTCCTCATTCTTCAAGGACCGCAACCTCCCCCCCAACAGTGGTCGAGAACGCCCTCGACCGTGTCTCCTGCATTTCCCGCAACTCATCCCTCACACCCCGTCCCCGCAATAACAACCAAAAAAGGGATCCCCCTCGTCCTCACGTACCACCCCACCAACCTCCGGATCCAACGCATCATCCTTCAACACTTCCGCCATCTGCAATCCGACCCCAATACCAAAGACATTTTTCCCTCCCCACCCTTGTCTGCTTTCTGGAGGGACCACTCTCTCCATGACTCCCTTGTCCGCTCCACACTCCCCTCCAGCCCCACCACATCTGGCACTTTTCCCTGCAACCGCAGAAAGTGCTACACCTGCCCCCACACCTCCTCCCTCACCCCAATCCCAGGCCCCAAGAAGACTTTCCACATCGAACAGATGTTCACATGCACATGTGCTCATGCGGTATACTGCATCCGCTGTACCCGTTGTGGCCTCCTCTACATCGGGAGAACCAAGCAGAGGCTTGGGGACCGCTTTGCAGAACACCTGCGCTCAGTTCGCAACAAACAACTGCACCTCCCAGTTGCGAACTATCTCAACTCCCCCTCCTATTCCTCAGACGACATGTCCATCCTGGGCCTCCTGCAATGCCACAATGATGCCACCCGAAGGCTGCAGGAACTGCAAATCATATTCAGCCTGGGAACCCTGCAGCCCAATGGTATCAATGTGGATTTCACAAGCTTCAAAATCTCCCCTCCCCCAACCACATCCCAAAACCAGCCCAGCTTGTCCCCGCCTCCCTAACCTGTTCTTCCTCTCACCTATCCCCTCCTCCCACCTCAAGCCGCACCCCCATCTCCTACCTACTAACCTCATCTCACCCCCTTGACCTCTCTGTCCTCCCTGGACTGACCTATCTCCTCTCTACCTCCCCACCGACACTCACGTTTACTGGCTCCATCCCCGCCTCTTTGTCTTGTCTGCCTCCTCTCCACCTATCCTCTCCTCTGTCCATCTTCTACCCTCCTCCCCCTCTCTCCCTATTTATTTCAGAACCCTCTTCCCCTCCCCCATTTCTGATGAAGGGTCTAGGCTCGAAACGTGAAGCTTTCCTGCTCCTATGATGCTGCTTGGCCTGCTGTATTCATCCAGCTCCACACTTTGTTATCTTAAATTAAACAACAAGCAGCAGCTCCTGGCTACAGAGAACAGTGGAAAGCAAGTTTAAAGAGGTCTAAAAGATTTGGGAGAGCCAGTTATAACTAGCCAGAGAGTTGCCTATTGGAGAAGTATGAATCAGACCTTCTGGCACCTCGAATTCCAGCCAGTGCTTGAATTTGTACACTTTACGCTTCCCTGGATTTTCAACCATGAAAGGTATTGGTGCAATCCCATTGGGTGATTTAAACCCCACTTATGACCCCATTGGCCAAGGCCACAGAACATTCAGGAAGGTTCAGGGTGAGGGGAATAAAAACACATCCTTCCTGAGTGAAGATTTGTAGCATGGCATGTGGATAACCCAATAAGTCCAGAAAGAGATCCACCCTGACCTGTGATCCATATTCATGGAAGAGATCGAGCCCTAAACCAGAGATGAAGGAGATTCCAATATTCAGCTCAAACAAATGGATCAGTTCGGGTAATACCCTTTCTTAGTTAAGTAGAGCTAGGATATGAATTTTTATTGAATGTAATTTGTTTTAGATCATAGAATCACTACAGTATGGAAGCAGGCAACTCGACCCATTGAGTCCATACCAACTCTCCAAACAGCATCCCACCCAGACCCACCTAACCCCTGTAATTCCCATGGCTAATCCACCTAACCTACACACCCCTGGACACTATGGGTAATTTAGCATAGCCAATCCATCTAACCTGCACATCTTTGGGCTGTGGTGGATACCAGAGCACCCAGACGAAACCCATGCCGACACGTAGGGCTGTTGTTGAACAAAGAGACCTTGGAGTGCAGGTTTATTGTTCCTTGAAAGTGGAGACCCAGATAGACAGGATAGAGAAGAAGGCAATTGATATGCTTTTCTTGCTGGTTAATGCATTGAGTATTGGAGTTGGGAGGTCGTGTTGCAGTTGTACAGGACATTGGTTAGGCCACTTTTGGAATACTACATTCAATTTTGGTCTCCTTGCTATAGGGAGGATGTTGTGAAGGAGGATGTTGTGAAACTTGAAAGGGTTCAGAAAATATTTACAACGGTGTTGCCATGTTTGGAGGGTTGGAGCTACTGGGAGAGGCTGAATGGACTAGGATTATTTCCCCTAGGGCATTGGAGGCTGAGTGGTGACCTTATAGAGGTTTATAAAATCATTAGGGGCATAGATAGGGTAAATACTACAAGGTCTCTTCCCTGAGGTGGGTGAGTCCAAAATTAGAGGGCATAGGTTTAAGGTGAGAGGGCAAAGATTTAAAAGGGACCTAAGAGGCAACTTTTTCATGCAGAGGGTGGGTGGCCTGTGTATGGAATGAGCTGCCAGAGGAAGTAATGGAGGCTGATACAATTGTGTCATTTAAAAAACATCTGGATGGGTATATGAATGAGAAGGGTTTAGAGGGATATGGGCTAGATGTTGGCAAATGGGTCTATTTTAATTTAATGAAGTATTTTAATTAGAATTAAATGGACGAGTTGAACTGAAGGGTCTGTTTCCATGTTGTACAACTCTGTGAATCTATAACTATGGTAACATTACCTGTTTTTAACTTGTGTTTTAAGTCAATACTGATGTCTGCAGATAATGGTCTGGAGTATCTGAGTCAACAAGCTCTGCACATGTATTGTCCCTCAGGCTGCTTGTTTCTAATCATTTTGTTACGGATCAGACCAAGCCCCTTCAAAATATATTAGGAAAATAGCATTTTCTTATTTTAAAGGCAAGTGTAAGGCTAGTCTTCCAGATGCAATTGAACTTGTCAAACTATCAGGCTTGAAACAAAACATACCTTTTTCATACGCTATAATGAAAACAGAAGCAAAGTAAAGAGAAAAGAATTAGCTTAAAGTGTAACTTTATTGAAATGTTTAACAAAATAATATACGTCTTAACTACTACTACTTCAGTGTTCTAGTATAATAACATTTCATATATACGGCCTCGGCAAAGGCAAATTCAGATTGACTCACATGCAATTCTAGCAGCAGGAAGAGAACCCCAGCTTTTAGCGGTAACAGAGAGAAGAGTAGCAGCTTCGGCATCCAGCTTCAAGATCCAACAACCGCTACTGAAGGCTAAAACTAAACAAAAATCCTGGTTGTGTGGGAGCTTGACCCCACCCATTTGGGCAGCTTCTATTGTTCCAACTTTTTTTTTAAAGTCAAGCCCTCACAAGTTGTTTACTTTATTGACCTTTGGAGCAGACTGCTCTGTACCTCTGTCTCAAACTTTCTTCATAAAAAAAGGACAAAGCACACCTCTTTACACTATAGTATCATCACATTTTCAATGCTTTATGTCCTGTTCCATTCCTTTATTTACCTGTATCAGTAGTGTGTCAAATACACATCCGGTGCAGTGTCTAAGACCTCACTCTTCTAGTGCACTTTAAACTGGAGGCTTCTTACTGATCACAGTTTTGTGATCCGTTACATCATTATGATTTACATTAACCTTATTACACCATGCTGGTAACACCCCAGTGATAATGATCTTGCTAGCAGCATAGCTAAGTTTCTTAGACTTCAATAGACCGACAGGCATGGTTTGAAAAACAACCAGACCCGAAACGTCAGCTTTCCTGCTCCTATGGTGCTGCCTGGCCTGCTGTGTTCATCCAGCTCTACACCTTGTTATGTTAAATTAATTCCAGTTTTCAGTTGTGAGAGGGGTAAGGCAGGTAATACTCATCTGGTTGGAGGGGATGAGTTGCTGTTATGAAGAGCAGACAATATCTGCCTTGTCACTAGAATTCAGCTCTATTTGTGATATATTTTAGCACTAACCATCTTAGAATACTTATTTAGTTTGAGCTGCTGTGTTGCAGCTAGCGTTTCTGCACATGTACCTCAGAGTTTCTGACTGATTTTCTAATGTTTTAGAAAATGGCATGATGGCTCAGTGGTTAGCACTGCAGCAACGCAGCACCAGGGACATGGGTTCGATTCTACCCTTGGGCAACTGTCTGTGTAGAGTTTGTACGTTCTAGCTGTGTCTGCATGGGTTTCTGCCAGGTCCTCCGGTTTCCTCCCACAATCCAAAGGCGTGCAATTTAGGTTAGGTGTGATAGCCAGGGGAAATCTAGGGTTACAGGGATGGGTCTGGGTGGGATGCTCTTCAGAGGGTCAGTGTGGACTTGTTGGGCCGAATGGTTTGTTTTCACACTGTAGGGATTCTTTGGAATTCTGATGACAACAATGTTCAAAATACAAAATCACACGAAGTCTACTGTGATCTCAATGCACCTAAATCCATCAGATAATGTCAGAATGGGCTTGCTGAACTCCATTGCCCTGTTCATAGTAAGTTTTTATTACCAATCCATCACCTGTTGTGGATCTCAAAGTATGAAATATTGATCTCTGACAGGTGCCAAGCTTATGTTGCAATCTTATAAGTGTTCCACTTAGCAAAGAAAAAAGAAGCAAATAATGTTTCAATCAAACTTATTCTGTTACTCTCATCATACTGTACCATGTACCTCCTGGTGGGACTGATAGGTAAAAATACTACTCTGTGTAATATTAAAGCATGCAGACAAAAAGATCTTAACATACAAATGTGTGCTGCCTGTTAAGATTCCAGAATTACAGCAAGAATGTTTTCGACCTTATTATTTATTCTTACAGTGGCACTGTCCAAACCCTGGAAGTTTTAGGGCAGAAGCCATGGCTACAGGGCTGTAACTGCTTGAACAATGACCTCTGGGAGTAGCATTCTGCAGTACTGAGATAGAGGGCCTTAGGCTCAGTGAGAGTGAAGATAACTTACAGTCTTATTTTTGATCCAATGTTAGTAAGCCACAATGGAACTGATTTCTATTTGCAATTTTACACAGTAATACCTACATTTGGTAAAGATCGTCATCTAGATCTGTTCAGATCAACAGTACCTCTCAATATATTAATGCATAACTGACTACATTCCTAGGTTACCACAGGAGTGGTCGAGATCAAGATGAATCTTCTGTTGATTTGATTTGATTTATTGTGGGCATCTGTACCTAAGTACAATGACAGTTCTGTCAGTAGGGAAATTGCAGGGGATCAAGGCAGGCTGGGAGGCTCGAGTTGATGTGGGCCATTACCAGCCTCTCGAAGCACTTCACAATTATGGAGGACAGAACCACTGGGCGGTAGTCATTAAGGCATGTTGCATGTGCTTTCTTTGGTACTGGGATGATGATGGTCTTCTGGAAGCAGTTGGGGATTTTAGCTTGTAGAACAGAGACATTGAAGATGTCAGTGAATACTTCTGCCAACTGGTTCTCATAGGATCTAAGTGCACGACTGGGGTCGCCAACTGGGCCCATTGCTTTCCTTGGGTTGACTCTCAGGAAGACCAATCTGACATCAGTTACAGATGGGACGGGTGTACCTGGGGCTGTCGGACTAGTTGGTGACACCAAACTGCTGGCACTAACCAAGCACATTGCCAAGCATTGAGCATTGAGCACATCAGGGAGAGATGTGTTTTTGTCTGCTATCTTGCTCTGTTTCATTTTGTATCCTGTTATGTTGTTTAGGCCTTGCCACAGGTGATGATTATCCATATGGTTGATTTAGGCCTCTAACTTGATCCATTACTGCCTCTTGGCATCTCTTGGCAGAGGTCATATCTGGATTTTCCGTATAGGTTTGGGCTGTCCAACTTGAATGCTGCATGCCTGGTCTTCAGTGGGCAGTGGATTTCCCTTTTTATCCAAGGTTTCCAGTTGGGGAATACCCAGATTGACATCTTTGCCATTCAGTCCTCCAAGCATTTGTGAATGAAGTCCATGATGGTGTTGATATCCAGGTCGTCTAGGTGTTCTGCTGAGTACTTGAATACGGTCCAACCCACTGATTCCAAGTAGTTCCGGATATGCTGTTCCGCTGTCTTGGGCCAGCATTGTACTGCTTTTTGTGAAAGATCCTCCCCACTTCAGCTTGTAAGCTGGGAGGAGGAACACAGTGATCTGATTTTGAAGTGTGGATGGGGGATGAAGCGGTAGGCATCTTTAATGGTTGTGTAGCAGTGGTCCGGGATGTACGGTCCTCTAGTGGGGCAAGCAATGTGCTGGTGCTACTTTGACAGCACCCTCTTGAGGTTGGCCTGATTGAAGCTGCCGCCCACGATGAATAAGGCCTTGGGGGAATTTCATCTCCAAAGCGTTTGTGGTGGTGTAAGTTCCATCCATTCATCACATATGTCTGGGTTGGTATGTAGACTGCTGTCAGGATGGCAGAGATGAACTTATGCAGCAGGTAGTAGGTCCGGGGAGCAGAGGCTTGCCAGTGTCATCACATCTGAGCACCAGGAGGTGTTGATTATGAAGCGTACCCCTGAGCCTTTTGCCTTACCCGAGGATGCAGTGCAGTCCATGTGATGTATGGAGAACCCCTCAGCTAGCAAGGAACAGTCAGGTATAGCAGGAGTGAACCATGTCTCCGTGAAACACAGCACCCTCTCAGTTCCCCCTGGGAAGTCTAGATCTGAGACCATTTTGTTTTCGATAGCCTGGACATTTGCTTGGAGTATGCTGGGAAGAGGGGTTCTTGAAACCGCATTGTTTCAGTCTCACCTGTAAGCCAATGCATTTTTGCCGTTTTCTTGTAGGTCTCTTGTGTCTGAACTGTCCTGGGAGTATGGTGTGAGTCTGCTGCTTCAGGAAGTAAGTGAGATGGGACCGGCCAGGCTGGACATCCTTTGGGGTGGGATGCTGCAAGTTCATAGCTTGGGTCTGGGCTGGTCTGATCTCCACTGGGGTGGGTCGCAGCAGTAGTACTTTTGCTCCTGGATGGTCCCAGTTGTCAATGGTGCAAGTCTCTGCTCCAGAAGGCAAGTGAGTTGGTTTAGGACAGGTTGGGCCTTCTTGGGGTCAAGTAGTCACAGGATCAGGGGCAGGCCTGAGCTGGTTGGGCCTCCTCGGGGTTACATTGCTGTGGGTCTGGGGTTAGGTCCTGGGCTGCTCAGGCTTTCTTGGAGATGATTCACTGTTGTGGCCGATTCCATTCCTGGTTGGGGTCAAGTCGCTACGGGCTCAGGGGTTAGATCTTGGTTCTGGGTGTCCTCGTGGGTCCTGTAAGAAGCCGATAGAATCTAATGTCGATAGTACTCAGGTCTGGACACCTGTAGGATCCCTAGACCAGTAAGTAGATTTGTGATATGAACTGAGAGCAGTTACAAGAACCTTAGGATTTTTGCTACTATTCTTTGCACCTGAATGTTTGCCATCAATCTTTATTTTTGTAATCTGCTCTGACTGGTTGAGATTGTCATCGCCACGTGGGCACATCTGAGAAAGAATAGAAAACAAGATAACTTAACGGATGGAAACATTGTCACCTTTCAACTTGGCAAATTCTCAATATGAATCGAAGTGTATTATATAGCAGAGGTTTCAATTAGCATTATGTACTTTTGCCAAAGAATGTGATTATAAAGTGCAAATTAGTTTTTGCTTCAATTTTTATAACATTTTCTAGACAGTATGGACAGGTGCAGAAACATTGAAGTTGGCAACCTTTACGTAGAGCATGAGCACAGAAAGACAGCATCAGCAAAATGAAGTATCATACAGATAGCAATACTTTCCATAACGTCTTGAGCTTCACCGACCTGTTGGAAGTTGTTCAAGATAGATACTCAAAAATGAAGGCCTCAATGGTGATGTTGAGGCCATATATTCAACCTAAGGGCTCAATTCAATGGGAAGAATGAAATTCTGAAGTTGCAAATAGTAGATGTTAAAAAAATTCACTCATCTCACCTAAAGTAAGTCTAAAGATTAGACTGGGACCCCTAGATGTTACAGAAGAGATTTGCAATGTTGTGTTGGCCTCTCCCTGTTGGATAGATCCCATAAGATTCATTTTAATATTTTTTGAATGTCTTCCTACTGAATATAATGTTGAACTACATTAGAGTGTGAGAATAAATCATCATCAATGAAAGAAAGTTTCAGCTGTCCTCAAGCCCAGCCTGAAAGATTGGACAGAAGAGTAGAAAAAGAAGGGAGTAACCAAGAAAGTGACAACTCCTACAGACTGAATGAGCAGCATGGTATTAGTAAAAAAAATCTGGAAGGCTGTTTTAAGATGGTGGCAGAGTAGGACACTGTGGTCTGAGCTCATCTGCTTGCCAGTCCCTTTACCTCTTTTCCCTCTTTTTCTCTTTCCTCTTTTCTCCCACCTCCCCATCCTTGGAGAGTGGAGATGCAGAGTGAGAGGACCGAATCCCCTGGTGAACTGGAGCAGGCACGGGCTGAGTCCTGTGGCGGATGGGAGAGAGTATGGGCCGAGTCCTGTGGCAGAACCAGCACAGAGAGCGTGGCCTTGTGGTCTGGGGCCTGCAGGCACACCCCGTGAGCCCTTGAACACCGCGAGCTGTAAAGAAGCCCCGCAGTTGCATATGGGAAGCAGCTCCGGAGCAGCAAGCAGAGACTGGTGTAAGGGGACAATCCTTACCTTAGAACACTATAATGTCCTCCCCTTAATATTTTCCTAATTTTAACTTATTTTTAATTCTGTAATTAAGCAACTACTTTTATCCCTCTGCTGTATCCAAGATGTCCCCATAAGAAGGCAGACATTGTAAAGGTTTTTATTGTACTCCGACAATGGAGTACATGTGACAATAAAAGGATAGTGTATTGTATATTGTATTATATTGTATGTATAGATCCAAAGGATCTTATTGGAAATTTGAGAAGATCACACTACCCCATGCTCACCATTGAAGAAAGATTGTCACAATGTGCCAAAACAAAAATCTTTGCTACTATTTATGCAAAAGATGTTTACTGGCATATGAATTTGGATGAAAGCTTCAGTTTGGCAGTTAGATTCTGGATGCTGTTCTAGAGACACATATGATTGCCCATGCCATTTAGCAATTCCATCGCTGTGCAAAAGCATCAGTAGTAGGGAATAGTAAGGATCTTCAAATGCAAGCTATTGTGGATGGCCTATCTACAGGAGAAACCATGGAAGAAATCATTACAGACAATTTGAATCCAAATAGAAATTGTTGGAGAAACTCAGCAGGCCTAGCAACACCTGTCGAGACAGAAAACAGTTACTATTTCGAATCTAATGACCCTGCCAGACCTACTAAGCTTCTCCAGCAATTTCTGTTTTTGTTGCAGATCATCAGCGTCCGCAGTTTTATTACACAATTGGAATCTAGTGTGATTGCTTCAGAGAGCTTGCCAGATGAGCCTGAAGTTGAACAGAAGAAACATAAAACAAAAGATGCCTGAAGTCCAGTACATTGGACAGGTACTGACAGAAAAAAAAAACGTCTTTGCCTGGATCCTGAATAGATTAGAGACATAGATACAGCATCAATCAGATGTGAAAGCAGTGCAATAAATTGTTGGATTTAACTACATGGCAAAGTTCTTGACTGATTTATCATCAGAGTGTGAACCTTTATGTGAGCTCACTGCTAAAGATGTGCAGTGGAATTGGAGCAAAGAACACGAGGCAGCTTTCATTAGAATCAAACAGCTTGTGCTAACGACACCAGTGCTAAGGCTTACTGTATCTTCAATGATGAAATCACCTTGCAGTGTGATGCCAGGATGACAGGAATAGGAGCAGCAGTTATGGAGCAAGGATAATAATTCACACTTGCATCCAAGAAATCAACACAAATGAACTGTTCTACGTACAGATTAAGGAAGAGTGTCTGTTTATTAACTTTGCTTATGAGTGGATTATTCAATACTTAATTGGCGAGATAATGTGGCAGTGGAGTCCAAACGTAAATCATTTCAGACTATCTTCCTCAACAACTTCCATCTGCTCTAAAGTGTCTACAAAGCATATTACCACATTTCCATACATATCATTTGGATGTGACATACAAGCGAGAGAAACATTTACAAAGTACTGACATACTGTCAAGAGCAGCACTCCTTATAAAGGACGTTAAATGCTAAGAAACAGTGTGATATCTTTGTTACTCAATGTGAAGCAACAGCCTGATATGCTCTAACAGTCACAAACCCAGCAGAGACATTGAATCAAAAAGGCATGCATCCTGTTCAAATTAAGTAAACTATGTAACAAAATACAACACCCCAAGCATTGCAGAAATTAATAGTAAAATAATGGTCTGAAATCATCAAGAACTCACCTGTTGCTATGATAGATTATTGGGCATACAGAAATGAAGGAATAACCCATGTTGGGATCTTGTACAAAGAACACAGAATCATTATCCCTAACACAAAGGGGAAAGAGTTACTCAAGTGCAAATGCATGACATGAAATGCAAACATGAATTCTGTTTACTCTGAGGAAGGCAAGTGAATTAGTATACTGACCAAACATGAATACTGAGATTAAAGACCACATTGGGCAGTGTTGTGCTTATAATGAATAGCAAACTAAGCGAGATAAGCAACTGCTAATGATGAATGGCCTGTCGAGTTACATTATCAATGAATCTTGGAGTAGACCTCTTCATTCTCACAGCAACAGGTTCTGTTGTCATTATTGGTTCTATTATGATGACTGTGGCTTAGATCAACTAATGTGAACACATACCAGTTTGTAGACTGAGATAACAAGGTGTAGAGCTGGATAAACACAGCAAGCCAAGCAGCATCAGAGGAGCAGGAAAGCTTGATGTTTCGGGCCTAGACCCTTCATCAGAAATGCCCGAAACGTCAAGCTTTCCTGCTCCTATGATGATACTTGATTAGTGCTGGGGCCTCAACATTTCACATATCTTCAATCCCTTCATCCAACTCTATTGTACAACATGGTTTCTTTTGTTTGCTGATGACCTAAATGTAGGTGGGAAAGAATGTTTTGTGAAAATTATGTCAGGATTCTACAAATTGGTTAGGTGAATAGACAAAGCTCTGACAAATGGAGCATTACTACAAGATGATATAGAACTCTATTTTTGCAGGAAGAATAAAAAACAAAGCATTTTATCTAAACTGATTGCATAGTTCTGAAATGCAGGGATCACAAAATATTGGAATGCAGATCGAGTAAGTAAATAGAAAAGCTAACAGAATGTTGTTGGTTATTGAAAGGTGAATTGAATACAAAAGTAGGGAGATGTGTTTCAGCGGTACTGGGCATTGGTGGGACCACATCTTGAGGACAATGCATAGTATTGGTCTTCTCATTTTAGGAAGGATGCAAATAAAGCTCAAGAGAAGGTTTCTTAGACTAATGTCTGGAATATGGGATTGTCTTATCAGGAAAATTTGGACAAGCTTGGTCTATATCTACAGGAGTTTAGAAAGTAAGAGGCAATTTGATTGAAATAAATAAATCCTAGGGTGTCTTGACAGGACACGTGTAGACAGGATGTTTCTTCTTCTGGGAGAATCTAGAATTAGAGTTCACATTAAAAATATGGAGTTTAAGAACAGGGATTTTGGGAAATATTTCTTACAGAATATTGTAAGTCTTTGAAATGCTCTTCCTTGAAGTGAAGTGAAAGTAGAGCCCTTGAATATTTTAAGGCAGAAATAAATAGATACCTGGTAAGCAAAGGGCAAAAGGTTATTTGAGTTGGGGGGGAATCTGGTTTAGTCAAATCAGCCATGATCTTATTGAATACTGTTGTAGGTTTGAGGGGTTGCATGAAATATAACTGCTCTTGAATTATATGTATCAGTGAGACAGTAGGATGCCAAAAAGTGCATTTCAGGCATTCTGACATGCTTCATAAATGATTGAGATGTTCAATGACATGCATCATCTCCACTGTTTTTCCCGTTAAAGAGAATGGCTGAGGTAGCAGTGAAAATTGCAAAAGGATTCAGAAAGAAATTGAGTAAATCTAGCACAGAGTAGTACAAGGTAATCCTAGAGTGGAGATACGTACCTGCTGAAGATATGGAAAATAAACCAGTTCAACGGTAATGTCACACCACACTCAATATACTCTTCAACCTGCAAAATACTACCAATGTTTAGATCTTGACAGACAAAATCAAGGTGAGATGACAGAAAGCCAAATTTCACTTTGATTTTTTAAAAAAAACTAAATGATTGTCAGAGCAGAATATTGGAGGGTCAATCAGAATGCAAATGTTTATCACTGTCAACAAGAATGGGCCCAAGTAGCAACTGCAACCTGTATAGAAAAGTTTCACCTTGATCACATGCAGTGAGCTGATGTAACAAAGGTACAAGTCATAAGTGCACAGAAGTTTAAGGGGTGATCTGATTGAAGTCTTCAAGATATTAACAGGAAAAGGCAGGCTAGGTAAAGATAACCAATTCCACCTTTGGGGATTCTAGAACTAGGGGGCATAGTCTGAGAAGTAGGGCCAGGCTATTCAGGACAGATTTTAGGAAGCACTTCTCCACACAAAGGGTGGTAGATGTCTGGAACTCTTTTCCACAAATGGCAGTGGATGCTGGATCAGTTATTAATTTTAAATTTGAGATAGATAAATTCTTGTTAAGCAAATAGGTTAAAGGATATGGGCCAAAGGCAAGTCTAAGGAGTTAGGCCACAGATTAGCAATGATCCTGTTGAATGGTGGAGCAGGCTCAAGGGGCTGAATGGTCTGTTCCAGTTCCTACCTTTTTATGTTCCACATTTGTACAACTCGAGAAGCTGTTCCATCGCTGCAGAGAGCTGATCAGGAAGATGTTATTTCTCATTCTGTCTAGGGAACAGACTGATCATCAATCCCAAATGTCCACACTTATCCAGTAATTGAAATGATAAAAAAAAGTTCCCATGACAACAGCATTTACCACTGGTGGCCAACACTCCCAGAGAAAAGAACAGCATCCTAGGGATGATCAGATGTCAGGACCACAACCGACAAGAATGAATGTTTGTACCATTAGAATAATGTATATTTTAGTGAATACACATGTAATGTTTATTTAGAGACTGATGAAAGTAAGACTAACTAAAACTAACAGTTTTGTTTGTTTTTGATCATTTCTGTGTTCACTCCATGGGTAACATGGTAACATGGAACTGCAAATGTTAGTGTGTGTTTTCTTGTGGTTTTTTTAATAGAAAGGAATGTTGTGGGAAATACACTTGCACACAATGAAGCACACCTCTTTACACTATAGTATCATCACATTTTCAATGCTTTA
>JAHRHZ010000019.1:43567751-43613805 GCA_024137785.1 Ginglymostoma cirratum | reverse complement strand
GTTTCGGGCCTAGACCTTTCATCAGAAAATTTTCTGATGAAAGGTCTAGGCTCGAAACATCAGTCTTTCCTGCTCCTATGATGCTGATTGGCCTGCTGTGTTTATCCAGCTCCACACCTTGTTATCTTGGATTCTCCAGCATCTGCAGTACCTACTATCTTTAATTAATTTATTGGAGTTTTTTGGAGAAATAACTGTGCCGTGGATAAAGGGGAACCAGGGAAGTATTTTATATAGATTTCCAGAGGGCATTTGGTAAGGTATCACATCAAAGCCCATGGTTTTTGTGGTAATATATTGGCATGGATAGAATATTGACTAGTTAACAGGAAGCAGAGAATAAAAATAGATTGGTCTTTGTCAGGCTGGCAGAATGCCATGAGCGGCATGCCACAGTCATTGCCAGTGCCTTAATTCTTTACCATTAATATAAATGATCTGGATGAAAGGATCAAAGGTGTAATCACTAAATGTTCTGATGACAGAAAGATAGGTAGGAAAGCGAATTTTGAAGAAGGCACAAGAACCTACAAAGAGATATGGATAGGTTAAGTGAGTGTGCAAATATTTGGCAGACTGCAATGTGGGAAAGTGTGAAATTGTCCATTTTGGTGGAAAGATTTTTTTAAAGCATATTATCTAACAGGGAGACGTTTCAGACTTCTGGGGTACAGAGGGATCTGGGTGTTCAAGTGCGTGAATCACAGAAGGTTAGTTTGCATGTACTGCAAGTAATCAGGAATACTATTAGAATATTGTTTTATTGCAAGGGGAATTGAATGCAAAAATCAGGAGATTATGTTTCCATTAAAGTCGGTGAGGACCTGGAACATGTTGCCAGAAGAGGTGCATTCAACGAACACCTGGATGAATTTGTGAATAGGAAGGGAATAGAGGGATATGGGTCCCGTAAGTGAAGACAGTTTGAGTTTGGAAGGATAAAATTTGTCGGCCAGGTTTGGAGGGCTGAAGGGCCTGTTCCTGTGTTGTATTGTTTTTTTGTTCTTTGTTCTTGTACATTGGGCATTGATGAGACCACTTCTGGAGTACTGTGTACTATACTGGACACCACACTTTGGAAGGATGGTAATGCATTCAAAGCAGTTTAGAGAAGGTTTGCTAGACTAATGCCTGGAGCGAATGGATTACCTTGTGAGGAATGGCTGGATAGTCTATGTCTGTATCCTCTGGAGTTTAGGAGAAACAGAATTGTATTAATTATATGAATTATATTAAATCCAGAGGGGACGTTATCAGATTGATATGGGAAGGAGTTTTCCTCTTGCGGGCAAATGGAGAACAAAGGCCTGTGGTTTAAAAATAGACAGTCACTCACTTCAGACCAATACAAAGGGGGAAAAAAAATCTCTAAGAGCGTTGTGAGTCTCTGGAAATCTTTTCCTCAAAAGGCAGTGAATGCAGAATTTTTGAATATTTTTTAAGGCAGAGGTAACTAGATTATTGCTTATCAATGGAAATAAAAGATTGTTGGGGATAGGCAGGAATGTAGATTTGAGATTAGAATCAGATCAGCTATAATCTTAATGAATGGCAGAGCAGACTTGAAGAGCTGAGAAGCCTATTCTTGAGCCTCCTTTGTATGTTTGAAAACACATTCCTTGAAATACAACACTGATAGCGTTCCTAGAGAAGCATAGTTTCCTTCAGCATCATTCCTCAACAGATTGCAAGTCCTGATGCTAGAGGGCCTATAAGTATAGGAAGATGGTGTGGATTATGTGAAAACATTTCCTTCCACCTGATCACGTTGCAGCTATAGCACTTCCTTCTGTTGTAACCACTCCTTTTCCTTTTATCAGTGCTGGATGATGAGAAATTTTGTCAGGTTTCAAAAGGTTGCACAGCCACTATTAACACATTGAAGTCATCTCAGCAGCCAAAAATCTATAAGCAGTCAAAAAATGTTTTCCCATTTTTTGGAACTTTCTTAATGAAGAGCTGAGTTGCACTTCAAATAGCAGAAAACTACCCTCTCTCAGAGCTATAGTGCTGATAGTGTGTGGAGTGGTTGAGAGATTAGCAGCAGATTGATGCTAAAACAGTGTTTGGAATCTTAACAATATCAGTTGATTACTATCAGTATTTTAATTAGGCCCCGCCTGTTTCCATGGGAACTCTAGCCTTAAACCAGTGGCAAAATGAAAATCAGCCCCTCCATGCATCTGAACATTATTACAATTATAGCTCCATAAAGGGGGTCCTTGAATGGTAATTTCACTGATGACAAGATCAAAAATGATAATTCAGAAATATGAAGTAGCACTTAACTATTATCAGGGAAGAACACTAAGCTTCAGCATTCATTTAAAACACATCCTAGTCGCTGACAGGAGGCAATTTCCTTAACAAACAGAAGATCTCAGCAATAATGGCAATTTCTAGACAATTTTGTAGATGCATGAAGTAGTGTTATAATTCAAAATGATTGCAGGCATTCACAAAAGAATTGTCAGAACATATAGTCACCTGTGAGGCACTCTGGCTGCAAAATTGAACAAGGCCTGAAAATGGGCTGTGTTGCACCCTGTTTTAGAGTTAAGTATTATGCCCCACTATGGTAGCGCGCTGTAAACTGAGCCCTGCTATTCTCTCAGTCTTATCAAATACCAAAGGTTTTTCCTGTATGATATGCAAAGCATGCAGCACGCTGGCTCAGTGGTCAACACTGCTGCCTCACAGCACCAGGGACCAGCATCCCATTCCAACCTTCCATGACTGTCAGTGTGAGGTTTGCAGGTTCCACCCATCTCTGTGTGGGTTTCCGTCGGGAGATCCTGTCTCCTCCTGCAGGACAAAGATGTGCCAGTTAGGATGATAAATTGCCTCACGGTGTCCAGGGGTGTGTAGGATAGATGGATTAGCCACAGTAAATGTGGGGTTTACAAGGATTGGGTTGGGGGCTAGGTCTGGGTGGGATGCTGTTTGGAGGGTCAGTGCAGACATGATGGACTGAATGGCCTGTTTCTGCACTATAGGTGTTCTATGACCTCGATTTAATCCAGCTCTCGGGTCATGGTTGATAGAAAGCATGGGCAAGGTTTCTGTATTAAACAAAAATTATTATTTACTATAAGTAATTAGAGTATAGATACAAGTAAACAGATATAAGCAAGTAGCATATAACTCTACTAAATAAAATGCTAATCCCTTCATAATCTCCTCCTTACGCAAACACACAGACACAAACACATTCAATTCAGAAGTCTTTGCTTCCTGATTTTGATGCTGAGATTTTCCTCCTTTAGTTAGCCAGGCCTTTCGTGTTCAGTTGTCTTTCTCTGAAAGCTTCCACTGGTTTGTAAGAAGTACAAACCAAATAGTTCGCTTGAAAAATGCCTCTGAATGATCAATTCAAATGCCACAGCTCACCAAAACTGCCGCACAAAAGCTAGCTCGTCTCCTTAGCAAAAACAGAAATTACTGCAGAAACCCAGCACATCTGGCAGCACCTAGAGAGAGAAAACAGAGTTAACATTTCGTGTCCAGTGGCCCTGCGACTGAACTGTATTTGGTTTAACTGGTATTCTTCATGTTTAAAGTGAAATTTATTGCAGGGAACAGGCACCTTCTCCCGGGAAAAACAACAGCACAAACTTCTGACTCATTCTCTCTCTATGATTCTGTGTCCCTATAACTTGAATCCAGTTCCAACCTGTTCAGTAGCTGTAAACCAATCAGCTTTACTTTGAACTTAGAACATAGAACATTACAGCGCAGTACAGGCCCTTCGGCCCTTGATGTTGCGCTGACCTGTGAAACCAATCTGAAGCCCATCTAACCTACACTATTCTATTATCATCCATATGTTTATCCAACGACCATTTAAATGCCCTTAAAGTTGGCGAGTCTACAACTGCTGCAGGCAAGGCATTCCATGCCCTTACTACTCTCTGAGTAAAGAATCTACCTCTGACATCTGTCCTATATCTATCACCCCTCAATTTAAAGCTATGTCCCCTCGTGCTAGCCGTCACCATCCGAGGAAAAAGGCTTTCACTGTCCACCCTATCTAATCTCCTGATCATCTTGTATGTCTCTATTAAGTCACCTCTTAACCTTCTTCTCTCTAACGAAAACAGCCTCAAGTCCCTCAGCCTTTCCTCATAAGACCTTCCCTCCATACCAGGCAACACCCTGGTAAATCTCCTCTGCACCCTTTCCAATGCTTCCACGTCCTTGTTATAATGCGGTGACCAGAACTGCACGCAATACTCCAAGTGAGGCCGCACTAGAGTTTTGTACAGCTGCAACATGACCTCACGGCTCCAAAACTCAATCCCTCTACCAATAAAACCTAACACACCGTACGCCTTCTTAACAACCCTATCAACCTGGGTGGCAACTTTCAGGGATCACTGTACATGGACACCAAGATCTCTCTATTCGTCCACACTACCAAGAATCTTACCATTAACCCAGTACTCTGTATTCCTGTTACTCCTTCCAAAGTGAATCACCTCACACTTTTCCGCATTAAACTCCATTTGCCACCCCTCAGCCCAGCTCTGCTGCTTATCTCTGTCCCTCTGTAACCTGCAACATCCTTCCGCACTATCCACAACTCCACCGACTTTAGGGTCATCCGCAAATTTATTAACCCATCCTTCTACACCCTCATCCAGGTCATTTATAAAAATGACAAACAGCAGAGGCCCCAAAACAGATCCTTGTGGTACACCACTAGTAACTGAACTCCAGGATGAACATTTCCCATCAACCACCACCCTCTGTCGTCTTACAGCTAGCCAATTTCTGATCCAAACCGCTAAATCACCCTCAATCCCATGCCTCTGAATTTTCTGCAATAGCCTACCATGGGGAACCTTATCAAAAGCTTTACTGAAATCCATATACACCACATCAACCGCTTTACCCTCATCCACCTGTTTAGTCACCTTCTCAAAGAACGCAATAAGGTTTGTGAGGCACGACCTACACTTCACAAAACCGTGTTGACTATCCCTAATCAAATTATTCCTTTCCAGATGATTATAAATCCTCTCTCTTATAATCCTTCCCAACACTTTACCCACAACCGAAGTAAGGCTCACTGGTCGAAAATTACCAGGGTTGTCTCTACTCCCCTTCTTGAACAAGGGGACAACATTTGCTATCCTCCAGTCTTCTGGCACTATTCCTGTAGACAATGACGACAAAAAGATCAAAGCCAAAGGCTCTGCAATCTCCTCCCTAGCTTCCCAGAGAATCCTAGGGTAGATCCCATCCAGCCCAGGGGACTTATCTATTCTCAGACTTTCCAGGATTGCTAACACCTCCTCCTTATGAACCTCAATCCCATCTAGTCTAATAGCCTGTATCTCAGTATTCTCCTCGACAGCATTGTCTTTTTCATGTGTGAACACTGATGAAAAATATTCATTTAGCGCCTCTCCTATCTCTTCGGACTCCACGCAGTGGGTCCAGTTTTCTGTACATCGTAGGAACACTTAGCCAAAATCATGCAGCCAGACTGTTAAATCCTTTTTTTGTGTTTGGAAAAGATCTTTTCTATCTGCAGACCACAGTTTCATTAAAGACACAAAATTTAAAAGACATAAAAATCACTCCCATCTCTGAAAATTGAAGTCCACTGAAGCTTGAATAGATGTAGAAGACATTTTACAATTGATTCTGTCATGGAAAAGAGGTAGAACAATGCAGCTTGTCAGAAGCAGGCTCCAAAATGTTTTTGGAGGTCCTGATTCAAGACGTGGTCATGAGTAGGGGACTGTCCATGCAAATTTTGCAAGGACAGTGGATAACAGATAGCCATGCCAGTCGAGGGAAGGAAGCTGGCCTAAAGGATGTAGATAAACTACGTTATAATGTTCAATGATCTCACACAAATAATCAAGGTCAATGGTTCATACATAAGAACATAAGAACTCGGAACAGAAGGAGGCCATCTGGCCCCTCGAGCCTGCCCCGCCATTTAATAAGATTATGGCTGATCTTTTTGAGACTCAGCTCCACTTACCCGCCCACTCACCATACCTCATAATTCCTTTACTGTTCAGAAATTTATCGAGCCTTGCCTTAAACACATTCAGCGAGGTAGCTTCAACGGCTTCACTGGGCAGGGAATTCCACTGATTCACAACCCTTTGGGTGAAGAAGTTCCTCCTGACCTCAGTCCTACATCTGCTTCCCTTTAATTTGAGACAATGCCCTCTAGTCCTAGTCTCACCTGCTAGCGGAAACAATCTCCCTGCCTCCACCTTATCTATTCCCTTCATAATCTTATACGTTTCTATAAAATCTCCCCTCATTCTTCTGAATTCCAATGAGTATAATTCCAGTCTGTTCAGTCTCTCCTCATAATCCAACCCCCTCAACTCTGGAATCAACAGAGTTAATCTCCTCTGCACCCCTTCCAATGCTAGTATATCTCTACTCAAGTAAGGAGACCAAAACTGCACACAGTACTCCAGGTGTGGCCTCACCAGGACTCTATACAGCTGCAGCATGGCCTCCCTGTTTTTAAACTCCACCCCTCTAGCAATTGCAGACAAAATTCCATTTGCCTTTTCAATTACCTGCTGCCTTTGATGTCATAGTCAAGTAACTGAACCATTAACCTCAGACATATCTCAACTCACCATGACACACTTACAAACAATTTCTATTAAACACAACTTGTAGATAGTATTCACAGTTTTATTGAGCCCTTACAAAATCAGCACCACTGCAAGTGTTTAACATACACCTCGCAATTCGCTCATATTGCCAGCTATTTAACTATGAATATGACATCACCAGATTGCATCAAACCCACTGATATTTCTCCTTTTATCATGCAGGACAAAATTTCATATAATAGGTGGTAGTAGTATCTAACAGACGCAGGCCGGGCATGACATCATGACATTATTACCATGGAAGAACTGATGCTTTCTGTTGTTGGAGTGGCCAGCGATCAGGCTGAAATGTCGGAAATGACTGTACGTTTCTCCTTAACTAACTAACCTAGCTGCAGATGGTGTCAGGATGTACCTCTTGGTTTCACAGCATGCCCTCACCACAGTTGCTATTCTTGTGCCTTTCTCTCTTTAGAAACATGAAAGTGCAACCTGGCTAGGCAATGGTCAAAGAGTAAGGAATCAAAGAGCAGGAGAACAGTGACAAATAAGAAACACTGTCTCTCACTCATTCTTGCAACTATGAGCAGATATTTACACTTTGTGCCCTGCACAAGAACACAATAATTCAGATAAGGAATAGGCTATTCGGCCCCTTGTAGATGCTGTATCAATCATTAATTTGCTTGCGATATCACCTCCACTTTTCCGCCTACCCTCTGTAGCCCTTGACTCCTTTGTTGATCAACAATCTGTTTAACTCAACACTGAATATATTCAGTGACCTGGCCTCCACTACTCTTTGGAACAAGGAACAATTAGTTTGCAATTCACACTTTCTTACATAGTTTGGGTGTGGGAGGTAAGAGTAACACAAGTTCTCACTCACTGGAGTATATTGTTACCGACAAGTTTTCCTGGAGATGAGAAATTAGATAGATGCAAGATAGAATTAGATTAGATAGAAGAAATCTAAGGATGAAACAAAATGAAATGGTAAGTGGCCTGCCAGAAACACTCACAATTAAAGTCAAGGAGCATGGAAGCTCTCAGCACCAACCTAGGAGAGAGCTTGCAGCCTATTCTTTTCAGAATGCAAGTGGTGGTCAACTCTGTTAGAAAACTTGTGATCCCAACCATGATTAAGTTTCTGATGACTGATGTCTCAGCTTCCATTGTGGAATAATCATATGCCACCCCCATACCTAGATATTACAATGGGAGCTCAGACTGAACAAAGCCATATTGCTGCCACAAAAATGCTGGAGTAAGTTTTTTGTTTGCCACCCAAGTTCAAGGTGTTGCTGTTTTAATTCAAAGATGCTTGCAGAGTGGCATTGCAATACAATGATCTGTAATTCAATAGATTACTGGAATTGTTGAAGTGCTGCCCTGGATGTGTAAAAAATGCCTCTGAAAGACATGAAGCCCTTTTCTGCTCTGGAATACATTCATCCTCCCAGCATTGTCTCTCTTCAAGTGCCTTGCCAGCCTGTAATCAGGCTGCCCGTACACACTACTGCCACTTACATTGAAATAGCATGGCCAGGCTCCTTAGGGCTATAGATGCTCAAGGATGTGTTGCAACATTCGTACATCGAAAGTCAACAGCTTTCTCCCAGCCATGTTGCAGCCATTGAGCTTACATTGGGTAGGGATGCTAATGCAGACAAAGGAACATAGAAAATAGGTACAAATAGAACACGTAACGGTGCTTGATTGATGCCTGTGTGCAAAGAGGCACTGTTTGATGCATAAATTTGTTTTGGAATAGTTATTCTCCCGTGGCTTTTACTTTTCTTCCTGTGACCAAGTTGATGCTTTGATGGTCAGTGAGATAAGGAAAGATGTGAAATTATTTATGAATAAGGATTGGAGTTGTGTGTCACTTTTTCAGTAAAGAAGGCCAAATACCGATTTGCTAATAAGGCCCAGATGTTTTGCCATGAGGGAGAGATTCTCAAGTTGAGCAGAGAGTCTCTCTGTAATGGCAAAAATAAGGCAACTGCCATAAAGTTATAGTTCCCACACCCTAATATGGCAATTCCCATTTTTGCAGGGTGGAAATCAAAATTGGACAAGTAATGTATATACATATGAACATAAGAATTTGGAACAAGTGTAGACTATTCAGCGTACTCATGCATTACAGAGGTAACTGGTCATTTAAATCATCATCTGTCATAACTGAACTCGGATTTTAATAGCCTTCGAGTGTAAAACCCAAAGTGCATAGATTCAACCTGGTAAAAGTATTTCACAACTTTGTGGATTAATTTGCTTAGCCTGAGTAACACTTTGTAGAGGAAAGTTACCTCCCTTTGGATCTGGTCTTGGAACACGTTTGGGAGAGGAAAACTGCCCCTTGGTAGAGATCAGGGGCTGTTTTGGGTAGGTCAGGTGATTTTTGGGGTCAGGTATACTTTCGGATGTCACAAGTAAGCATAAGTGTGTGCAGAAATTGCATAAAACAATTACTGACATGCTTATTGGCATTATCTGACGAACTGTCCAAAATCAATTACAATTGCTGAAAGTACCTGTCAAAGGGAACTGGCAAGAAGGCCTATCAAAAAAGTCAACAAAGACTTGCCAAAAACAACTGTCAAGGAGATCTGCCAAGACATTTAAAAGTCCTGCTCTTTAAGTTTTAAAAATAAATGCTGCAGTATTAAAAAAATGATTGCTTGCTCAATCACTCTGCCTATAGGCGTAAAGCTGGGGGCTTCGATAACAAGTTTACTGCTGCATGATTGTTTTCTCAGCCATCCGTTATCATTGGGTCTTCCATTTCACACTTTGATTGAGAGCTTCAGGTGATAATGGACGTTTGAAGTTGGAAAATAAATGAATTCTGTGACTACTGTTTGCATCAATTTAGTTGAGGGACTCAAGTATAATATTTCCAAATTTGTAGATGACAAAAAAGCCAGGGGAGTGTGAGTGGTATAAAGAAACTTCAAGGCAATTTAACCACATTAGTGAAAGGACAAAATGATGACAGATGCTGCATAATGTAGATAGCAACTTATAGAAACTAGGGGCAGGAATAGGCCATCCCGCACTTTGAGCCTCTTCAGCCATTCAATATGATCATGGCTGATCTTGTATTTCAAAGCCACATGACTGCTTTCTCTCCATATCCCTGAAGCCTTTAAAACCTAAAAAGTTTCTTGAATACATACAATGACTTGGCTTCCACAGTCTTTGGTAAAAGTTCACCAACCTGATTCCTGAAATGGCAGGATTATTGTATGAGGAAAGATTGAGTTTGATTGGGCCTGTACACTGGAGTTTAGAAAATTGAGAGGGAATCATATTAACATTTATAAAGATCTGACAGGGTAGACAGACTCAACACAGGAATGAAGTTTCCCCTGGTATCCAGAGCAGTGTGTCACAGTTCCCCAGCATCCCAAACAGGGTGTCAGTCCCCTGATATCCAGGACAGGTTTTTACAGTCTCATGATACATGGTGGGCCATTTCAGACTGAGATGAGCTGACATTTCTTCACTCAGTGGGTGGTGAACCTTTGGAATTTTCGACCACAGAATGCTGTAGCGGCAAAACCACTCAATATATTTAAGAGTGAAATAGATTTCTAGAAGTTGGTGGTGTAAAGGAGTATATAGAGAGAGTGGGAGTATGGCATTGAGCAGCATACCGTCAAATTTTCCTTCTGCTTGCATGGGCCTCCAAGTACTCTGTACGGCAGCGCCTTCTGGAATCAAAAACCTATGCCACGACTGGCATGCCTGGAACTTTGTAGCAGATGCACACTTGTGCCTACAGTTTTGAGAGAACATTGGTGTTGAGATCGAGGATTTGTTATAATCATGTTGAATCGTTTAATGGGCTTGATGGGCTAGATAGCCTACTCCTGCATTCATTTTCTGTTTCTATGAATGCCGATACTTTTTCTTACAAATATTGTGTGTTTGAATTATTGTTTTATGTTATAAAGAATGTAAATGTAGCAAGTGTCTTTTTTAATGAATGAAATCTGCAACAAAGACATAAAGCTTTACTTAATAGAACTTTATTTTCTCTAATTTCCTCATGTGACATCCCCTGGTGAATACTCTGTGAGATTGCATGGTAGGTGTAAGGGCAAAGGGTTGTGGATATGTGGTATGACAGCAAATTTTGGCACAAATTGTCCACCTATAAATAGCCATGGGGTGAGAAAAATGACATAACATTGTTATGGCAAGTGTGAGGAATTTGTTTCTGTGCAGAAGGCATGTGTTGGCATGGAGAATAAGAGAACATACATTGGCATGGTTGCATGATAGACTGTTGGTTGGCACAATGAGGTTATGCCATGGGAGTGGGGATGTTAAGGGGTGAGCAATGAGAACTGAGGATTGCAGGGGTGGTTAGTTATTTGTCCGTCTTATGAAAATAAACATCAGCTTTCTGCCGGATTTACAATACAGGTCTTACATGCAGCATCCATTCTCATTCTGGGGTTTCCCAACCACCTCCCTGCTGCTTCCAGAATAAATATCTAACCTTTTGGGCACTTCTTCCTCATTCCGGTGTGCAGACATGGGAGGCCTTCTGACTCTGCAATCCTAACCCAGGTTTGAAAATCCAGGCCCAATGGTCTAAGTGGGGTAGAGGAGCAATGTGTACAGGTAAATGAATGGCACAGGCCAATAATATCAGAAAACAGCCAGCAAAGCATTGGGGCTCCTCATTTCTCGAGGAATAGAATTAGAAAACAGCTAAGCTTTAAGTTTGGAGAAACAGTGACCAGACCCGAAACGTTAACCCTGATTTTTTCTTCACAGATGCTAACAGACCTGCTAAGCTTTTCTAGCAACTTCTGTTTTTGTTCCTGATTTACAGCATCTGCACTTCTTTCAGTTTTTATTAAGCTAAATTCAATTTGTACAGAACCCGAGTTAGATCACACTTGGAGTGCAATGGTGTCTATATTACTGAGAGGTATACACACAATCTGGAGGAGGTGCATTGAAGTTTTGCAATGGTGATATCAGAGCTGAGACGATACGTGTTTTAGAAAATGCTGAAGCTGTTTTCTCTGATGAAGAGAAGGCTGAGGCATTACATGGTAGAAGTTATTGAGATTACATAAAAACCAGAAGAACTGTGGAAGCTGTAAATCAGAAACAAAAGCACAAATTGCTGGAAAAGCTCAGCAGGTCTGACAGCACCTGTGGAGTCACTGGACTTGCAACATTAACTCTACTTCCTCTCCATAGGTGCTGCCGGACCTACTGAGCTTTTCCAGAAATTTCAGTCTTTGTGCCATTCAGATTATGACTTAGTCGGATAGACAAAATATTTCCACTTGTGAGGAAGTTCACTGGAACGGTTAGCTCTATCAAGATACGAAGTACAGAAAGAGAGAGTTAGGGGGAGGAAGGAGAAGGTGGAGAAAAAGAAGGCCCATGTTGATTGCATCTGCAGCTCATATCACACAGGATGGTGGTGAGGTGGGATTTGAGAAGGCATATAGTGTTGGAACACACTATCAACTTGAATGTTCTTTGCAACACCAATTGCAAAAGATTTAGTCATTACTGGACTCATGGTTAAAAAAAAAACAGTTCTTGTAGAGCACTTGGATGATAAAGGTATGTCAGCAAATCACCCCCCCTCCACCGACATCCCACTCTCTGTTGCCTTCTGTGATTATGACCAACCTTGTTCTACAAGACAGAAGCAAAAAAGCCGGTGATTTTGTTTCATTGAGTTCTGTTGATGCACTTATCAGAGCTGAATTACTGGTGCCATTTTCAAAATAGGCAGAGGTAAAAGTAAAGTTAGCCTGGCAGCGTTGATAGGCTGATGTATGAATGCTGTGCTTGTGGTAAATTGAGCAACATGAGGTATTGGTGCAGCAATTGGTAAGAGATGTCATGAGAAGTTGCATTCACTGATTTTGAACACACAGATAAGGCTATTGGAATTGTTCCAGCATTATGGGGCCAATCTCAAGGAATTGATTTTCATGACCCTGCATCCATAACTATAGTTACGTTACTTAAGAAGTTCAGGGTAACTGTGCATCACACTATTGATGCCCACTAATGGGCTCCCTATTGAGGATGCAGCTAGAGTATTCAATGCTAGTTTACTCACTGAAATCTTTCAGATTAGGAGACAACATAATGCTTTGGTGCTGCCAGACTCAAGGGAACTGGGCATTGGATAATCACGTATTTGATTCTTGCACCCCAAAAATCAACTTAAATGATTTTTGCTCCTACATAACAGCATTAAACTTAACCTTGCAAAACACCACAACATAAATGACGCAGAAAGGCCTTTTGCATTCATGTGACATTGTTTTTAATAAAAGTGACGGACGATAAAAACAAAACTTATTTAATACGTGGGTAATCAAAAACAGCAGTTTTAAGAAGCAAAGTATTTTATTTGCACTTTGCAACTAATAATTCGGAAATCGTGCATTCTCAATAGTGTTGTCTATAATTAGAATGTTGAATTTAGACAACCTTCAGCACAACATAACAGTGATGATAGGAATGTATTTATTCATGATCAATATTCAATGAATAATTCATATTTAATTGTTACCTTTATCTGTCACTCACAGTCTCCTGCTACGCTCTGATTTGATGTATTTTTCTTTTATGGCACAAAATTGCACATCTCTGGTTGATTTGGAGATTAATTATGTTTTCACAGCATGTCTTATATTTGATGAAAGCGATACAGCATGTGAATCTATTATCACTCAGAAAATAGCACAAGTGGCGATATAGACATTCAGAACAATGGGACACCCTATTCACTGGCTGGTAAGCTATATTTTATAAATTGTAAACATAATTAAATCAACACAATGCTCCTGGTAGCATTCGTCCAGTTTCATTGTTAGCTTTGCAACTAACGACCAATCATCAACTACGATGGAAAGGTAGCAGTTATACTTTTTCTATTCCATGAGCTTGGTATTCCATTGAGATACTTAATTCCGACATATTAGAGAGTTATGTTGCATTGAGAATGAGAGATTCTCAGATTTATAACAGAAAAGGAGGTCATTCATGTCATTGTGCCTGGACTGATTCTTTGAAAAAAGCAGTCATGTTGAGCCCAAATTCATGCTTTTTGTTCACAAACACTCGATGTTCCTTAATTTTAAGTTCCTTTTCAATTTTCGCTGAAAATTCTATATGAAATCAATTTTCAACGTCTTTTAAATCGTTTGATCCTCACAACTATCTGAAGGAAAATATTTCTCCTCATCTACACCTCAAATGGTTTACCATTGATTTTATAACCCACAATAACCCATTTAATAATCTATAACCCATTCTATTGACTCACTGATTAGGTGGAATAATGTGTGTTTTTTAATCCCCCCTATCAAAATATCTTATCTTAAAATCCTCTGTTAGGTCATCTTCTAATTACCTCTGTTCCAAGAAAAACAATGTTAACCTTTCAAATTCTGCTCATAACTGAATTTCCTCAACCCTGGACATCTTGGTAAACCTCCTCTGTATCTTTTCGAGGGATTTCCATGTTGCTGCCCACAATTGTTTGTAATAAAGCAGTTGAAAACTAAGCCTCAATTTATAAACGCACATGCACCATATGTGTTTAGATCACCATATTAATTTGCAACATTTAAGAATTTTCCAAACTGGCATCAAAACATTTTTCTTTAAAGGAGGACCATGGACTATGGTAAGATGAGTGGCAGAATCAAGTGAGTTCTAAATTGATGATCATTGCTTGTCAAACAGCTTGCCAACAGCCCAAATAGCCATGGGTTGTGGTCTTACCAAACTCATCAAACAAACTAGATATCGGGAGTATTTGATATGGAAACCAGGCCGGATTTTCAGTGGATTCAACTTGCCAACTCATCTGAATAACCTCTACCCTATTCACAGCAATCTGCATGATCCACTAGCACCAGCTGCATGTACACCATGGGCATTAGCATCACCTTTTTCAAGGCAACCATTGCCAGTATCTCAAAATGTTTCAATGCACTGCCACTTACCCCTGCAAGAGCAAATTTGCGTAACAATGCACACCAACAAGCAGCCATGTATGGCTGAATCAGGTATGGATACCACACAAGGAAACTAGCCCATTCCACCGCTGCTTCCCAGGGCTGCTTCCTTGTTCTCTCATGCATGCATTCACTTGATACTTCCTGGCTTGTCAGCAGCATGATGTCTCGTCTTGTTTTGCAGAGTCTTGCATTAGCAATTGGTGCAGTCACACAACCAGGGGGTTGGCTGTGCAGTGCGCCAGGCCTCATTCAAGTGCATATTATTGTACGTTCATGTACATGTCACTCTAGCAACACACAGCCTCAGCATTTGCATGGAAAGCATCTGAAGTGAGCACTAAAAGAAGTTCGAAAGTTGTGGGGGAGTAGTCTATAGTGAGGTCCATGGGGGTTCTCCAGCACACACTCACCCTGCTTTTGGTCCTGGCGACAAATGCTTGGAACAATGGAGTGCAAGTGTTGATGTTTCTCCAGTATCTCCTGAGGATGCTGGGCTCATCTCTCCATGGCAGCTGTCAGCCTATCCATGAAAACAGGTAGCAGGATGTCCTGCAGTGCTGCAGTGACTGATTCCTTCCACCATCAAGCAGGGCAGCTTCCAGATGATAATAACCCCCGCACATACATAGCAGGCTTTGGTAGATAGCATAGCCAGAAGGCATATTGGTCTTATGATGGACCTCCATGAAGTGGTGAGTTGTTCTGAGAAAGAAGCATGGTGAAATGGGGTGGAAATCAAACATGATGCTCACTGCAAGGGCTGAAACCCTTATTAATATTGCAAATTTGCTGTGACGTAACATGAAAATGCTTGCTCTTAGCAGGAGACTTTTCTGTTCAGTCTACTGCAGGGGAACCAGCCATCTTCAACAGAAATATGTTTCCAGTCTATGGAGCTTCCAAGCCAGAAGAGTTTTCAAGCCTGAAAAAATTTACGTCATCAGAATTGTGAAATTTCATGCCACCAGATTTGAAATAGCATCACAATACAAAAATGAAACTAGAAAGCTTCAGTTTTGTAAAGATTTAAAAGCTGAGATAAAAGTGATATTTCTCTGGGATTGAATCTCCGGAATTGAAGATGTTGGGAAACTGGTTGCAATTTTGTTTTGACGCTTGTGTTAAGATCTTTCTATTGATAGTGTATATAAATGCAACTTTTCTTTCTTTTCTGTAATAAAATTCTGTTCTGTTGTTAAAGAACATCTGAAACCTCATGTAAGTATGTTTCAGCATCTAACCACCACAGTAAACAACTGCAAAAAATAAACATATGATCCATCAATACAAGTTTCATTTGAGTCCATTATATTACCATCAGCTGTAATCATAACACATTTCATAAATGTAAAGCAAACTTTCTATGCATTTCAGAATTTAATGATTAATTTGATACAATATAAGATACAATCTGAGGATACTCTTGCATTTGAGATAGAGTTTAGTGATAGAATCACAGACCTGTGGACAACACAGAAGGAGGCCCTTCTGCCCTTACAGTCCATGCTGGCTCCCTTTGGAATTTTACCATAACTCCTCAGCCTTACAAAAATGTTCTTCTGTATGTTCATTGTATGTAGATTTTGGATTGGCTTTATTGTTTAGGCCCTAGTTATCACCTATTCATGATTAGAATGTTTTCCACATAATGGTTTTGCACAAGCTGTGTAGTATATTATGTAAAAAATGATCATTAAGTGAGGCCAGTGATGTAAATTCTTACAATAAGTTCAAGAGATCAATCTAAATTACAAACAAAAAAAGTAAACCTCTTTCAATTTCAAAAGTTGACCAGAACTCTTACAGTATGTCATTTCTTTCACCGTGACATAATGGACTTGCAGCTGACAATGAACTCATGTTCTCCAGATTTCACCAGTTCTCGCATGAAGCTGGTCTCACCAGTGTCTCATTTGTGTCTTGTATGATGATGAGTGCTGGCACTATAACTGAGTCCCACCTTCTTACCTCTGCAATCATTGACTTCCAACAAGGAAGGCACATTTAACATGAACATTAACTAGAGATAGGGCTGCAATATTGTATCTCAATCTCTGACTCAATCATTCTGCCTTAGCATGGCTCAACAGTGCCAGCAAAGAATTGCATATTTACCTTTAAAATTCACAAATGAATATTTTGCTGTCGAAATAGCAGTTAAGAATGAGTTGGCAGATTTTTTCTATCCTCATGTGAGCCACTGAATTTAATTGTAGTCATAACTGTGTCCTTGCCACGGAAATTGCCTAACCCTGCACAAACTAAGAACAAATACACCACGCCACTCTGTGTTTTATTCACTGAGGCAATAAACAGCCGATTGGAAAGAAGTGACTTAATCATGGACTGAGATTGTATAGAAATAGTACAGCTGGGCAATTCCAAATGTACATTCTGAACTTCATATGTTGTATCACTCACCACATTATTAAATTACAACACCTTTGCCAACACTGCCATTATCATTTAGCAGACACTATATATTGACATTATTCAAAACTTCCCCTGCAATGTGACTACTGCATAATTAACAGCTTATTAACAATGTACAGAATTTATTGTGTGATACCTTTCCTAAGGTGAGTAGGAGCATTTAACTGAGGCTGTTAAATGTCCAAAATATAACAATTCATTTCTCTTGTTTTGTAAACTGTGCTTCTTCTCAGTAAAATCCAATATCAAGGTTAATCCTTTGCACAAACTAGCATAAGGATAAAGAGCAGCAAATTCAGAAATAATCCAACAAAAATAAGAAACAATACATTAAAATAAATAAATAGAAAAACATTCTGATGCAGAGGTGCCAAAAAATTAGTTGAAGTAAGAAGTAAAGATTATAATCAACATTTCTGATAAAGTTATGCCATAATATTTTTCTACTAGGAATAAATTTTCAATAAAAAAAATGCTCTTCTTACATTTGAATGATTGTTTTTAATGAAAGGGACTATGCCATCAAATCCATTTCTAGACTAATGAACATGGCACACAATGAGCTTTATATTATGATATTTAGCTATAATATATTTATTTACACTACCAGCTGCACTATGGAACTAGATGTGAAAGTCTAGCTTTTACTGGCAAAATAAAACAAATTATTCATGCAACATTCGGTACAGTCCTGTAATTTAATATACAGTAGATCTGTTTGAAAATTTGATATTCCACAGTACTCTCTTGCAAAAGCAACTTATAAACTTCAGTCAGCTTTCAAGATAAATCTGGGCAGGTAAGTATTATTTAATGCATTAGAACCTGAGTTTTGTATCAAGGTCAAGTGGGAAAAACATTTATCATAGCGCATAGAATCCTGAGGAGAAAATTTGTGAAGGAATAAAAACAAGTTTCACATAACTCAATGAGTCTTTCTACAGAACAATGAGAATTCAACATTTGATTTGATCTATTTTTCCTTCCCCCGATTGCCTACAGAACTGTGCCCTTTTACAATTTATACTTCAGTAACTAATTCCTTTCTAACACAACAGAATAGTATTGTTATCAGTGAATATGGTTCCAAGTCTGATGTGTGGCAAGACGTAATGGGAAGAAGTAAGTGTAATAATGTTTTAAGTTATCTAATAAATCTGGTACTTTGTTGTTTTTGTGACTGAACATGTTACCCATGTACTTTCCAGGCAAACATGTAAAAGCTGATAAAACAGGTGAGTTATATGCTGTTGGAGACATTAACAGAAATTGCATTATGTATAGTACATCTTCAGTTCTCTCCCTGAAAGTAGGTCTGACCCACAGGGCTGCGATCTCTATCACTGATAGGGCAAAGACACAGGTCCTGAATCCACCCAATCCAAGAAAAGCATTGAAGACCAATATTGTTGGCAATACTATCAGATCAACCCCAGCCCTCACAAGGAGTCCAAGTGGTCATGGCAACATGCACCGTCACAGGTATATTGATTGCTGAAACAATGGATAGCAATGGTCGAGCCTCCAATTCTGATGCATTATATAGTTGACTAGGAAATTCTCCCATTCTTATAGACTACCATTGGCATTTTTATTTTAATTCACTTGTGGGATGTGGGTGCTGCTGGTTGGCCAGCATTTATTATTATTGAAGTCCCCAGTTGCCCTTGAAAAGCTGATGGTGAGCTGCGTTCTTGAACTGCTGCAGTCCATGTGCTGTCAATAGACCAAACACTGCCCTTATGGAGGGAATTCCAGGAATTCAACCCAGTGAAAGTGAAGGAACAGTGATATATTTCCAAGTCAGGATGGTAAGTGGCTTGGAAGGGAACATGCAGATGGTGGTGTTCCCATGTATCTCCGGCCCTTGTCTTTCTAGATGGAAGTAGTCACGGATTTGCAAGATGCTGTCGAAGGATATCTGTTGGATTTCGGCAGTGCATTTGTAGATAGTACTCATTGCTGCTATTGAGTGTTGGTGACTGTGGGTGTGGATGCTTGTAGATGTGTTGCCAAACCAGTGCATTGTTTTGTCCTAGATGGTGTCAAGCTTCTTGAGTATTGTTAAAACTGCACCCATTCAGGTAAGTGGGGAATATTCCATCACACTCCTCACTTGTGCCTTGTAGGTGGTGGATAGGTTTTGGGAAGTCAAGAAGTAAGTTCCTCATCACAGTGCCCCTCTGACCTACCCATGCAGCCAAAGTATTTATATGGCAAATCCATTTGAGTTCCTGATCAACATAACCCTATGATTTTGATAGGGGAGGATTTAGTGATGGTAACACCATTGAATGTCAAGGAGTGGTGATTATGTTGTCGCTTAATGGAAATATCAATTGCCTGGCATTTGTGTGGTGCTAATGTGACTTGCTCATTGTCAGCCTCAGCCCTGATGTTGTCCACATCTTGTGACATTCGAACACAGACTGTTTCAGTATCTGAAGTGTGTTGGAAGGATTTAAGGGTTGGTACTGAACCTGTCTGGCTGTGTTATGAATCAGAACGTGTTTGCTTAGCTAAAAACAGCAAAATAAGGGCTTAGCAAGCTAGAGAAAAGTCTCATGGAAATGTTTCTACAGTAAATCACTGACATACTAAAGCATTAACATCATCTAAATTTATAAACTAAATGGCTTCTTATATTCAAACTTACTGTTTGCTACAATGCAGTTTCCCTTTTAGTCTTTTCATTCTCTGTTGGACACATAATTCGTATTTTACAAGTAGAATGTAGATCTTCTAGTTCATTGACAAGGACATTGCTGCTATGCCTCAAGATATCCTGTGTCATAGGTGGACATAAATGATCACACAACACTATTTTGAAGAACTGGTGGAAGTCTGCCACATGCCCTCAACCAAAAGTTAAAAACTGATTACCTGTCTTTTGTTTGTGGAACCTTACTATGATTAAATTACCTACCTTATTTTCTATGTAACTACAATCATAAGATTCAAAAGGAAAGTACATCACTATTATAAAACACATGAAGATGTCCAGAAATTAGGAAAGCCAGTAAACTATGTATATGTAGTTTGTGAAACACTATTTCAAATGGTTTAGAATAAGGAAGGTAAAAACAATTTAAAGACGTAGGGGCTGATTCCTGGAAGCAGAAATAGTAAGTTCACTGAAGAGGCTGTAAAATATGAATTATGTGTCCAACAGAGGGTGAAAAGACCAAAAGGGAAAATGCATTGCAGCAAACAGTAAATTTGAATATAAGAAGCCATTTAGTTTATAAATTTAGAAGATCTTGATGATTTAGCATGTCAGTGATTTACCGTAGAATGCTAAACATTTTCAGGAGTATTTTCTCTAGCTTGCTAAGCCCTTATTTTGCTGTTTTTAGCTAAGCAAATACATTCTGATATCTTGCCTACATTGCAGATGACCAATGGAGTATCAGCACTAATTCACATCTACATCAACAGTCAAGTGGTTTCACGAAGCAGATAAAGCTTTGATTTAAAAAGAATTCCCAGATAAATGGACAGGACCGATTATGATGATCAAACACTGGAAGAGTTCTGTCATGGTGAGGAAATGGACGATCTATTGTGTGTTGCAAGTGCTGACTTTCCCTAAGGCATGCTAATTCGGCGGGCTTTGGGAATAAGCGGTCTGAAGATTACAGCAGACTTCAGAAACAAGTCCAGAAAAAGGCTGCTAAAGTAACACGTGTGTAGTAATAAATTTTAAATGTCGACGAAAGACATTGAACTATATATTTCCTCAAATAAAATAACGTAAGCTAAAATAAAATAAAACATTTATTTACTCAAAGGGTAGTGAATCTATAGAATTCTCGATCACAGAAGGCTTGGAGGCAATGCTATTTAATGTATGCAAACATGTTTTAAATTTTAAAGTTATTAATGGGCATGTAGTGAAAGCGAGAGTATGGCACATAGATAAAGGATCTGCCATCACCGTTATTGAAGCAGCCCTGAAGACCTGAATATCCCAATTGCTGCTCCTAATTTCTATGTTTCTAATATTGAACTATTATATTAATGATTTGGCAATTGTCACGTCATAAGAGGTACAGGCCAGTGAATGTTTGGTATGTAGAGTCATACTATAACATAGGACAGATACAATGCCAACTGAATCGTTTAGTCAACACCCTCTTTCAGTCTCAGGCAGGTAAATAATTTACTGTATGTATTATTGCAAACTTGTATACCACAAATCATCTGCTTGCAGAAGAAGTTAGCACATACCGAAAATGGAGAAGATCAAAACTGGAGAAGGTCCTGGACAGAACAAAGCCTTAGCTTTATTTCAGGAATCATGTTGGACATGACAGGGGACAGTATAACTGAAGAAGTAAGCACAGCAAACTGGAGCACACAGAATTATAAAAACAAAGTGGTGACACTACAGTAGGAGATAACAAGGTGTGGAGCTGGATGAACACAGCAGGCCAAGCAGCATCATAGAAGCAGGAAAGCTTGATGTTTCGGGCCTATACCCTTCATCAGAAATGGAGGAGGGGAAGAGGGTTCTGAAATAAATAGGGAGAGAGGGGGAGGCGGATAGAAGATGGATAGAGGAGAGGATCGGTGGAGAGGAGACAGACAAGTCAAAGAGGTGGGGATGGAGCCAGTAAAGGTGAGTGTAGGTGTGGAGGTAGGGAGGAGATAGGTCAGTCCAGGGAGGACGGACAGGTCAAGGGGGCGGGATGAGGTTAGTAGGTAGGAGATGGGGGTGGGACTTGAGGTGGGAGGAGGGGATAGGTGAGAGGAAGAACAGGTTAGGGAGGCGGGGACAAGCTGGGTTGGTTTTGGGATGCGGTTAGGGGAGGGGAGATTTTGAAGCTTGTGAAATCCCCATTGATACCATTGGGCTGCAGGGTTCCCAGGCTGAATATGATGTGCTGTTCCTACAGCCTTCGGATGGCATCATTGCGGCACTGCAGGAGGCCCAGGATGGACATGTCGTCTGAGGAATGGGAGGGGGAGTTGAAATGCCACCCGAAGGCTGCAGGAACAGCACATCATATTCAGCCTGGGAACCCTGCAGCCCAATGGTATCAATGGGGATTTCACAAGCTTCAAAATCTCCCCTCCCCCAACCGCATCCCAAAACCAACCCAGCTTGTCCCCGCCTCCCTAACCTGTTCTTCCTCTCACCTATCCCCTCCTCCCACCTCAAGTCCCACCCCCATCTCCTACCTACTAACCTCATCCCGCCCCCTTGACCTGTCCGTCCTCCCTGGACTGACCTATCTCCTCCCTACCTCCACACCTACACTCACCTTTACTGGCTCCATCCCCACCTCTTTGACTTGTCTGTCTCCTCTCCACCTATCCTCTCCTCTATCCATCTTCTATCCGCCTCCCCCTCTCTCCCTATTTAATTCAGAACCCTCTTCCCCTCCCCCATTTCTGATGAAGGGTCTAGGCCTGAAAAGTCAAGCTTTCCTGGTCCTCTGATGCTGATTGGCCTGCTGTGTTCATGTAGCCCCATGCTTGTTATCTTGGATTCTCCAGCATCTGCAGTACCTATTATCTCCTCTGCATTACAGTAGGAAGTTATTTGTCCCATTGTATCAGGGTCAGGTTCTTGCAAAAACAACTCCAGAGATCCAGCTTCTCCACCTCTTTGCTATAGCCCTGCAAACCTTTTTCCTTCAGAAAGTCTTTTCAATCTTCTCCTGAAAGCCACAACTAAATCTGCTCCTACTACAGACTCGGACATCACATCCCATATCCTAAAATGTTTGCTGTTTCATTTGCCATCCACCATTAATTTGGTGTCAGAAACAGAAACAGAAAATTTACAGCGTCTGCAGTTCTTTCCGTTTTTATTTAGTATATAACTCAGGCCCCACATCTCTTCGAGGCATGGCCACCTTGAAGAAGTTCTTCTCTCTCCGATGAGATTTCCATTCCAATCTTTTTTCTCGTCCACTGACATTAATTTCACTCTCACTCATGGTGTTTGACCAGGTATTTGCTAAAACTTGTTTCCACAGCCATATCACATTCCAGATTGTTATCCAATCCTTTGTCTGTTCAACTGTTCTTCTCACTTTTTGGGCTCTATCCCTGTCTATCGTTTACTCCTGACCCTCTGCCCCCACCCTATCTTCAGCATATAAAATGACATTTTCCTAGCTACCATCAGTTTTGAGGAAAGGTCACCAGACCCGAAACAGTAACTCTGATTTCTCTTCACAGAAGCTGCCAGACCTGCTGAGCTTTTCCAGAAACTTCTGTTTTCATTTCTGATTTACAGTATCTGCACATTTTTATTTTTTATTAATTTAGTGTCCACTTGTCAGTGCTTCTTTCACTGATAGTTAAATTTTCTTCCTGTCTTTTCCATTGAGACCCCTAATGATTTTGAACACCACAATCAAATCTCCTCTCAAAATAAAAGAGCCCTAACTTCTTTGTATTCATAGAAACCCTTTCTAATGACTCAACATCTTTCCTGAAGAATGGTGTCCTGAACTGGATGCTAATTTCCTGCTGAGGATTTTGTCCTCCATGCCTCTGGTTATAAAGCTCAGGATCCCAAAATATTCCTTAACCAGTCCCACCACCTCCAGGTTCCTCTGCTTGAGCACCCACCTTTAGAATTGTATGTTTTACGTTATGTTGCCTTATTGCTATCCCATGCCAAAATGTATCATTTCACACTGCCCTGACAGGAGAAGAACCCTAAAGTTCCCAAATGGAACAGGATGCATGATGGACAGATTGAGATGCCCTGCCCTGCTCATCGTTCACAAAATTATTAGCTGACTTAAAATAAAGAAATTGAAGATTTAAACAATTAATGACTCACCAGCTCCTCAGCAATCAGCCATTTCCCTTGTGCTTGTTGCTTTGTTGAGAATTAATCTTAAGGTTTTGATCAACTTAATATCTGTATATGTCAGACTGTAATTTGTTGAAAAGAAAATCACAACCTTTCAGTCCTGTTAGCCTTTGCTATTTAATTTTAACTTTATTCTTAACATCTGATTAATTAAGTGAACACTGATTGTAATTGAATGATAATTTTTTTCAAATTGGCTTTAATTTTTATACGAACTAAAAGCTTACCAGTATATTCATTCCACTTCTCTCCACATCTTGCCATTTCATTTCACATTTGTTTTATTCCCATTCAGTGCACGAACAAAAGAAATAGGAACAGGACTAGAATGTTTGGTTAATCCGACATTCCTCATGTCCACTCTCCTGCCCTTCCACCCTTCCCCCGACTCCCTGACTGATCGAGAAGCTATTGACCTCACCCTTAATTATACACGAGGCACCTTCCCCCACAGCTCTCTTGGCAATGAGTTCCAAACACTCATAACGTTCTGAAAGAAGAATTTACTCCTCATCTCAGTTTTAAATTGGTGCCCCTTTATTCTGAGACTATGCCCTCTACTTCTAGACTCTCCCGTAAGGGGGAAACATTCTCTCTGCATTTACCCTGTCAAGCTCCTTACAAATCCTATACGTTTCAATGAGATCACCTTTCATTCTTCTAAACTCTACTGAGTAGTGTCCCAAGCTGTTTAACCTTTGCTCATAAGACAATCGCTCCAAGCAGGGGACCATCCTAGTGAACCTTCTCTGAACTGCCTCCATTGAAATAATACCTTAATGACAAATATAGTCACAGCCCAACACAGATTGCTATTTCGTCCCACCCCTGGACAATTACTCAGTCTTTTTTCCCTGCTCCTAATCTTGTCCCACTTGAAGATAATAGAAGGATGAGGACCATTTCCAGGTCATGACTGAGTACTTTTGAGTAACTGACCAATGGGTAAATGACTGGAGTCATGACGTTCTCAAAGGCAGCTCCCTAATTGGCCACCTGTACATTTGTCATCCAATTAATTAAGGCTGGTGAGTGGATATCAGTGTCTGTAGGCTCAAACAGAGAGCCTGCAGCCTTGGCAGGACAGCAGTTCCGCAATGGATAATGCCACTCCAGGAGAGCACAACAACAATATCTTCACTTTAGGCACTGTTCAAACAGTTTTGAAATCTTTTGAAAACAAAATGCTCAAAATCGTTGGCTTTGGATTCCAGTGCAGCTGTGGCCCAATCATTAGTGTGACTGTTCTTGTATTTTCACAAATGCACCAGACCAGATGGTACTTTAAAGAAAGATGGCATCATATTTGTATAAAGATTCCAATATAAAGATATCCACCTCACCTTCAGTAGCAGTGATAATAGTAGTCACTGCAGTTACTGCATCTTTGAACTGTGTAACCAGTCAGCATTTCTGATGAAGGGTCTAGGCCCGAAACTTTCCTGCTCCTATGATGCTGCTTGGCCTGCTGTGTTCATCCAGCTCCACACCTTGTTATCTCAGATTCTCCAGCATCTGCAGTACCTTTTATCTCTTATCATAGCACAAAGCCCAAATTATTTTAAGTCTGAGATCTTGCAGCAGTGCAAGTAGCTAACATTGTTAATAAACTTCAAGACATCTGACTCAACGAGAACGCGGTCATTGAGGTAAATGTTATAAGAGTTAACATATAAAGAACATTTAAAGCATATTATACAGTCTGTAGTATTTTAACTGGAAAACACATCATGTTAGTAACAAACTGATACTAAAAAGTTATAAAATCAGGAGCAGTTGAGACAACTTTTCCTAATTGTCATTACTCTGTGTTAAGAACTGAAGATCAAAACTAATTACCCAGGAGTGAAATGATCCAATCTATTCAGAAGTATAACAACTTTGTTTTCAGCACCAATAATTGGAAGCACATTAACACTGCCGAAGAACAAGTTTTCCAGCTTTTTCATTACCCAAGCTGGGGAAATTGTCTCCTCACATCGCCTGGGTCTTTCCTCTGTCCCAAGGTTGATTCTGCCATTTTAGTTTGGAAGAAATGTTCCATTCTGATGCCTTAACAAATTTCCAAATCGCACTATAAACAAAGATATTACTTTAGACCTACAAGTGGATATTGTCATATCTGAGTTAGAGGACAGTCTCCACATCATTCTGATTCATTTTGGTCACAGCCAAGCAGAGCAGATTCAGCAAATTATGTCAACAAATTATTGCAACAGGTCAAAAAAAACATCATCGGGGGTAGCCAGAACATGTTCAAAATGAGTCCAAGCAAGCCTAATCCTTCTAGCCTCTCAGAAATGAACCAAGACTCTGCAGGAATGCAATTTTTAAAGGTAAACAGTCTTAATTTCACAAGTTCTGCATCAAGATATGCCAGGCCATATAGATATAAGTCAAATGGGTGCCTCATGAATACTCCACAGTGATCCCAGCTACAACTTTGTCTCCGAAACCTCAGCTTCCAGGAGCAGCAGCTGGGGACACTTCTTGCTGGGGACAATTCTGATCCCAGACATTGGAACTGTGCCCAGCTTCCCACAAAGAGTAGAATATATACATCATGACCCTGAGTTTTCCTTCCATCAATTAATGCTTTAAATTAAATCCTTAGATTGCCCTTCAAATCAAATAATATTAATTACTCTAGGACCCTCCTTCTCTGGAACTTTACACAATTGTCTTTACAAACTATAGACCCAAAATAAATACTTTAAAAACTATAAATGATTAAAATAGTAAAAATACTCATCTGGCCTTACTCATCCCATCAGCTGCTTTCTCTTGAAACAAAATCAGAGGGGTTCTGAAGAGAGGTCACTGGTCTGCTTTCTCTACAAAGATGCTGCCATTTCTGCTGAGATTTTCTAGCAATTTCTGATTTTGTTTCTGATTTCCAGCATCTGTAGTCCTTTGTTTTATTTCATGGTTTGAATCCTTATGTCATCTCCAGAGCTCCACCACCGGATTCAATGAAAGTATTACTGAATTAAAAATCTTTCTCAATCCTAGATTGTTCTGAACTGACAACTAAGTTAATGGCCTTAAATATTTACTCTAACTGTTGTTAATCCAACAGCACAAACCCCTTTTCATTCATACCTCAGGAGTCTGTAGTCACCTGCATTATCATAAACGCTGGATGAAGTCACTGTTCTTGAAGGCTCTCTGATTTTATATATATATTTGAAAAATCATCACAGAAATAAGAAGCACTCTCTTTTTTGAAATGTATATTGCAGAATATAGAACATAGAACATAGAACATAGAATATTACGGCGCAGTACAGGCCCTTCGGCCCTCGATGTTGCGCCGACCTGTGAAACCAATCTGAAGCCCATCCAACCTACACTATTCCATTATCATCCATATGTTTATCCAATGACCATTTAAATGTCCTTAAAGTTGGCGAGTCTACTACTGTTGCAGGCAGAGCATTCCACGCATTTACTATTCTCTGAGTAAAGAACCTACCTCTGACATCTTTCCTATATCAATCACCCCTCAATTTAAAGCTATGTCCCCTCATGCTAGCCATCACCATCCGAGGAAAAAGGTTCTCACTGTCCACCCTATCTAATCCTCTGATCATCTTTTATGTCTCTTTAAGTCACCTCTTAACATTCTTCTCTCTAACGAAAACAGCCTCAAGTCCCTCAGCCTTTCCTCATAAGACCTTCCCTCCATACCAGGCAACATCCTGGTAAATCTCCTCTGCACCCTTTCCAATGTTTCCACATCCTTCCTATAATGCGGCGACCAGAACTGCACGCAATACTCCAAGTGCGACCGCACCAGAGTTTTGTACAGCTGCAACATGGCCTCATGGCTCCGAAATTCAATCCCTCTACCAATAAAACCTAACACACTGTACGCCTTCGTAACAACCCTATCAACCTGGGTGGCAACTTTCAGGGATCTATGCACATGGACACCGAATCTCTCTGCTTAATCAATTAAACACTCTTCAACACATTTACGTCATAAAGGCAGTGATATGTTACCTATAAGTCACAACAACTCTCGTTGGGGAAGAAGAGTGAGTAAAAATTCTAGGCCCAACAGGTCCTCTTGGACAACCCCCTACATGTCATCTCCAAGCAACCATAAAGCAAGATACATGCAGCATTTCCAATCAGCAATTCATGTTTTAAATTGGCTGCTGGTTGCTGTCGGGCAGGCTGGCCAGCATTTATTCCCCATTCCAGATATCAGTTAGGACTCAACTACATTGTTCTGCGTCTGGAATCACATGGCAATCCAGACCAGGTAGGATGACAGTTTCCTTCTCCAGAGGACATTAATGAGCCAGATGGGTCTTTTTTCCCAACAATCAACAGCAGTCTTGTGATCATCATTATACTTCTGATTCTGGATTTTTATTGAATTTAAAATCCACGATCCGCCATAGTGGAATTCGAACCCGACTTCCCAGATTATTACCTGGGTCTCTGGATTAACAGCGCAGTGAAAATATCACTAGGCTATCACTTCCCTTCAACCAAACTCAGTGGAAAGATTCTGCCCTCTTTGTTCCCCAGGCAGTCAAATGAAGTGTTGAAGCCAGCATGCATGTCCCAGTTAAGAAGTTCATACTGAATTTAGAAACACAAAACAAATATAATTAATGTGACTCACATAAACCTGAGCCTTCTGCTGAACATACATCTACTCAGCAGTGCACTTAGTACCAGACTACATGCCACTGTCATTGGAATAAGAAATCAGCATGATGGCTGTGCGCTACCTGCATGACTTCCAATGCATAGATGTTAGTCATACAACATAATTCCTGAGCCCATTGCCAGGCCTTACCAAATGTATAGTGCTATGATCTTGGGGGCTTGTTTATAAAAAGACATTGTTATCTGAACAGGATTGTCTGCAGGAGTCAATTGAGTCTACGCAAAATATGTTGAAATGTGTGGAAAGTAAAGAGTATCCTCCACCCAAAACAGTGCCATTCCAATTGCGTGGAGTGAGAGTAAACTCCAGGGGCATCTACTGCAGACCCCTCAGTTACGCAAATACAAAGCAGAGTGGAATCCTCCCACTGCTGTAAGGAGATAATGAAATCAAATCTATACAATGTTATTTTCTGTCTGGTTTTGTGATTGAGAATATAGAGCCAACTATTCATGGCCCTCAGCACTACTCACATATCTGCAGCCTGAAAGATCAGGGAGAGTGCTGAGGGGACTTTTCAGATGTTGGCTGCCTGTGTTTTCTGTCAAGGGATACCATACCTGAGCCCAGAAGTGTCATTGTGCAAATGACAGCAAATTTGCCATGGACCTTTAGCACAGGTCAGAACTGGCAGCAATAACCAGAGCTATAAAACTATTGTCTAACATAATCAACTAGATTTCCAATCAGTGGTGCTGAAACCTTGTAATTACTCACTGTCATCATAGCAGCTATGGCTGAAACTGTGGCCAGCACTGGAACTAACACCATTGAAGATATTGGTGTCAATCCTCTTGTATCCCACAGGTCCCTTGTTTCATGACCACTTCTGCTTCTTAATCTTTCTTCGTATTATTCTTTAATGGGTGCGGGCTTTACTTGCTAGCCCAACATTTATTGCCCATCCCTAATTTCCCTTGAGAAGGTGATGATGAACCATCTTCTTGAAACACTGAGAGCAGTTTGTTTAGGGACAACTGCTGTGCTGTTCGGAAGGTCACTCTGCGTTTTTGACCCAGTGACACTGATGGAGTATGCAAAATAGTTCCAAGTCAAAATGTTTGTGGTCTGAAGGTATATTGCATGTAATAGACATGCACAAATCTGCTCTACTTGTCCTTCTAGATATTGTCAAATGAACTTTGGCGAGTTGCTGCAGTTTATCTTATGAATGTCATACTGCGCTCCTATTGTGGATCAGTGGTGGAAGGGTGATTGTTGATGGTGAAGGAGAGGTGCTGATCAAGCGGACTGTTTAGAATTTATTGATGATGAAATTATTGAGTTTCTCTGAAGTTGCGTTCCTTGAGGCAAGTGGACAGCATTCCATCACAGTCCTGACTGGCTCTTTATAGAGGTTGACACACTTGACACACTTGAAGTTTGGAGGTAAGTTAATTGTTACAGAATCAGGTAATTGGAGAGGCATCATTTGCAAAGGAGCAGCTTAGACCGTTAAGTTATAAATCATAAGAATCTCAAGGCCTTGACTGCTTATGTGGCAGCCAGAGGTACAAATTACCAGCTGGTTAGATTTGGCCTGTGTTAAGTTCAAAAGGCGAGTGAAAAAGCGTTGGTGACATCACAGAATTCTGTGAAGTTGTTGGTTGATAAGGAATTGCTAATAGAGGCTGACTTTAAGTTAGAAAGGAATGGGGGCCAAGGAAGATAGATGAATGTGTGTCTGCAAAAAATGGTGCAGGAGAGAGGATTTTAAAAATTCCTGGGATACCGAGATTTCCTCTGGTGAAGATTGCACCTGTACAATTGAGATGGGTTGCAAAATAATAGAGCTGGGACTGAGTTCTTTGCAGAGTGTTTTGCTAATGTTTTTGGGACGGCTTTAAACTACCTTGGCATTGTTGTGGGAGCCAAGAGGGAACATTAGAGAGGAATACTGATGTGCGCAAATTACCTGGAGATAACATAAATATACAAAACAGAATATCTATAGGTGAAGTTGGAGTAGCGATGAAAATAATCAACCTAAATCAGGGTTACTGATCAAATATGTGAATGCACAGAGTACTGTCTATAACGTTGGGGAGTTACAGATGCTGAATGACATGTTGAAATATGATGCTGCATGAGATGGGCCGAGAAAGGACAGCAGTAGATGTTAAATATTCCTGGTTATAGTGTGTTCAGATAAGATGAAAAGAAAGGAAAAGAGGAGGACTGGCCATAAGGGTCAGGAGACCATGCAGTTCTGGAGAAAGAAGATGACCCAGGGAGTTCAAGGATAGGATCAATGTGGCTAGAGCTCAGGAACAAAAAAAATGTTGCTCAGAATAGTGTATAGCACACCAACAACAGGAAATCTGCTGGGAAATTACGAGGAGATGACAAAATTATATGATGACAATAATTGGAGAATTTATTACCTGGGACGGTAGTAATATTAAGTGAGGAGTTGGGCAAACTTTCTGCGATTGTCTTCGAGAGAATTTACTGCAGCAGTATATGTCCAACTGGAAAATAAAAACCAAAAGAACTGCAGGTGCTGTTAATCAGGAACAAAAACAGAAGTTGCTGGAAAAGCTCAGCAGGTCTGGCAGCATCTGTGAGAAAAAAAATGAGAGTTAACATTTTGGGTCCAGTGACCATTCCTTAGAACCTTCAGAAGGTTCAAAAAAAGCACTGGTGGATTTGGTTCTTGGAAATAAGCTAGGTCAAGTCAGTTAAGTGTCACTTAGTGCAGGAACATTAAGGAGACCATCACTGTTGTTCTTAAAGTTTAGGAGGATGATAGAAAATAACAATAGGCAATTCAGAGATGGAATAATTAACTGGGGGAGAGGCAACATTAGTGGGTCAAGAAAGAAGTTGGTGTGGATAGACTAGAACAAAAGATTGACAGTAAAACTGTAACTGTACAATGGGCTACTTTCAAAGAGGAGGCAGTTCAGGTTCAGACAAGCAAAGGTAAGAAAGGGCAAACAAATATGGAACTTTCTGGAAGAAAAAGATGGAAATTAAAATAAAAAAGAAAAGGTGTGCTTGTGACTGGTGTCAAGTATAAAATAAAATTTAGACCCAAGAAGAATACAGAAAGTTCGTAGGTGAGGTAAAAAAAAATACATATATAAAAATCAGAAAGAGATTATGAGAATTGAGTGATTGACAACATAAAGGGAAATCTCAAAGTCTTCCGTAGACATATAAACAGCTAAACGGTGATAAAAGCAGGTCAAAGGGGTTAACAATGGAGACAAGACACGTGACTGAGGTGTTAAATAGATACTTTGCATCTGGTTTCATAAGAAATGTAAATGCTACCCAGGTTATGGTGAAAGAAGAGAAAGCTTTGTCACTAGAAGGGTTGAAATTTGATAGAAAGTAAATGTTATATAGGACATCAATACTTAAAGTTTACAAGGTATTGGGACCGGATGAAATGCAACCAATGATTTTGAAGGAAATGAGATTGGAAATTGCAATGTTCATAATATTTCAGCCTTTCTTGTACTTGGGGAAGATGTCTGAGGACTGGAGAATTGCAATCTCTATAAGTAAAGTCACCATAGTCCCATTTTCTCATAGAGAGAAATAGCTGATGATGAGTTTAACCTGAGGGTCATCACACCTCAGACAAAGGGCAGGGTTGAGAAGGCAGGACTTTAATGTTGACTTCAGCCAGTAATAGAATTAAGTCATGCTATTGGCATTGCTCTGTACCATAAACCAGCCATCCAGCCAACTGAGCTAACATTACACCTGTGTTCAATAATATTTGTAAGGATTTGCCCAACAATTACTGACCAGTCAGTTTAACCTCAGTGATAAAGAAGCTTCGAGAAAAAGTGATTGGAATAGAATAGATGGTCACATGGAAAAAGAAGAATTGTTAGGAAGAGTAGTATGAATATCTAAATCGGAAAGTTTCATAACTTCCTGGAACCTTCTGAACAGGTAACGGAAAAGATGATGAGGGTATTGTAGTTGATGTGGTGTAAATAGAGTTTCAAAAGACATTTGATACAGTGTCACCCAATAGATTTGAGGAATAAGAGTGATAATATCGGCACTAATACAAAATTCTCAGTAATTGGAAATGGTGGGCTTTGATCAGTGGATATTTTTCGCAGGTTGGAGGAAGTCTTGCAGCAGAATTTTTCAGGGGTTGATTTGGGACCCCTGCTTTTCCTGATTACAATGATCTAGACCTTGGCTAGGTCTAGGTCTAGACTAACACATGAAGAAAGAGTGAGGCTCTGAAAGCTTGTGTTTTCAAATAAACCTGTTGGAGTATAATCTGGTGATTATATTGGTAATCTGGTGAAATCGTGTGATTTCTGAGCTTGATCTTAATTGCAGGGGCGAATTTCAAAGCTGGCAAATGATGTAAAATTTGGAAGTTATAAGGTGATGCATTTTGGAAGGAAGAACATGAACACTGCAAAATAGGGAGATCAATGCTAAGGGGATGCAGGAGCAGAGGGGCCTGGGTGAATATACCCATAGATTATTGTTGATGGACAGGCAGGTGGAGAGAGCAGTTGATAAATCAAAACAGTCTCCTGGGCTTTATTAATAGAGACATAGAAGAGCCAGAGGTTTATGCTCAACTTGTACAAGACACTTGTGAGACCTCAGCGACAGTATTGTGTACATTTCTGAGAGCCACGCTTCAGGGAGTATGTGAAGACATTGGGGAGAGTGCACAAGAGATTTACAAGAATGGTTTCATACATGAGAAACTTCAGTTATAAGGATAGATTAGAAGTTTGCCACTGTCCTCCTTGGAGATAAAAAGGTTAAGACTTTCTAGATCCATGATTTTAAAATTGTGAAAGATCTGAACAGATTGCGAGAAACTGTTCCTGCTTATTCGAGCAAGCACGAGAGGACACAAATTTAAAGTGATTTGCAAAAGAAGCAAATCTGATTTGGTAGAATATTATTTGCACAATGAGTGGTTCAAAAATGCATTGCCTGGAAGTGTGACGGAGATACAACTAAGACATGATGGATGTTGACTGTAGCCATGCATCTGGACAGGACAAGTGTTTGTTCCTTTTCACTTGACTGCAGTGACCACATATCAATGTCCTTTTTTATGGTATCCCAGTCACATACCTAGGCCTCACGTGTAGATTTAATTAACAGTTTGTTTGCTCTGCTGGCCTTCTTTAAGTAGTTTTTTAGAATCTTGAACTATGCAAAACTGCCAGATCAAAGACAATTTCTTATCTCTTCCCTGCTGTTTACACCACAGTAGACTAATGTGATTTCACCTCCAGTGATGGCTGCTTAATTCATGGCCTGTTCAGGTGTCAATGCTCCTTCTATTCTCTCCTAATTCATAATTACATTTAACTTCTGACATTGTCTACATGTTAATATTATCAAAACCAAACATGAGTGAGGACCTCAGTTAACATATTCCTTCTGAACATCAAGGTTAACTATTTCTTGTCCTTCACAATAGTTCTATATATAAAATATCTTATATTATTTAGGTATTACCATACCCACAGTTGGCAGTCTATCTGGCTGCTCACTTGAATTGCATAGAATCAACATAACAACTATTCTAGCAAGTCCCAAGTTGTCACTTGGGTTGACATCTGTTAGGAGCATTGAATTTTTCTGACCGGCTCTCCAATAAGTAACTCTGGCAATGGTTTGACAATCTAGTCAAAATTAACTTTGGCTTCCTGCCATTTTACCGTAATTTTGTCACTCACAATCACAGCTAACTACTTCTGGCTTCAGTCACTTTTTATTTCTTGTAATTGGAAGAGTAGTTTGCGTGCAGCGTGACAAAAGCCTTTGTACTGGTCTGCTGGGCTAATGACTTCCAGAGCAATATAAGCTGCAGTTTCAGGTTGGATCTGAACAATTTCACACTCAATCGCAGCATTCTCTACTTCCATCATTAGTAGTTCTTTCTCAACAGCATGTATACAATGTAAATCTGCATCCCTTGCTGGTGTGTCATGTTGAGATGATATCTCTTGTAATTTGAGAACCTTCTTTTTACAGATCCTTTGGAGTAGATAGTTGTGGCTTGCGGAAAATGTTTTGAAGTTGCTTGTAGTCAGATTCAATTGTCTATTTGTTTGATCTAGTAGTTCTCAAAATGTTCACAACAAAGGACAATGGTCAGGCATCCTTTCTTGATCTGAGCATATCATTGTTCTATTTGTATCAATACCCTGGATACAAATGTAAGCAATTGTTTTTGCTGTAATGGTGTTGTTCCAAGTCCAGTTTCTCTTGCACAGTGATAAATTACTGTAATGTAAACAATGGTGTTTCCATTTTTAATGACATGAATACTACTTCTTGTTCTCTGCCCCAACACCATTACACATCCTTGTGTGTGAATTGGTGTCATCGTTCATACTAAAATGCCTAATTGGACATGAAATTTGCTAAATGGTTGATGGATTCAATGAATCTTTGCACTGTTTTTATGTATTTGGTTATGACTTTTATAGCTATCACCTTTGTGGGATCTCAGAGCAACAGAATCATGGAATTGTTACGGTGCAAAAGGAAGCTATGCACCCCATTGTGCTTGTGCCGGATCTTCAAATAAACATCATTATGCAGTGCAAATCTTTTGCTTTTCTCATACCCTTGCAAAATATTTCTATCCAATTAATCACACCATGCTGTCTTAAATGTTTCAATTGAACCTACCTCCACCATGTTTCCAGTGTACTCCATACCTTAGTTACTCATTTGTGTGGTAAAAGATTTTTCTCACATCATACTTGCTTCTTTTGAATGTATTTTAAGTCTAAGCCCTCTTGTTCTTAGATAACAAGGTGTAGAGCTGGATGAACACAGCAGGCCAAGCAGCATCAAAGGAGCAGGAAGGCTGACGTTTCGGGCCTAGACCCTTCTTCAGAAATGGGAGAGGGGAAGGGGGTTCTGAAATAAATTGGGAGAGATGGGGGAGGCAAATAGAAGATGGATAGAGGAGAAGATAGGTGGAGAGGAGACAGACAAGTCAAAGAGACGGGGATGGAGCCAGTAAAGGTGAGTGTCGGTGGGGAGGTAGGGAGGGCATAGGTCAGCCCAGGGAGGACGGACAGATCGGGGTGGGGGGGGGGTGCGGGATGAGGTTAGTAAGTAGGAGATGGGGGTGGGGCTTGAGGTGGGAGGAGGGGATAGGTGAGAGGAAGGACAGGTTAGAGAGGCGGGGACGAGCTGGGCTGGTTTTGGGATGCGGTAGGGGGAGGGGAGATTTTGAAGCTTGTGAAGTCCACATTGATACCATTGGGCTGCAGGGTTCCCAAGCGAAATATGATTTGCTGTTCCTGCAATCTTCAGGTAACATTGTTGTGGTACTGCGGGAGGCCCAGGATGGACATGTCGTCTGAGGAATGGGAGGGGGAGTTGAAATGGTTCGCGACTGGGAGGTGCAGTTGTTTAGTGCGAACCAAGCGCAGGTGTTCTGCAAAGCGGTCCCCAAGTCTCTTGTTTTTGTTCCTTTTATTAATAAGAACAGCTTCTCCCTATCTACTCTGTCCTGCCCATGCATGATTTTGAAAATCTCTGTCAAAATTCTTCTCAGCTTCTTCTTTCCAAGGAGAATGATTCCACCTTCTGGTTCTGCACTAAATGGTGCATGCGCTTGACTTTGGGTATCTTAAATTTCACTTTTTTTCCAGTTCGGTGTTAGATTGTCTGAGAAGAGCTTTCTTGCTGTCACACTTGAGTTTGATTGTGGCCAACAATAGCTTTTTCTACTAGTTATCCACATCCATAAATTAGCAGATCAATCATTAGGGCTTCTCCAGCAGAAAGGTCACTGACAAGCTCATGTTGTCGAAATTGATATTCCTCTGGAACCATGGGTGTGCCAAATGGCATGAACAACAATCTGCATTTCAAAGGATGTCCAGAATGTAATTAGAAAGCTATAAAAACCAAAGTTGATGGAAAAGCTCAGTAGGTCTGGCAGCATCTGTGAAGGAAAGAACAGAGTTTAAGTTTCAGGTCCGGTTCTGAGGAAGGGTCACCGGACCGGAAACGTTAACTCTGCTTTTTCCTTCACAGATGCTGCCAGACCTGCTGAGCTTTTCCAGCAAATTTTGTTTTTGTTCCTGATTAACAGCATCTGCAGTTCTTTTGGTTTTTATTTTGTAATTAGAAAGCTATTGCTTTCATCCAGGTTCATGTCCATTAACCATCCTACACATTTAGGGTAGTGGGGATTTTTGCTTTCACAAGCTGTGACAAAGTTTCTTTGCTGATTGGCATGTGTAATGAGATGTGCTTAGAGCTCAATTTAGATCCTTTGGGTTGATGTATTTTCTCAGCTTTACAGTTTGTTTCATTGCCTCCATACTGCTAATTCATTCTATCGGCGCTGTCACTTTCATTATTTTCATCTTTTCCAGCTTTTCTGTCTTGTCTTTCAGCTTGGCCTTTCAGGATCACTGGAACTTTCCTCAGCAAATGCTGAGTTGTTCTTACACTCTCAATGATTTTGAGATAAAATTTTGTGGGAAAGCCTCCTGACCCTGTGAACACAGTGTTGCACTCTTTCAGAGATAACAAGGTGTAGAGCTGGATGAACACAGCAGGCCAAGCAGCATCAGAGGAGCAGGAAAGCCAACGTTTCAGGCCTAGACCCTTCTTCAGAAAAAGGCCCGAAACATCAGCCTTCCTGCTCATCTGATGCTGCTTGGCCTGCTGCGTTCATCCAGCTCTACACCTTGTTATCTCAGATTCTCCAGCATCTGCAGTTCCTACTATCTCCGTACTCTTTCAGGATCTGTTTCACAGTTAATGGCTTGGTGTGCTATGGCACATCAAAACTCTCTTTTGGCACATTGGGGGTTAACAGGAGAAACTTCAGATTTTCTCCAGCTGAGATGAGAGACATTTGCTTGCTGTTTATGATCTAAAACTCCACATTCATGTTCTTTTTTGCATTGGGTTTGCAGTGATCGATCCACTCGATATGAGGATACTGCAATCATGCTCTCAAATTTATTTTTGAAGGCTTCATTTTTAGGTTGTCTCATTGAGCCATTTTTGCACAGGTCTGTGAAGGTTATGATGTTGCGTGACATATCTAACACTTTATGTTGACCATGATATTCTGCTTCTGCAGTCATCATTCTAACAATCACAACCCATATATTATCTATTAATCTTACTGAACATATTGTGTGGTGTACAGCGATTTGTCAGAATCTTTGACTGATCTCTCTCATGGCCATCTGTGCTTGTTTGCTTGCCAAATGGCATGAACAACAATCTGCATTTCAAAGGATATAGCCGGATATTTGTGTGCAAAACGGTTCGCCTTTTCGCAATAAGAAAACTACTTTCCCCTTGTTGTACATGCTTTTATTTCCTTTGCATGATATCTTCTGCAATATTTGCACCCTGTCCTTTGTCCATGACCATTTTGGCTGTATGTATCAGCATCATAAAGATCTGTTCTAGTTGACATGAATATAATCTAGCTGATGATGTGCAACTTTAGCACTCTTAACATTGTTTTCCTGAGAGGAAGCCTCTTCTCTTCTCAGTAGACATGCTCTCACTGCAGGATCTCTTATGCTTAATACAAGCCAGTTTTTAAATAGATCATTTAAATTGTGCAAATTCACGTGATTTTATGAGCTGATTAAAAAGGTCAAATATCGGTCATTTGACTCCTTTTTATAAACACTCTGATGCATTTTGTTTATAAGTTATGTTCATTTGATTTCAAGGTTTTCAGACAGTTTTTTTCCTCTCTGTTTTCAAACAGATTTACATGGAATACATCTCTTCCCAACAGTGGTGAGAGTGTAATGATGAATATCTGCTCTGGTTTGTTTAACAGATCTGTGTCAATTTCATAATTTTGTAATTACGCATGGAGTAACTCCTAGTTTAGCTGCATATCACCGCCCATTTCAACTAGTGCCGGGAGAAGAAGAGGTGCAAGCATTTTTTCTTGCCTTGTGTTTCAGCTGTGTACTGGTCCTTTGTTGTATTTCAGTTGCTTATAGCAGTTTTCACAGCTCTGCGTATTCCTGTGTCACTCTGTCAGTAGCTGTACCTTTTTTTTTAACAGTTCCTCCACACACAGTATCAGCTACACTTGCACTCTGTACTCAATAAGCAACAGTCTGGTCAATATGAAACTTGTCAAAGAGCCTGGATAATGTTGCCTGTAATGTTTGGTGCCTCATAATAGAGGTCATATAACGTTGGCTAACTAGGAATGGTATTCGTCCCTTATTACAGTTCAATCCAAACACTAACAATGAGGTCTTGAAGAGTCAGCAAGTGATTTGGCTTGTTGGGGAATCATAGCTACCCCATCTGAACATATACATATTTCCATTAAACGGTAATAAGGGGCAAAAAATAGTAAAAATACTGATTGATTTTACCCTCCATAGTCTAGAGAATTTATAAAATGTGATCTCAGATCATTCTGTAATTGTCAGCTAAGTCCATTTGGATAGTCAATGTAAGGTAATTAGGTGTAATTATTGATCAAGCAAGGGCATGTGATTTAACACACTTACAAATGTAAATTTGCCACCAGTGATAAATTAGATGGAATCAAGCAAATTAAGCATGTTATCTATAAATTAACCAGCTGACCTTTGTTAATGACTGACTTAATTACAAGTGGTGATGCACCATTGATTTCTCTTAAACTATTTTTCCAACACTTCTGTGTGCGCTTCATTTGCTTGGGTTGAATAGTTTCCTTCTTCCCTCTATATCCCAGCTTTTAAATTCACCATGTTCTGTGAAGTTTTTTTTTCCTCTCTTTTTATCTCATTTTAGTACACAGTTGCAGGTTTCTCCGAGGATTCTGTTTTACGAGTGAACTTCGGAACTGATCACTGTGTTGTCTAATGCTATCTACTATCTGCACTATTCCTCACTACAGGGTAGGTTTGCCATCATCATCATTTTACAGTAGGGATCTACAGGGTCCACTTGGTTTGGTCTGGTGGGGAAAGAGAGGAAAGCAGTCTAATAAGAAAAGGCTCTTGCTTTAAACAGGATATCATTTATTACATGTTAACAGCTAAGTATAAATTATACTGATACAATATTCATTGTAATAGAGTCATAGAGCTTAGAAACAAGCCTTTTGGCCCACCATTTCCATGCTGATCATCAAAAACCAAACTAATCCCATTTGCCTGCATTTGGTCCATAGCCAACTATACTCTGGCATTTTAAATACTCATCCAGATGCTTCTTAAATGTTCAGCATGTTCCACATACATACCATCCTCTGGGTGAAACAATGTTTCTGTTGGTCTCCTCTAAACCACTTGTTCCTCACCTTAAATTTATGTCCTCTGGTCTTAGACACATTTGCCAAGGGGAAGAGATTCTCACGACCTACTCTATCTATGTCTCTCATCATTCTGCATACCTCAATTGGATGCCCCCTCAGCCTCTGCTGCTCCAGGGAAAACAAACCCAACCTATCAAGTCTCCCCTCATAACTAAGGCCTTTCATCCCAGAATCCCCTCTGCACCCTCTCCAGTACAATCACATCCTTCCAATAATGTGGTGGAACTGCATACAGGACTCCATCTGTGGCCTAACCAATGTTTGTAAAGTTGTTACAAGTTTCCTTTGTCCTATAATCTACACCCAGGGTAATTAAGATAAGGTCCTGTTTGCCTTCTTCACCACCCTATCAACTTGTCTGGACACTTGATCTACGTACTTGCACACCAATGCTCCTTTTTGCTTCGGTACTCCCTAGGGACCTACCATTCATTGTGTATATCCTTCCTGTTTTAGACCTCCCAAAATGCATCACCTTGCACTTATGGGGATTAAATTCCATCTACCATTCCTCTGCCCAATTTACAAGATGATCAATACAGATTGTAGCCTGAGACCATTCGTCTCATTATCAACACATCCACCAATTTATGTGTCATCTGCAAACTTACTGATTATGCCTTCTACACTCGCAGTCAAGTTGTTAATGTACATAACTAACAGCAAGAGTCCCAGCACTATGATACACCACTAGTCACAAGCTGCCAATCAGAACAATAACCCTCCACAATTACCCTTTGCCTCCTATTGTAAGCCAATTTTGAATCCATTTTGCCAACTTGCCTCGGATCCCATGGGCTGTTACCTTTTGGACAGCCTTCCATGTGAGAACTTGTCATGGGCCTTACTGAAGTCCATGTCAACCAATCAACTGCATTACCCTCATTAATGTATTTAGTTAGCTTTTCAAAAAATTGAGTTAAATTAGTCAGACTGGATTTCCCTCTGACAAATACATGCTGAATATCCCTGATCAAAACAGGTCAGATAGCATCCATGAAGAGAGAGCAAGCTAACATTTGGAGTCTAGATAATTCTTCTTCAGAGCTCTGTTGCTGTCTCTCCATAGATGCTGTTTGACCCGTTGTGATCTCCAGCATTTGTTGTTTTCAGTATAGATTCCAGCATCTGCAGTAATTTTCTCCTATCCTTCATCAATCTCTGCCACTCAAAGTACTGGTTGATCCTGAAGTCAGAGAGTTTTTCTAATGAGTTCCCTACCACTGATGGAAGACTAACTGGCCTTTAATTACTGCTGCCTTTCTTGAGGAAAGAAAGCACATTAATTATCCTCCAGTCATCTGGCACTTCACCTGTGACCAGCAAAGTTTCAAATATATCCACCAGGGCCTCAGCAATTTCCTCCATTGCCTCACATAGCAGTGTGGGATACATCTCATCTCATTATTACAGACACTACAAAACAAGGACCTGGATGATCAGTCTCCTTCAAGATCCACAGCTATTGTCCCATCAGCCATGTTATATTACCAGAGTAGGTGGTGCTTAGGCACTCCTCATCATTAACCTTTTCAGAACCTTCGATAATAGTCTCTAGTCTTCGAGTGGTTCTACTTGTATTGTCCCTTAACCTACAACTTCAACTTCAACTGCCGTTCATTCAAAAGGAGACCCACTACCCAATACTAAGTTGTTAAACCTTGACCTCAAACCTGCTTCAAAAACAATTTGCACCCTTAAATTAGAGGTCAGTATTTCTCCATACAGGATGTTAATATCTCAATTATATTTCAAAATCAGAAATCATATCTAACCAACTGTGGTTTGACTTGTAGATGCATTAAATGTGTCTACAGCAATCTTGAGTTTTGTAAACATGAAATGGTGGCTGACAGAGCCAGACTGGGAAGAGAGTTCAAAAGATTTGGACGAAGGAATGATGAAAAAAAGATTGATTTTGAGGAAGTTTCCAAAATGTTGAGCCGGAAGTGGACAGATCAAAGATTTTAGGCAGGTAATCCAGAGAGTGGAGTGAAGGTAGTTAAATGGATCATTTATTAAACCTGCCTCATCACACGTTTCCAGCTCCAAATTTGTAGGTTTTATGGTTTGATGGACAACATATTATTCTCGAAAATTATCCTGAATATGCTCTGTGAATTCTTCCTCATGGCTATCTCTGCCAATTCGAGTTTTTAATGAACAATCTACATCTAGACATTAAGGATAAAATGTGGGGAGATTGTAGGAAATCTCATGTAAAAGTTCTACAAAAGCAAAAGTTTTCCACATTCATTTTCTGAAGTAATCTGGCACAGATGCTATCTGTTTATCCTGTGCGTACTCATTTCCTTTGTGTCTCATCATAAATTCCTCAGATTTCATTTATCATTAAAAGCATTAGTTCTTTTGTTTTATCAACATCTGCCAGACAATGCTGTGCTAAGAGGTAAGTACCCAAGGGTGGTAAGTCTAATCAACACACCCAGCGTCAAAAAAAAATCAGTTTCTCCAAACAACAAAAGTGAGTTACATAATTCAGTTTTCAAATCTTGCTCACAAACTCTATTTTTTTTATTTAGAACCTTTAAGTGGTCACCTTCCTTTAAATTGTATGGGCAAACTTTCAGTATTGTTGTCTTGCAACATGGTCTACCCATGTTTTGAGCAGATTTTCTCTGCCTCAATAACTATGTGGAATTAGTTTATCCAAAGTGTTTAAATAGGATGATTTATGAGGTCAGCTTACTTGCCAAAATACCCACAGTGCTCACACTGTGATCTACTCTCTGTGTCACAGCACATGACCAGATTGTCAATGTTTTTGATGTTTCATTATAATAATCAAATGAGACTCATATAAACTGTCAAACTTTTTAGTTGTATCAGAGAATGGCAATGATTCTCAATATGTTTATGAATGGTAGTACTACCATTTTTGCTGAATATATATCAAATTTATGATTTTTTCTTTTATGAACTTTAGACGTCAAACATTGTGTCAAATGTAACCCCAGAGTATATTGTGAGCCAACAATACAGCTATACAAGAACTGGTAGACTTATTTTAAGTCAACTCTGTCCCTAAATAGTTAGTTTAATTTACTCCTTGTGCAATAACATTGCATAACTAATTAGCTGCACAAAATGCAAGTTTGCAATAATGATGCCAAAAGTAGACTTAACATCAGTGTAACCATTCTACCAGAAGCACTAAACAGGCAGTAATACCATTGCAAATAGAATAATTCCATCAATTGATGCCCAAATCAGTCATGCACAAATCTCCAAATGATGCAATTTTCTTCAGATTTAAATACCACTTTTTAATTAGACCCAGGGAGGGTAGATGCTCAACATAATGGATACATCTCATGCAAAGAAAAAATGTTTCAATTTGTCGTTCTAATTTTAAAGTTTGATGGAATGCTAATTATCGTTGACAGGTCATAGAAAGGTACGAAATGAGATCCAATTTTATGTCTTCAGTGTTCACCTTAATTATCTCTTCTTTTCAATTTTGGATTGTTCTTCCCAGGCAATGCGAAAGGCATTAAGCTAATGGAAGTATTCTGATTCAACAGAGGTAATTATTATCATAGATTTGAAAATCTGTGGAACACAACAGTATTGCATTACAATGTTATTGGATTATACACTACACCCACAACCAAAAGATGCAGATGTAGCAATTCTATTTCACAGCATAATGAAGATGTTTGGATCACACATTGTGTGAAGTTATTCTATACTTGCTAGAGCAGTGTTTTGCTTTGGATACAGCAAGTTAAATACAAAAGAAAAATGAAACTTCGGGGGGCATTTTTTGTAGGCATTGGTGGTCTCTTTTGTTTGCATGTATAGTCTTCATAAATGTGAAGGACCTTCACTGTGTATGTAAAATATTCACTAAGAACTGCATGCAGTAATTCATTCAACCATTTGATCAATTCAGGTGCACAAAGCTGTTCTCTGGTAACATAGGACACATTGAGACATGACTGGTATGTGTCTTCAGCAGGCTATACACGCATGGGGAGGCATGAGAATGAATACTAACATACACGTCACAAAACATCCCTCATGTAAGTCTAACAAATGTTTTAATAGTCTGCTTTTGAGCAAAGCTGTGTGGATATGCTTGACACCAGATCTAAATTTGGAACCATCATCAAGAACATCATTGTGCCTGCTTGGAATGAGACTCCAGTCCTGTGTCAAGTTTGCAAAGTCTATACATGACTACCATATTGTTAGGAACACTATGCCGATGTGCTCATCCAAAATTGTTGGCTAATTTACAAACATGCTGCTGAAGGAAAACATGGATATTTGCATCACATCAGTATATCACAGCTATAACAACGATACGTCAGTACCTGAATTTATATTCAGTGAACGTGTAACTCAGCAACTTGTAGAGTCAAGTTCAGTTTTATTGACACCTTGTGTGCACAAATAGTTGGTGCAGCCATGGGAACACCTCAAGGTCAAGAAGTCACTACCATTCTTATTAGTTTCCACAAGAAATGTATTTTTGAGGGAATATGCTTGAACATTCCACCCATGCATATTTCTGGTCAGTAGATAAGGTCATAAGAAAGAACAGGAGTAGATTGATCAGCCCCTTGAGCCTGCTTCACCATGAAATAGGATCCTGACTGATCCAACGCTGCCCCAGAGGGATGGTGATGGCCTAGTGGTATTATTGTAGGACTGTTAATTCAGAGAGTCGGGTAATGTCCTGGTGACCAAGGTTCAAATCCTGCCATGACTGATGGTGGAATTTGAGTTCAATTTACACCTGCAATTAAGAGTCTAATGATGACTAGCAACCCATTGCCAATTGTTGGGAAAAACTCAACTGATTCACTAGCGTCCTTTAGGGAAGGAAACTGGCAAACTTACCTGGTCAGGCTTACGTGTGCCTCTGGAGCCACAGTAGCCTGGCTGACTCTTAACTGCACTCTGGGAAACTAGAGATGGGCAATAAATATTACACTAGCCAGTGACATCCTCATCCCTTGAATGAATAAAACAAAACTTCTCATGTCCACTTTCCTCATAACTTTTGATTTTTGATTCCCCTACTGACCGAGAATCTATCTATCTCAATCTTAAGTATATACAAGGATTCTGTCCGCACAAATCTCTGTGGCAAGGAGTTCCAAAGGTTTACAATGATCCCAGAGAAGAAATTCCTCCCCACCTCAGTCTTAAATGGGGACCCTTTTATTCTGAGACTATGGCCTCTGGTCCTAGACAATCCCATGGGCGGGAAATATTTCCTCAGCATTTACTCCGTCAAGCTCCTTGTCAAACCTTCCCTGAACTACCTCCAATGAAATTGTATTTTTCCTTAACTGAGACGACCAAAATTGCTCACAGTCATCCAGATGTGATCTGACCAGTATCTTGTACAGCTTCAGTAAGATTTCCCTATTCTTATATTCCAATTCCCCTAAAATAAGGGCCAACATTCCAATAATCTTCCTGATTACCTGCTGTACCTGTTTGCTAGTTTTCTGTGTTTCATGTACAAATATCTCCAATTCCCTTTATATTGAAGCTTTCTTCAATTTTTCTCCACTTAAATAATATTCTGTTCTTTTGTTCTCCCTTCCAAAATTAACAACTTCACATTTTACCACATTATAGTCTATTTTCCAACTTATTGCCCACTTACTTAACCTATCAATACCTGTAAGCTGTTTGTGTCCATCTCAAACCCTCCGTTCCATTTATTTTGGTGTTTTCGATAGATTTGACTACAGTACATTCACATTTTCCTCCAAATCATTAATATATATTGTAAACATTTGTGATCCGAGCATTGTTCCCTGTAAAACGCCACTGGCCATGGGTCACCAAACTGTTAAAGAACCCCTTATCCAGCCTATAAGCCAATTCTCTATCCATGCCAATATACCACATCAAACATTGTGGGCTCTTGTGACATAACCTTTTGTGAGGTATCTTGTCAAATGCTTTCTGCAAGTCCACTTACTGGTTTCTGTCTATCCACTCTGGTTGAGACTTCCCAAAAAATAAACTCCAATTGATTAATCAGAGATAAAAGGTACTGCAGATGCTGGAGAATCCGAGATAACAAGCATGGGGCTGGATGAACACAGCAGGTCAAGCAGCATCATAGGAGCAGGAAAACTTGACGTTTCGGGCCTAAACCCTTCATCGGAAAATGATTTCTGATGGAAA
>JAHRHZ010000019.1:43495181-43562751 GCA_024137785.1 Ginglymostoma cirratum | reverse complement strand
CTGGATGAACACAGCAGGCCAAGCAGCAGAGGGGCAGGAAAGCTGACATTTCGGGCCTAGAAGGGTCTAGGCCTGAAACGTCAGCCTTCCTGCTCCTCTGATGCTGCTTGGCCTGCTGTGTTCATCCGGCTCTACACTTTGTTATCTCAGATTCTCCAGCATCTGCAGTTCCTACTATCTCTGAAACAGGTTTTACGGCATGTGGGTATACACTGCTTTCATATTTGTGGAGTTGTAAATGAATATCCAGCCAGCATTTCTGGCTGAAGATGGTTAATAATGTTTCAGCCTTTTTGTTTTACATCCTCATTATTAAGAAAGGGGACTTGCTTCTTCAGTTAGTTGTTTAATTGTACACTGCTGTTCATGACTGTTACAGGACTGCAGGGCTTTGATCTGACCCATTAGCTGAGAGATCATTTAGCTCTGACTATAGCATGTTGCCTCCACAATTCAACTTGCATGCAGTCCTACTTTGTAGCTTTAGTACTTTGCCTCCAAAGTTTTGGGTTTGCCTGGTTCTATTCCTGGTATGCTCTCCTATAATTCTCATTGTATAAGAATAAAAATATTGCTGTTGTCAGGACAGCAAATATTCAGTGACATTTTACTCAATTCATGTTTGCATGCTAACTGCACACTGGAGAAGTGTAGCATTTGGAGTGCTCCCAATATAATGCTGTGTTGTGTTGTGGTACCCACAGAGCCATGAGTTGCTGGATCCTTGCACCATAGGGAATCCCATTACAGTGGCAAGCTGTGTACCCATTGCTTCTGCTTCTCTCTGCTTAGAAAGAAGACATTGAACACCCCTACACTAGATGCAGTGATGGATTGTGAGCATATTTTGGTGAATGGTATCCATCTCAGATGCTGTTGCTGGCTGAAATGGAGATGGGAGAAGCATTTTTGGAATACTGCATGGCCTTTTGTAAAGAACTCTTTTGCTCGTCCCTCGGCACAGTTTCTCCTCTTGGTTGCCTCCATTCGATCTCCCTATCATGCTACTAGACTGACGACCACTATAGTTCCTAGTTTATAGCAAACTTTCCTAAAACTACTCACCTGCATTCTCCGGTCCAGCACCACTCCCTCCTGAGTCAAATAGTTGCGTAAACTCTTCCAACAATAAAAGTATGATGTGCTTCCATTAATTCTGCAGCAGCAACAGAAAGCCTAAAATCAGAAAATCTTGGCCCTATGATTTTGCACAATGCCAGTGGTTCGTTCATGTACAGCTGAATGTAAGACAGTGCATTTAAATAGGACGCGTGGCTCTGAAATGGCAAATTAGACAACACAGCTTCGAATGTTGATATGTGCTGGCATCTCCACTTTGCATGCCTCCAGAGCACATGTAACTCACCTCTCAATTACTCTTCCTAAAATGGCCGTGATAGGGCTGGGGAGGACCACATGCTGCTTGATCTCCAGGCTCCCAGCACCAAAACCATCAGAGCTGTGAAATCTGCAACCTTCATCCCCACTTGTTTTGACTCATAGGCAAATCCGTACTGTTCTAAATCAGAGGTGGGACACTATCACGGAACTAAAATTCACTCCATTTTGTATATCCTCAATGTAGTAATACTACCGTTACTAACAGCGTCGGTTTGCAAGACCTAAAAATGGATCAAACAAATTAGCCGTGTAAGATAGAAATCTTCCTGGGCATAGAGCATAGAAGCTTACTAGACTTTATACATTGGAGTTGTCACCTCCATTCCCTGTCCGCTTGAAGGCAAGACAAGTAAAGGAAAACACAGAAAATTGCTTATTAAACCAAATCCACAAGAAAGTGGAAGATAACATACAGCAGCAATTGATGAATCTGAAATATATTAATATCTAAACCAAAATCACTATTAACCTTGACCTCTTTATTTTCATTTGAAGATTCCAAATGTGCATCAATAGAATTCTAATATCACACAGTCTTTAAACCTACCATTCATAGAAAAGCCTGAAGCTATCGTGCAATCAGTCTTCAGAAAGTGGTTAAAAGTAAAGATCTTTCTTTAATCTATATGGTTAGGCCACAAGGTACAGTGTTACATTGTACAAGGTAATTGAATCAGAATTAGTGGCAAACCTTTTTCTTTGATTTTCGACTCCCCAGAAACTAATGATAATACACTTTTCTGACTGCCCTTCTGCTGCAACGTTTAATTCAACATTCCTGCTTCTATTAGCTAAATTAAACCTGATTCAGGACAACGAAATTTGATAAGGGGCAACAAGATGCTAGTGTAGCCATCACAGTGAGAATTAATGTAAGAATATGAATAACATGCAGTTTAAAATCTTCAAATAGTATTTGACAGTGTTTGAATATAGAGTTACGTTCAGGTTGGCTCTGTATACAAGCATGAATCTCAATTTTATATTAATTTATTTGAAACAAACATTATTTTGTCTTGCATCATATTCACATCACAGACAGGGGTGAACAAAGTCAGGTAATTTTCCAGCTCAGGAGAAAGTTCTCCAAGTGGTGGGATTTTTGGTCTGAAGAGGGGTTATTATTTGAGGGGGGTGGGCTAACAGCGAGCTAGATTCAGGCCTGTCACCCCAGAAGCAAAGGCTACGGAGTGAGGCGGGTTGGTTCATCTGAATGTCTGGGTGCCACAGAATTGTAAGGCCCTCTTATGCTCACTTCTTATGCACACTTATACCTTCTGCACATCCCCATGCCCTATTTGTGCCACCCCAACCACTCATTCTCCTACACCTCCCATGGTCTCCAATCCCTTCGTAGTGAGTCATGTTTTGGAAATCCTGGTCAGGAAAATTGCTTTTGAGTGAATAATGCTGCATGATTATGTGTGCCATTCCTTCTATTAATCATAAATGCATGAACTATGTCCCAGCATGTTCCTCCAAATTCTCCGAACTGGTGAAAATGATGGGTGCTGGATATGGGGGGGATACTTATGTGTTCATGGATTTGGGGCTCCTGCACCATTTGATTAAGGCGCATGTTGTATGTTCGCAAAACAAACCACTACTTACTCATGGTTAGGTAGAGTGCTACTATCTAGTGTGCGTTCCTATGTCAGTACTTCGGGCCTCTTCGGTTGACAATGGTAAAGGATGAACAATAAACGAGTTTCAACAGGAAGAGGCATTTGCCTTAAAAACAAGATGTATTTTATTTTATGGTAGTAGATGTTAGAAGTTACATTGGATAGTTGGATATAATTACTAAAACCATCAGGAACCACTATTGACATGCCTGACCCTATTGGGAACTTAAGCTGGACTCCTCAATTCACTACACGAGTCAGTATGACATAACCTGGTCGGGTAGAACCCGATGCAGTTTCCAGTATTAACTCTTTCCGAGCTATTACCTTGTCCAACACAATAGAGCTGTTCTATCTTCGCAAAAAAATGTGTTGAGGAGCTACCTCCAAACCTCAAAGCAAAACTCTGTCTTGAAAAATGTTTTTACATTACTGTTTTTGATGTCAGATACTCAGTCTTGAGCTGACAAAATTGATATGTTACTAAAGCTGCTGAGAAAGAAAGCACATAATGATTTGTCTAAGTCCCTCTGGATTGAGACATGCGTTTTTTTTATTTCCAATGTCAGTTTTAATTTGTCACAGTCTATGGGTCACAACAGGCACTGATATTTTTAGAGCACAGATACTGAATTTCTTGATCTTTTGTTGCTGACTACTTATGCTCATTACTTTTCAAATAATTTAATAATTTTATAAATTAAGTGATCTGTTGCTTTATGGTATCTGACTCCTGTGAGGTATATTGGAATTGTTGTCCTATATCGTACTTATCTTGCTATTTCTGCTCTTGACAATCACTTTGCATGTGATTGCTACCTTTCTTAGATTCTGAAACTGACTCATTTTTGGTATGGTACTCCACAATGGGTGAATGATCCAGTACTAGACAATAACGTTTTCAGCATGTCAATCCAGTGTAAACGTGACCAGGCCTCCAAAGGCCGCTCAAAATTCTTAATCCATCAAAAGCGGAATTGGTAGGCAAGACATTAAATAGAAAAATGTAGTAAATGTAGAGATAATCACAATTGCACTTTTCTGAGAAATTTACCCTTGAGTGCCTCTTCTCTTTGGAAACTATAATTCAATCAACAACATTTCCAGTTTAATTTTTACCATCGATGACACATATTGGATGGCCAATCTTAAAGCAGGCCTTGCAGAGATTTTCAAGGATTGATTCTGAGCCTCTAAAATGACTGACCTACTGTCCAAAACTTCAAAAAAAATGTGGGTTCCAATCTAATCAATTGAGTAAGGGAAGTGAGTGTTATAAAATAACATTGCTGCCACGACAGTGCACATGACTTCTTTAAAGTGGCAGTGAGTCGAGATGCACTTGTTGGATACCTCAACCTGTGATGTCAGTGTGCTTTTTGCACATCAGACAATTCATAAAGGCAGAGCAGACTCAATTGAAAGTTATCTGGTACCACAAACTGAAAGGGATCACATTTAGATAATAAAAACCGAAAGAACTGCTGGTGCTGTAAATCAGGAAGGGTCACTGGACCCGATATGTTAGCTCTGATTTTTTCTTCACAGATGCTGCCAGACCTGCTGAGCTTTTCCAGCAACTTCTGTTTTTGTTCCACATTTACATAAACCCTGATTTCAGGTATGAAGAACACTATCAGAAGAAACATTTGATAAAAATAGAATGCTTTATTTGGGAGGTATTTCATTTCAAGGTTTATGGGCAAGAGAAAGTTATGATGATCCATAACATGGGAATAGCAAGGTGGGAGCTGTTGATCACTGGGGACCATGTGATTTATTCATTGGAACTGGAATTTGATGACATATTAAAGGGTAGCCTGTCCAGTCTACAGATGTGCCATCTGCTTTCATTTTCTCCTACTTTATCGTCACCTTCATTTCCTTACCTGACCCCTCTCTTTCTCCTGAGTTGATTGCAGAAGCACTGGTGCTGCATGATGGCTACATTCTGGAGGATGCAGCAGACTGCTGCATATTGGGGATAAACGCAACAGCAAACACTGGACAATATACCTCAAACAGTTCTGGCAGTCCATGTTGTTTTTCCTCTCCGCATGTCTTTCATTGTAGAATCACTGGACATGCTTGATGGAATTGCAGTGGGACATCATTGGTCACATGTGTATGGGTAGCTCTCATCACTGAATGGCCATTCAACTTTATTTTTCTAAATGCAGCTGGAACTGCAGAATGTTTCAGCATCAAAACATTATGACAGCTGTCAGGATGGTGGGGCCACTCAATGGTGTACTGTTCTGTGCAGCGTCATCATCAATTGCATATTAAGTGAATGTTATCCCCTACAAATTCAATCTGTTCATTAAGATGTTATACCCATAAGACAGTGTACCTGAGCTAACAACTCTATACACCATGGGGATTCTGATATTCTGTTGGAGTTGGTTTCTCTTCTTCTATCCGTTAATGGAGAGGACAGTGAATTGTCCATTCATAGTGTGCAGGTTCTCCGCAACCTCCTGGATCTGATAATGAGTGGTGAAGCCATTCGCATTTCATCTGTTCTAATGTGGAAGGGTCCACTGTTGGGAGAATTAAAGATGATGGTCACTTGGATGACCACAAGATGTAGAGTCAGAAGTAGGTCATTTGAACCAAAAAGTGGGCTCTACTATTCAATGAGATCATGATAATTATCAGATAATGAGATTGTAATTATCATCTAATAATCCTCAAGATTTATCTGCATTTTTTCCCTCTAAGGCTTGATTGTTTTCCTGATGAAAAATCTATTTCAGCTTTGAATATAGTTAACATCCCAGCCTCAACAGTCCTCTGAACATATTAAGGATTCACCACCCTCTGAATGAAGAAATTCCTTCCCATCTCTGTCATAAATCGGTGACCACTTGATCATTAGTAGGTACATCCTAGACCTGGTCTGTAGCTGCAGCTTCAGTTTGACATTGTGGCTTGATATTGTCATCGCTGATGACACAGCTCCTGGCACTGGTGCGGGAAGGAGAAGTCTTTCTTGCTGAGAGCTCACCTCCTCCCTTTATTAGCAACTTGTTATCTCTGTTGCCATTATTCCCACCCCTGTTCCTTCTGATAATGCAACCTAAGGAAAGTTTTAGCTATAATGCCTCTGATGGGGAGAAAGTGATCCTTTCAGAGGATTTTCAAAATCACCCAAATTCTTCTAATTGTTCACCACTGCTCTCTTTTAGCTTAACCAAAGTTTGTCAACAACTCCAGCAAAATAAGATTTCCACTTACTTTGTGAAAGCAAATAGATAGTTGGGGATCGCTTTGTGGAACACCTACGCTCGGTTTGCAACAAACAACTGCACCTCCCAGTCGCGAACCATTTCAACTCCCCCTCTCACTCCTTGGACGACATGTCCATCCTGGGCCTCCTGCAGTGCCACAATGATGCCACGAGAAGGTTGCAGGAACAGAATCTCATATTTCATTTGGGAACCCTGCAGTCCAATGGTATCAATGTGGACTTCACAAGCTTCAAAATCTTCCCTCCCCCGAACGCATCCCAAAACCAGCCCAGCTTGTCCCCACATCCTTAACCTGTCATCCCACCTATCCACTCCTCCGACTTAAAGCCCCACCCCCACCTCCTACCTACTAGCCTCATCCTTGACCTCTCTGTCCTCCCTGGACCGAACTATCCCCTCCCTAACTCCCCAACTACACTCACCTTTACTGGCTGCAACTCCACCTCTTTGACCTGTCTGCCTCCTCTCCACCTATCTTCTCCTTCATCATCTTCTATCCGCCTCCCCCTTTCTCCCTATTTATTTCAGAATCCTCTTCCCCTCCCCCATTTCTGAAGAAGGGTCTAGACCTGAAACGTCAGCTTTCCTGCTCCTCTGATGCTGCTTGGCCTGCTGTGTTCATCCAGCTCTACACCTTGTTATCTCAGATAGTTAAAAACATCCAGCTCGCAAACTAGATGATAATACCTTTCAAAAAGCACTGGTGGGAAGATGAGGTAGAATAATTGCTCTTGCAGCTTGGTGCATATTCTGTCGTGCATGTTTAAGAAAGGTCATTAACAGGAGCTGCAAAGTCCAAATTGCAGGTTGTGGATCAAATCAGAGTTAAATGCTGATTGACATCACAATCTGACCACTCTCCATACTTACATACCTACGAGCACAGGAGAGCCATGGTGTCTCCTATCAAAACATAAAACCATTGATGCAGGCTGATATCGAAGCAGTCAGGGTGCATCCCATTATTTTCTTCCTCAACTGAAAATTGCAGTCACTATGAGTCTGATGATTTAATTTCTTCTATTTTTAGAACAGTGCTTAATGTAGTTGCACTGAAGTTTTGTCTGCACTGTGTTAACAGAGCTATAGCCAATTAAAATATAAATAAAAGACTAACTGCTGTGTTAAAATTGAGTAAACAGAAATTTAATGAAAACATATTAGCCAATGTACTAAAAAAATGGGAATTATACCCCCAAATCTCCAATTTTAGAGGAATGAGCCTCTAGGGATGATCTTCATGTGGAGCTTACAGTGTTTTTTAATTGGATTGTAATGGTCAAACCAGTAATGAAATGGTCAGTGGACGGATTTTCACCATCGTAGATAATCTGTCGTACAAAAGTTGAGGAAGCAATATACAATAGAAATGAGTAATCAATTCATAATTTTCTTCTCATTTTAACTGCATTAAGATGTACTATTTCATTACTTATAGCTGTTGTAAGGAGATGATGTCTGGATAAGAAAGTAAAGGAGGAATTCACAGCCTAATTTGATGGTAGAAAATTAGTGTTGTGGAACTATAAAGGCAGGAAGTTAGAGAGGAATCTATTTGTGGAACTATATCTGTATGAAACAGGCATCATGATTCTCCTCCTATACTGTAGCTTTATAACTGTGTCCTATTTCTGCACTTGGTGTTTGTTTTTGAGGCAATGCTGTGTCTTAAGAACTATCATTTCAAAGAAATCCAATCTTGTATTCTGTATGGTCCTGCTCTGACATTGAATTTACTAGGAAGTACATATTTCTGCCATATAAACATCTGACCTGCCAAATTTTTGGTGATGGCTCATTTCTTGGCTGATGTCACCATCAAGAGAGCTTAGAAAAGTGAATATAAGCTATCTTCTCATACCTTGTCAAGTCTTTCATTTTTGTTTCTTGGATTAAAATATACTTTGGCTATCAAGTTAGCAAGTTGTTTCCCAGTCACCCCTCCCCTCCCAATCATTCTGCTTGCCTCCCACTATCTTATCTTGTTTTCTGTCTCCGTAGATTATATGCAGTAGATCTGTATTCTGATCGCCCAACTAGCTGGAAAGACTGTGTTTTCTCAGCATGCTTCCTACTTTTTGTTCCTTTCAGGGGTAACATCAGCATCCTTGAAGGACTTAACAGCAGCAGCACTGAGGCCGTAATCATCCGAAAACAACGTTGCTGGACTGGCCGCATACTTTGGACATCTGAGTTGTGATCACCAAAGCAAATTTCCCAGTTCAAGGAAGGCACTTGAATGAGAGGGGACAAAGGAAGCATTTCAAAATCTCCCTGAAGGCTTCCTTCAGGAAATGCAACACTGACGTCAATGCATGGGAGATCCTTGTTCAGAAGAAACTGATTTAAAGGAAACTCATGTATCAACAAATACAGTTCTTTGAGAACACCTGACAGCAAAAGAAAGAATGGAAAAGAAACCAGAGAAAGGAACGCCACTGTTATAACATTGTGTAATCTCCATCGTTGCTGCATTTGCTTCCTCAGCTGTGTTAACTGGCCTGACAGGACAATAACTTCAACAATGATATCAAGCTTAAATTTCTCACAATGTTCATTGACAAAAACAAGTGCTGTGAAACCCATTCAATATTGGGACAAATTATTTCATTTGTAAATGCCTTGGCTATCTTTTCTAAAGGAAATTGCTTTACCTTACTAAGCTTATTGTACGTGAAATCTCCTCCTATACTGTAACTTTAAAGCTGTGTCCTACTTCTGCACTTGGTGTTTGATTTTGAGGCAATGCTGCATCTTAAGAACAATCATTTCCATGAAATCCAATCTTGTACTCTATATGGTCCTCCTCTGACCTTGAATATACTTGCAGGTATTATACATATTTCTTCTTAATGTGCTGATACATCTCATTACTGTAAAGTTTTCTTTTAAACTGATTTTAAAATTGCTTTAAATTTGCTGTTCTTCATGCTTGTATTCTCCAGTGCTTTTTAAAACCAGTTGCAGAACTTGCTAGATTCAGTACCACCGCAATATTGTAATATTCTCTTTAGTTGTCAGTCTTACTAATTCTATATTTTTGAATAACTATTGATTTCCCCAATAAAGCATTGGAATAAATTGCTGTGTGTTCTGTTGCTATTTACTGCTTTCAAGCTTTTAAAAATTTGTTTCTTTGTAATCCTGCATCTGAATTTTGCTTGCTGTGTTTCCCAATTTTCAGAGGTTTCCGGTCTTTATTCCCTCATGAGGACTTGGATTAAATTAGCTGGCAGATTTAGCATTTGTTGCCCATCTCCATGTGCCCTTGAGAAGGTGGTGGTGAGCTGCTTTCATGAGCCATTGCCCCCATGTTTTGTAGGTAGACTCATACTGCAGCTAAGGAGGAGGAAATTTCAGGGTTTTGATCCATCGATACTGACGGAATGATGGTATATTTCAAAGTCAGGATGGTGAGTGGCTTGCAGGGCAATTTGCAGGTAGTGATGTTCCCATCTATCGTTTGTCCTTGTCCTTCTAGATGATAGTAGTCATGGGTATGGAATGTGCTGTGTATGGATGTTTGTTGAATTTATACAGTGCATCTTGCAGATGGTACATACTGCTGCTACTGAGCATCAATGATGGATGGATGCTTGTGGATGTGGTGCCAATCAAGCAGACTATTTTGTCCTGGATTGTATCAGGTTTCTGGAGTGCTTTTGGAACTGCACTTATCTAGGCTAGTGGGGAGTATTCCATCAGATAGTTGACAGGCTTTGGGGAGTCAGGAGTTAAGTTACTCGCTGAAGTATTCCTAGCCTCTGACTTGCTGTTGTAACCATTATATTTAGTTGGCTAGTCCAGTTCAGTTTTAATGGTAACCAACATCACCATCCCGCCCCCACCCCCGCAAACGAGATGTTAATGTTACTGATTAAAATGGTGGTTACTTATTTCTTCTCGGCTTCTCTCATCTTCTGCAACCAAGATGCAGTTTTCCACTTCTTCCCAGCTGCGATGGATGTTTCCGCAAATTTCACGGTTTAAAATACGAAATAATTTCTTTTACACAAATTTTTAAATAAATTTCTCTGGGTTTGGCCTTGATAAATTGTCATGCTTGAATTGCCACTTAATTGCTGCATTCCTTTGCTTTAAAATCTTTAATGTTTCCTTGGGTTTCCTTCTTCTCCTGCACTCTGCCACTAGATTTTTGAAAATTTGCTAGTTTGCAGAATTTAAGTAAATTCTGAGGCCTTCCTGATTTGGAAACTTCAGTCTATTTTTTTTTTCCCTGGCTCTTTCACTGTTCCTTGCAACATTGTCTCATTGAGCTCAATGTTAATGGAGCAATGCTCATTGTGAGAGGTGAGAACTCTCTTTTACACTTTCTTGCCTTCCCTTTGGTCTTTGTTCCATTTTTCATAAGGCGTTTTCCCTTAGAAATTGCCAAATTTACTTCCTGGAACTTTCAGCTGCCCCTTACAGGCCCTTTTTTGCTGAAGTCTCTATAAATTTTTCAGAATGCTGGGCTTTTCTCTCTTTTGATAGCCAACACTCTCCCAGCGCCTCTCACCGGCTTCTGAATGAGTCTTGGAGTGCTACGTTTGTCTTTTTACTGTTTCCCTTGGCTGCTGAAGTCGTTTTTGTTGGTAATCATACTTTAACTGCTGACTGACTGTCTTCATAGGGCAGTTACACATTTAAAGTTGGAAGATCACATGCTTGGCTTTTTTTCTGTTCTTCTGGCTCTTCTGGATTTCTTCTCCTTATAGTTAGGGTTAGTTCTTCACTGTTGCAACCACGTGGTAGTTTCCCCTTGTTGAAACTGATTGTGTGCGGCATCAGTAGAATTGGTGCGTCAATGTAATATGAACATTAATCTCTTCAGAAACATTACATAATACAACATACATTAGAATAGTATGAACTGCATTTCTCCCAAATAATTGATTCTGAACATATGCAGATATAAGCTGGAGATTCCACATTCAAGTCCAAGTGATTCATTAGTTCAGTGATTTCATTTTTTTTTGCCTGGCCCCCAGTTAGATGAATGTCCCTTTTATTGAAAGGTTGAGACTGTTCTGTGTTCTTTGTAACCTCCCTCTCTTTCTCAACTTTTTACAACTTCCCTGTTTTCCCTCGCAGCCTTTGCCAGTTAACCCCATGTTCCTAGTAACCTCCCTCCAGCCCCCTTTCAGATCACTGGGCAAAACATATCCCCTGCCAGTTTCAGCGAAAGGTGTCCTTCTCCCAGCCTGACTCTCATACCCGAGCCCTTGGCAATAGGCAGCTCTATTGCTCCCAGTGCCTTCCTCGCTGCAAACACCTTCTTTTCTAATTTCTTACTGCTTCTCCAGTCAGAGGCTGCTTCTGTTCTGCAGTTCTCCAGCAAGCCAGGGAGAAAAGCAACCTGTGATTGGAGGAGCAGCTCCTCACTGATTCCGTTTATGGCTGCGGCTTTCCTCCGATTGGTCACCCCATACTTGAATTTTCCCGGATGCTTTGCTATTATTCTGAGCAGTTGGAACTCCTTCTGTCCTTTAATGTGGCCTCATCTTTGAAAGGAGGAGTGGGGAGAGCAGACGTAAGGACATACTTAGCAGAATGCATTTTTGCTGTCAGAACCAATGGCCACAGAGACTGAGCACTGTCTCCAGGACAGTTGGATCTTGATGTCTGGATCTTTGGTTGAAGCATCCACCATGTTTGTGAGCACATTGAGTGAGTAGCAATTTTGCCTGAGCCCAAACCCCCATGAAGGCATTGGCCTCAGTAAATATCACTCATTGCAACTCCCTTTCCTGCGCCCAAATGCCCAGATACACTTCGCCAGCTTGCCCTGTAACCATTTAACAATTGTTTAGTTTTTGGTCAGCTTGAGGAATGGTTGCGCTTCTGCAAACTGCTTGGTGAGTTTTCCAGACTTGGAAGGAGAATGTGGAGTTAAGATCCAAAAGGCGGAAATCTATTGGTTGTACCAAAGCTTTCACAGCAAAGTGGAATGAAGCAAAGTGTTACAAGGGAGCCAGGGACCTGGCACGAGGGCAGGACAGTCAGTCATTTCATTGTTGCTGATCTAGTTCTAATACTGCAGGCCACAAGGGAGAGAAGGGAGGCCTTCTTCCCAGATGCTGTTAGGAGGACACTACCTTATCATGGGGCAGAAGCCAGTCTTTGTTCAGTATCAGTGCCTTTCACGTCCTTTTCTTCCTTTCTAATCTCCAGTACCTCCTTTTCCTCTGATGAGCTATCTCCTTCCAAGGCCCCACTGTTCCCAAAGTCCACAGTTTGCTGGAAGGCCATGCTATGGAGAGTATCACCTCAATGTCTGAAACCTTTTTGTAACATGGAACCAGTCCAAGCACTAGAATTGCATCTTCAGAGCTCTGAGTGCCTACCCTCTGGTTATTCTACTGAGCAAGTGATGTTGTGACACTATAAGAGTCCCATAGACCGGTAATTAGCCATGTCTTTAAAGGATAGTCCTTACTCTTTAGAATCAATCCACACATTTTGGGAGTTGTGTGGTGTTCAATTGTCCCGTGTTTCAGTATGTTTATTACTGGTACTCACTGTACTTGTTTAGTAAAGTCCGGGTGCAGGCAACCAGAAAAGTAAACAAACTGAACACATTTATTGAAGCTAGTCCTATAATCATGACAGGAGAGGCATTTTGATACACTCTGAATTGAACCTTTAGCCCCATGTAAGCTAGAGTGTCATTGCTGCGTAACTCTGAGTTATAAATTATGCAACAGATTGGACTGAAGACCTGAGGCAACCTGGACTTGTGCAGGATGAACAATTCATAATAGCTGATAAGAAGCAAATGTTCACCTCAGGCTGAATTGTAAGTGTTGCCAGATTCCTCACTCCCCTGGCTAAATAGTCAGTAACAGCTGACCTGCACAACATTTCCACCCCTAACAAAAAGGAAGTCCTTTTATAGAGAGCTGTTTACAAATTTAAGGCTGGCAGGAAGACAGGCTAAGATTTGAGAGGCTAGTGGAAGGGGTGCTTGAGTGTTAACTCCTCTCCAGTGATCTCCAGGAGCCCACAAAGGAGGGAATGCCGCATTGCCAACTAGCCACCAACCCACACAGGTAATCAGGCAATTCCTCTGAGGTGTAGTAGGAACTGTCGATGCTGGAGTCAGAAATAACACAGCATGGAGCTGATGCTGCCTGGCCTGCTTTGCTCCTCCAGCTCCACGCTGTGTTATTTCTAATTCCTCTGAGGTGGTTACTTTGTGTGGGCGTCTGGTTAAATTCTGGCAGCTCCATATGAGGCCCTTAAGTGGGAATTAATTGGCTGCTTAAGGGCTTCAATTGGCCTGCCGGTGATCTGTCTGCCTGAGGGTATCCTCTCAGCTGGTATAATTGCACTGGGGGCAGGGAGGTAAAAATTGAGCAGCTAATTTGTTTTGCTAAGCCCTTCTGTCTTCAAACCTGCCAGCAGGGAAGAACAAAATCTAACACATGGTGGAAGCTTTTGTGTTGCCGGAGACCTTTTGGATGCTGAATAAGTGGAAACTCTTCTTGTCAACAGATCTCACTGGATTACCAATTCCTTTCTTGTTGGAGATATGGTTGCAGTCAATGGTGCAGTGCCCCTGGGTGAAATCCAGTGATAGAGACAAAACCAAATACTGTTTGTTGCTGCAAGAGAAGTTCATATCCTGTCAAGCTGTGGGAAAGAGGGTACGAATGACCCTTGAAGTGCAGTTCTGAGCAGTAATTTTCCAGATTTCACAAAGGTCTACGGCTAACCTTTCAAAGACTCAGAGTCAAAGACACAATGGTTTCACGTAAGTGTCATGGAACAATATGAGGCCATTTGCCCATCATGTCTGCATCAGCTCTCCAAATCAGCAGTGCGACCTAATCCCATTCTCCTGCTTCTCTCCATATCCCTGCACATTGTTTCTATTGAAATAGCCAATGCCTGCCCTCTTGGATGCCTCTGTTGAACCTTTGATGGTTACTGGAAGGATGTGGTGAGCAGTGGTGTGAGACGGTGTTATTTGATGACAAGGGTTCAGGTGTAAGTGACCAACTGATTTCCTGCGATATTGAGTCTTGGTTTCTAATTAACTCTACTGTTGGCAGGAGATCCTGTACTGAGGGTATGGTCTTTATGATTTTCCTGATCTTTCTCCATCTCCTGTGCCCTCCAGCTATATGGAATTCCTCCCTTCTCACAAAGGATGTCCCTTCTCATTAACCATAATCTGATATCCATGTTTCCACTGCCAGTTATAGCCTTCCTTTCATACCAGTGGCTGCCCTATTGTCCTTGGTAGCCTTACCCTCAGTTTTGGCTCCCATAATGCGAGGCATGTTACAACATTACCCACATGCCTTTTCTTCTGTGCAAAACCAAGGGCACCTCCTGAAAAAATGCCAAATCCCCTTTGACCTGCTGTCCATCTTAAGAGATCAGCTAATTATGTGGAATAGCCTGCTGTACCATTATCTCTTCAGCAGATCTGAAACAATCACCTCCTGAAATTTGTGCACACTTTTCAAAAGACTACCTTTCAATGTTAGCAGGCTCTTAAAGAGGTTATAAGCTATTTTAATTGGCCTCAATATGGAAAAGAGTGGGATTTCTATCCTGCAATTTCCTACCCTGGGGAAAACCTTGAAGTGCTGGGCATGATGCCCTGAAATTGACATGCCAGCTGCAGCAGTATTTTCATGCCATCCCCTTCCCTGCTGTCCTCTGAGCGACTCCAGATATTCAGCCTTTCATATCACAAAACCACTTCTTGATTTATGTTTTATTTTCTGCTACTTGTTTTAAGATAATTGTATTATTAGCTGATACAGTAGATGGAGAATGGAATAAATGCATCGACTCCTGCTTTCTTTTCTGCCAATTGTAATAGTTTGGAATAACTTCCTGGTTCTCCTTGCAAAACTTTCACCAAACCAATCAACAGCAAGGCTAAGGATCAATCTGAACTAAAAAGTCATAATTGTTTTACCTACTTGCCAGTACCAGAATGGAATTTTTAGCAATGTGAACTATTCAAGGGATTAATCCCTTCAGAAAGCAGTACATGCCCTATGAAATGCCAATTTTGCCCCCTATGGTTGAAGCATCTGGATCATGCAGTCACAACAGATGGAAGTGCCTGGATTCTGATCATTATTAGCAAAAACTAAGCCTCGTGGTTAGCATTGAACTGTTGGTCTTCTTAGCCATTGGAATAAAGCAGTGTGTTACATGGCAGCCATCCCAGTGTTAACAGGTGGCTCAGCCATCAAATCTTTCAGAGGTGCTTAGCTGGCATATTTATTCTGCTTTCAAAATTATGGTGCTCTTTCTTGTACAAAATGACAGCAGTGATTACCATTTCAGGCTTTGCTGAAATCATTTACGAATGATTAAATGAAGATATGATTTCCAAAAACTGGACTTCTGCTCAGAGACAAGGATAAAAGACATTCAGATCTCTCAGAGAAGCAACATTGTAAATACATTTGTGATGAATTTTAAATTGTTTTTAAAGGAGCACCTTTGTAAATTGTCAGAAATACTGAACAAGGAGACCTTCTTGAATATAAACTGTAAGTGCTGAAAATACCCAGCAGATCTGGCAACTTCTTTAGTGAGAGAAACAGATTTAATCTTTCAAGTCAAAGACCTTTCATGAGAACTGGAAGCAATTAAGAATGTATGAAGTTTTAAGTTGATGAAGTGGATGGAAAGGGAACCAGAAAAAATGGCTGTGGTAGGGCAGAAGACAAAGAGGCACTAAATTACAAAAAAAAATTCTTGGTTAAAAAGATTGAATTGAACATGTAAATAAAAGCAAGTTTCGTCCAGAGGAGGTGGGAGTGACCGAATAAAGAATAGTTGTCATCCTAGAGCAAAAGTGAGAGAAAAGATGAGCAGTGAAATTAAATAATAAAAGAAAACAAAGTTGAGAGCAAAGATCCTGTCTGAAATTGTTGAACTCAATGTTGGGTCCAGAAAGCGGCAAAGTGCTTCATGGAAAGGTAGCGTGCTGTTCCCAGAATTTGAATTTCACTGGACTACTGCAGCAGGCTGAGGACAAAGTCAGACTGAATTAAATTAAAATAACAAGTTGCTGGAAGCTTTTGAGCTTAAGGATATGCACTTGCCACTTCCTGGCACGGCAACAGTCAAGGGTGTTGTCATGATCCCATTGTATGCTTTTAGCCCCGCTCATGACCCCCTTGGCCAAAAGCCACAGAACATTCTGGAAGGTCTGGGGTGAGGAGGTTAGAAACACACACCTGGAAGACACCCCCTCAGTGAAGACTTACGCAAGATTTGAGGCAGAAAACTGTGCGGCAATCTAAGAAGTCCAAGAAGAAAGTTTGCCCTGACCTACAACACCCACCTTCACGGAAGAGAACCAGCCCTATGTCAAAGAGGAAAGAGATTCCAACGATCCAACTCAAACACATGATTGGTTGCAGATAATATCCTTTTTCAGATGGATAGAGCTAGGTAGAGAGTAAATTTTGTGGGAATTTGGGAAAATGCTTGCATAGTATTATTAATCGGGAATATATGCTAATAAAATCAAGTTGAACTGCAAACTGAATTCTATGTCCATTCATCTGAGTCATTGACATAGTACATAAACTAGTTGAAGTGTACAAACTACAGACAATACCAGATAACACATATATGTTCTCATTCCCGCTACTAATTTTCATTGGTGCAATGTACAGTAAAGATCATTATTTTCTCACAGTCATATAAAATATATTTAAACTGAGGCTGTGAACATCTGCAACTAATTACCATATGGGTATGTCATTAAACAGGCCTGATACTGGCATCATATTGGCTAGGTATCTTGTTACAATGTTGTAGGGAGTAATTGCGAAACGGAAAGCAGCAAGCTACAGTTTGTTCATTAAAATGAGATAAAGGAGAACAGTGCATGGTCCCTTTAAGAGATAAAGTGTTTTTCAAAGCCCAGAAATTTACACAGAAAATGGGTCTGCAAGCAGCTGCAAATAACAGACGATTCTAAAATTTAAACATATATCAATTGGCTATGTGATTGAAAACCTTAGGCTTGTTTTGATTTTTTGGTAACTAGCTTGAGTCAGCCAATTAATTTAAACCAAGCACTTAGAAACTGAAAGCCAATTGAATTTAAATCTGATGGTATTGACAACCAGGGACCAAACCTAGAGTAAGAAATGAATAAGTCATCAAGAGTATTAAAAAAAGGGCATTTGGAAAATTGGTAGATGACCAACTGCTATCTGAGGAATAAATACCCAGCTCTCATACAAAATCACTAAACTCTCTAAAAAAGCACCATAAAAGGTGCCAGAACATTTTTAGCTAAGAGGCCTTGCACAAGAAATTATGGTGAAAACATCCCTGATAGCAGGATCAGTAGAAGACAGGCCAGAGAGACAGTGGAGAAGGCAAAGAAGACCCATTCTGTGTGAACTTTGAAAGAATAAGGTTTAATTTATTGTTTTCTTATTACTTGGATTTAGATAAGTGGGACCCGTGTTAATTGGAATAGCATACCAGTAGAATTTAGTTCAATTAGGGAATAGTTAGTAGTTAGGGGGGAATTGTTTGGTTTGTTAGTAACTCTGTTAATTTGTTCACTGTTAAGGTTAAATAAATAAATTGTTATTTGTTACTTGTAAAGTGAGTGTCAGGGATTCCTTGTATTTAACTCTTTTAACAGATTATGAGGGCAAGTTGAGCTTCTCTCAGTGTTTTGAGTTTAATTATTAGAAGGGAACCTCTACTCCTGCCATAACAGATCGGGGCTGGTATTTTGATTCAATTAACTGAGGGGTTTGATCTTTAACCTTCCCTTTGTAGCAACCTCTAAGGAAGTGGCATTGAGCAAAATGAAGAAAAATAATGAAAATAGAAATGATTAATTTGTTCACAACAGTACTGTCTAAATGTACTTGTATGTGTATTTTGGACTGACAAGGCTTGACAAAGAAGGTGATTTAATTGAAGGAAACAGTTAATCAATTATTTGAAGAAATAGAAAAATGTAAAAGTTACATACTTCAAAAATAAGCCTTAGAAAGGGCAAATAACGACAAGAACAGCTAATTGTTTCTGAACTGCCAGTGCATTACAAAATCCATATAAGAGGAGATCTTTGACACTACTGTTCTTTCAGATCCATTGAGACTTATGAAAGATTAATGAAATGAGCACAGGCTCAACTGAAGAAATATCTAACAAGATGGTGAGAATTAGTCCCAAGACCATGAATAGCCTGTGCCAACAAGCCTTGGGGGCTAAATTGGATAAAAAATGAGCCCAATAAGTTTGTTTGATTAATCCGAATTTGTGATGTAATGCAGATGGCATGCCAACTTAACTAACTATGCTGTTTATTAGCTGGTTGGATTAGTGGGAGTCCAATGTTGTGCTTATCTTACACAACAGAAAACTAGTCTGCACGGCTACTGCTTTGGAAGCAGTACAGAGAGAAAAGAAAATAGTCATTCCAATGGGATAGGCTCCAGTAAAATGGACTGGAATCAGGGTCCTCGTAAATCACATGATTAGGGCTTTGGATAGGGTTTTTAAATAAGTGGTGGGCAAGGAGAGATAACAATACATTTAGAAGGAAGTAATAAAGAGATGTCAAAGTGATGGAGCAGAGTTGTGATTTGGTTAAAGACAAGCAGAATGGGACAGGAAGATTAGCAGGAATAGGGCATCAGAGGATGTGGTCCACATACAATAGCATAAAGGAAAAAGAAATCAAGTATCTGTTGTTAATTAAATACTTGTGCAAAGGTGTAGCTCAAAAAAAATGGTTTAAGTGTAATTGCTATTACAAGGTCAACTGTTGATCTACCGTGAAGGGAGGAAAGATGCTGATGATCAAGAGTGCTACACCAAAAATACCAGTACCAAGCATTCAGTTGGTTTCAGAATGTCGTTGCCTTGGATTGGCAATGTTAACCAGGTCATTATAAGATTAGAGTGAAAATTTCACCCACCTTATCCAAGCATATAAAATCCGACAAGGCTCTTGTAGTGCAGTTGTAGTGTTCATACCTCTGAGCTAGGAGGTCTGGGCCCTGACTGTGCTAAAGGCGTGTAATAACATCTGAGCAGTTTGATTAGGAAAATATCTATAGAAACCCATTCCTAAATGAGGCTTGCTAAAGCTGAAGGATGGAATGCTTAAAGGGTTATACAAATTCTAAATCTTCTGTTAGAGGTTTGATGAAGGGAGTGAGGAGGTAATCGTGGCTGTCCCAAAACCATCATTCTACCTCAATTAGGACATCAGCAGTGCAAAGGGCTCCCTTAGAAAAGACAAAGAGAAGCAAAATCATTGGATTCAAATGTTTGACTTTGCCAGACCTGCTGTTTCTCCAGCACTTTCTATTCTTATTTCAGATCTCCAGCACAGCAGGAATTTGCTTTAAGATTTTCTTCCATTCTTGAATTCGCTTTCCTGGCTGCTACCATGTCTCCTTCATCCTGCATCAGTCCCGCTAGCCTCCATTCTTTCTGCCAATCTCAAGTAGATGGATAGACCCTTGCAGTTTGAAAATGTTCCAGTTTTAACATAGTTTTGGTTTTTCTTCCAGTTTTCAGAAAGTTTAAAAGCATGGCTGCACATCCCGTTCAGGGAGCCCCAGATAGATACACCGAAGTGATTTAGTCAATGTCACTTACTGAGTAGGACAACCACTGAGTAGTCCATCAGGCACCTGCACATGCAGACTGAGTATCTGGCCTTGTCAGGTGGTGCCCTCAAATACTCTTGTGTAGCAGTCCTGGATGCTGCACTCTCAATTACAAGATCTGTAGACATTGAGACCACTGAGGATCTGGAAGGTGGCAGTTCATCTGTGGACAATAAGGAGGTAGGAACAAAGGAGGGATTGGGGGTGGTGGGAGAGGACTCCAAACTGAGCAGTGTGCCTGTTGCACAATGACTACTGTTAGTATCCTATTGTATTTTCAAACTCTACTAATATGCGGTAAAGGGTAAGTGCAGTTTGATATAGCTCTCTGTCACCAATGCCCCTTCATCTTAGGCCTATTTAATGATTAGTGGTATAGGAAACCCCATCACGGGGTATCGACAAAAGTGGCATTGTTCTGAGATACCAAAAATGTTCATTGTAATGTGGTGACAAGTACAACTGCATTTAGTCAGGCATAATTACTAGCAGCTTGGAAAGCTGGTTCAGATACCCCTGAAACCCTCTACCCGACCCCAAAAGCTGGAGTCAAATTCCTTGTCTCCACCTATAGACTGTGTAACATTAGTAGAGTAGGTGAAGTCAATGGAACATGGATATTAACCTCTTTAGAACCACTACCTTATACAACAGTAGTCTAAAAGCAGACCTCTCTTAGGGTCTCCAGCATTAAATCCAGATCTCCATCAATGAGGTGAGGAGCCTTTAGCTCTTCTGTGACATTTTTGCTCTCTCCTGTCCTATGGAAAATTTGGCAACTTTTCCCTGTAGATATTCAGCAGCCTCAATGTTGACTTTATTTTGTTTCTGGCTGCTGTGGGCGTCTAAATCTTTATAACCCAGACCGTCTAGCCCAGAAATAGCAACATAACCATATAACCACAAAATGTCCAATCACCCTTTTCAGCTATTTTTAATCAATCTGTTCAAACATGTTAACATCTGGAGCTGATGAGACCTGAACTCTGTTCTTCTGGCTCTAAGGGTAGGAACAATACTGCTGTGCCACAAGGTTCACTGTGGGTGATGAATTCTTTTTTTAATCAGCCTGTTCAGGGTTGCTATTACCCACCTCTGGAGCAAGTGGGACTTGAACTCCAAGTTAGTGACCCTACCTCTGTGCCACAAGAGCCCAAAATGGGTGTTTAAATCAAACTTAAACTGTATCTGATCTGCCTGTGCTTCCACCCCCATCCATTTGAGGTGAGCAGGAAACCCATCTCCATATCAAGTAAGGACTAACCCCTGTGAAAAGCAGGACTTCAATTTGTTTCCCACCTATCAGATTTCTGAAAACATATCCAATGTCTGATCCCACTGTCAAAATTCACTTCAACGTTTCAGCTTTGCAAATTTCTATAAGTTTTGTGATTTAACTATTAATAATCATTCTAAAAATTCTTAGTTATATAATGATATTGACTGAATGAAAACTCATTCATGTTACGTGCCTGTCTTCCAATGTCATTACACCTGAAGACTCCACTTATTCTTGAGTTCCTGATTTCAACATCATTGACATCAGTTAATAGAGTAACTGTGTCATAGAGCTTTTAGAGCATGGGTTCCAAATCTTGCACAGACAGTAATGCTTTATACACTAACTGCCTTCCTTATACACGTCAATAACTGAATACATAAGTTGAGAATTAGCGACAATTTACATACACTGGCTCATCTTCAAGCGTTTTTGATGATTAGCAACACTCTCTCTATTGAGGAAAATTCGTGCTGTACAACAATTTACTTAATCCTTTCGTGATTCAGTCTGGGTTCATTAATTTCTTGCCTCCTGCTTTAGGAGCATGGAGTCCATAATTAGCTTTTGGATGAGCTCCATCTTCCAGTGGATGAAATTCCTCTCAAGGGCGGTGAGGTAAATCAAAATAAATAGGATGAACCCCACAGTCAAGTGTGATAGGAGACATACCCATGGGTGTATCTGCATGTTTGAGTTGTAGTTCCAGAAGTTTAGAGGGATGAGAAGCGATCTCATTGAAACTTACAGAATACTGAGAGGCCTGGCTACAGTGGATGTGGAAAAGTAGGAGAGGCTAGGACCTGAGGGCCTCAGAATTAAGTGATGGCTCTTTAGAACTGAGATGAGGAATTTCTCTGAACAATGGGTGATGAATCCATGGAACTCAATGCCACAGAAGGCTGAGCTTGTCTTTAAGACAGAGATAGATTGGTTCTTGATTAGAAAGGGGGTTTGATTTGATTTGACTCGTTGCATTCAAAGGCTTGAATTAAATCTGTGACCCTAGCGCTGTGCGTCAATGATGCTAACCACTGAGCCACCCTGCCACCCCATTGAGCCATTGTTTTACTTCTGTGAATTCTAAAAGAACACATGCCCACAGACAAGGAAAGCTATGATAAAACCTACAAATATATAATTTACAGCATTCAACAGTTCACCAATTCTATGCACGGACGCTGTAGTGTTATAGTGCAAGACCAATCAATTTGCCAGGACATCACAGACATTTAACATCATAGACACTGATGGATGAGCAGTTGCAGGTATACCAATAAGCTGTGGCCCCAGACTCATCAGAATCTATGGAATCAATCAAACATTAGAGACACAAAGGCAAGTTTAGCAGACTATTCAAGAAATGCTTGCAGAACTGAAAATGAAAGAAGAATGGTATACTTCACATTCTTCGGGGCAAGGTGAGTTGAAGCATCTGAACTCTGCTGTGGGGAGAAAGATGAAAGTTCAGAACACAAATCCAGATTTGAGAATACCACCTCGAAAATTATAGCATCGTTAGGGGATACCTCTGCTCATGAATGAAGAGATGGAAGAAAATGAAAGGAAGCAGAATGAGCTACAAACTCAGTACCAACAATACAATAAACAATTGTTAGTTTACGGGAAGACCTTAATCAACTTACATGTAAAGCTGATCAGACTCAGCAAAGCAGCTGTGGAAACATTATCTTAAGCTTAAAGCAATACGAAAGAAAATGACAAATTTTCAAATACAGCTGGTGATGCACAGTGTAAGAGACAATCATGAGATAATCCTATCAAAAATAAAGTCAAGCAATGAGATGCTAGCTAAAGAACTCAAGTAGGGTGTAATGGAAATCAAACAACTATTGAAGCAGCAATTGGAAGAGGTGAAGGCTTCAAAGAAAGTAAATTGAGAATAAAAAAAAAGGAGAGCTGAGCAATTCAGGACAGCAGGTTATTAAGGAGTAAATATATTAGGCTAGCAGAAGGCTAAATTGTTGATAAGATTAGAAGGATCCAGGGTGGCCAGTTTCAAAAGGGGTTGGAAGCATTTAAGAAGCAAAACAGTAAATGCCAAAAAGATATAAACCACACAAAACAGCTTGAGGAACAAGATCAGTCAGTGGTTAATCTGGAACAAAATATCACTGTCGTGAAGCAGGATAAGTGAATTCAGAAACAGCAAATATCTATGAAAGAAAAACATAAAACAAACAGAGATGACAAATGATAACATTGATGGCTGTGGCCATTAATGGCAACTCCAGACAAAGTCACCATCACAACATGTGAATGTATCAGAAATTTACAGACATAAACTCTTGCTCAATTGTTATTATAAATAGGAGTTTGTTGCATGTGCCGAAGAAGGGTCACTGGACCTGAAATGTTAACTGTGCTTTCTTTCCACGGATGCTGCCAGACCTGCTGTGTTTCTCCAGCAATTTCTGTTTTTGTTGCTGTATGTGTTTTTGGATTGGCACAAATAGAAACTGCCCAGTATCAGCTTTTGGATTGATTTTACAAAGCAGTTTCGTTCCAATGTCCCCCATGACCTGAGTCTCTGACCCATTCCCTCCGACTCCACACTGGCTCAACCTAATCTCTCCAACTGACTCCACCACTCCCAGCTTCCCAACTCCCCCTTGACCTGATCTGAGCCAATTTCTCCATTTGTCTCAACGCTGATCCAACCTGAATCCTACATCACTCAGGCACCCCATCTTCCCCATCAGTCAATCACGTGACCCAGCTTCCACCTACCATCATTCCTACCTGCACCAAACCAACATAGTAACCTATCCACCAACAGGTCTGGCACACTACCCACTTGTAACCTCATCCACCAGCCACCACATCACCAAGATGACATCCTATACAGATCCTACCCTATTCCGATGCCACACTTCCTGAGCACCCATTAACCTCAGCCCCACACCCCCAACCAATTACTTCACTCACCCACATTCATTCTTTAAGAATTATTACAAAACATAGAATGTTAACTGAGAAAGAAACTATGACACGTAAGGCTATTAAATAATAATACCATTAAATAATCAAAGGTAGTTGCATTTAAATTAATTGATAGTAATAAGGTTAAATATTTAAATGAACAGGAAAAAACAAGCAATGTAATAAAACGAAAAATGCTATGGAAATCTTGGCAGACATACTTTGCAGTTTAAATCTCTAAGCCATCTTCTTCAGCCTTGAAGGAGCGTTACCAGTTTCTCCAATCTCATAGAAGGTGGATGCACTTTCACTTCCCCTACATTGTGTGGAGGTCCATACAATTTTCTATGATGAAGTTTTCAAGGAATTGCTTGAATTGGAAGACTGTCTATAAAAGCACATGCAGATAAGTCTTTTTTTTCTCTATGATTGATGATGGTCAGAACAGTTCCAAAACCAACTGAAGATTCTGAGACAAAGATCAAAAGTATTAAGAGCAATTTTTAACATGAATCTTTTCCCTGTTAGATGATTATGGGACAGAAACTTTCCAGTTGCTTTAGACAAATGAAACTTTTTCACATATACCAGATATACCATTGGGTTCCCATGAAATTACATTGTGTAAAAAGAAATGACTGACATCTATAGTCAGTCAAACTGACGCAAATTAGTGTATGATTGATATGAAACAAAGTACCAGCAGCTGTATCTATCAAAGTATGGACAGACAAAGAATGCCCAAAATGCACAATAAAAAGAAAGCAGTTAAAATGAAATTTTGCAATACATAATGGCATTTGAAAGTGAAAAACATCTCTCTCATTGCAACTTAGGTGGGAAGATAGATGTAAAGATAGATGTGTGAGCAATATCGATCTAACAGTTGAACTTTTGGAAGATTACTAATGTGGTACAAAGGGAATGTCTGCGAATGTTATTTGTAGAAACTTCTAGAAGGCATTCAAAAAGATTTGACCAACTTCAACAGTTCGTGAAAACGAGAGCATGTAGAATTGGAAGGAATCTCTTGATGTGGGGAGGGCATTGGTTTAGAGGTTGATAAAAGTGAATACGAATAATGGGTTGAATCATGGAATCCCTTTAGCACGGAAAGAGGCCATTTGGCCCATCAGGTCCACACTGACCCTCCAAACAGCATTCCACGCAGACCCAGCCCCGCACCTTTTTCCGGTAACCCCACATTTACTATGGCTAATCCACCTAACCCGCACATCTTTGGACTGTGAGAAGAAACCAGAGCACCTGGCAGAAATCCACACAGTCACAGGGAGAACATGCAAACTCCACACAGTCACCAAGGCTGGAGTTGAACCCAGGTCCCTGGTGCAGTGAGGCAACAGTGCTAACCCAAATGATATTCTGGGGTGGTTCCATCAGATTGGAAAACAGCCAATGTGACGCCACTGTTTAGAAAAGGAAGTAGACAAAAAGTAGGTAACTATAGGCCAGTTAGCTTAACTTCGGTAGTGGGGAAAATGCTTGAATCTATCATTAAAGAAGAAATAGCAAGAAATCTGGATATAAATTCTCCCATTGGGAGCACCGAGCATGGGTTCATGAAGGGTAGGTCATGTTTAACTAATTTGGTGGAATTCTTTGCGGACATTACTTGCATGGTGGACAATGGGGAACCTGTGGAAGTGGTGTATCTGGATTTCCAGGAGGCATTTGACAAGGTGCCACACCAAAGGCTGCTACATAAGATAAAGTTGCACGGCATTACAGGCAATGTATTGACATGGATAGAGGATTGGTTGACCGGTAGAAAGCAAAGACTAGGGGTAAATGGGTGTTTTTCTGGTTGGCTGTCAGTGGCTAGTGGTTTGCCTCAGGCATCGGTGTTGGGACCACAATTGTTTACAATTTACATAGACGATTTGGAGTTGGGGACTAAGTGTGGTGTGTCAAAATTTGCAGATGACACTAAGGTGAGTGGTAGAGCAAAGTGTGCAGAAGACACTGAAAGTCTGCAGAGGGATATAGATAGTCTAAGTGAGTGGGCAAAGGTCTGGCAGATGGAGTACAATGTTGATAAGTGTGAGGTCATCCATTTTGGTAGGAATAACAGCAAAATGGACTATGTTTTAAATGGCAAAAAATTGCAGCACGCTGCTTAACAGAGGGACTTGGGTGTCCTTGTGCATGAATTGCTAAAAGTAGGATTGCATGTGCAGCAGGTAATTAAAACGGCAAATGGAATTTTGTCTGCCATTGCTAGAGGTATGGAGTTTAAAAACAGAGAAGTTATGCTGCAGCTGTATAGGGTCCTGGTGAGGCCACACCTGGAGTACTGTGTGCAGTTTTGGTCTCCTTACTTGAGAAGAGATATACTCGCACTGGAGGGGGTGCAGAGGAGATTCACTTGGTTGATTCCAGAGTTGAGGGGGTTGGATTATGAGGAGAGACTGAGTAGACTGGGATTATACTCATTGGAATTCAGAAGAATGAGGGGAGATCTTAGAGAAACATATAAGATTATGAAGGGAATAGATAAGGTGGAGGCAGGGAGGTTGTTTCTGTTAGCAGGTGAAACTAGGACTAGAGGGCATTGCCTCAAAATAAAGGGAAGCAGATGTAGGACTGAGGTCAGGAGGAACTTCTTCAGCCAAAGGGTTGTGAATCTGTGGAACTCCCTGCCCAGTGAAGTAGTTGAAGCTATCTTGCTGAATGTTTTTAAGGCAAGGCCAGATAAATTTTTCAACAGTGAAGGAATTAAGGATTATGGTGAGTGGGCGGGTAAGTGGAGCTGAGTCTCAAAAAGATCAGCCATGATCTTATTAAATGGTGGGGCAGGCTCGAGGGGCCAGATGGCCTACTCCTGCTCCTAGTTCTTATGTTCTTACATTCCTATATGGTATGGTCTGGGTATGTACTTCAATTTGCAGTGGTATTCTAGTGGCTAGTGGTATTCTCACAAATGTCTTAGTTGGATCTCAGTTTTACATTATATTTACAAATTTGTTTGATGAAGTAAAGAGAAAATATATATCTAAATTTACTGATTATCCTAAGAGAGGTAGCAAACTAAGCGAAGTAGATGGTTAAAAAAATTCACAATGAGGTATTGATATATGAAGTGAGTGAATAAAAAATTGACAGATCAAATAATATTTGGAAATTGTGAGATCATTACCTTTGAATCTAAGAAACATTGATCAGAATATCATCTCATTAATGAGAAGCTCAGAACTTTGGAGGAACAGAGAGATAAAGGGGTACCTGTACAGAAATCAACAAAAATCAATGGACAGGTGCAGAAAGAAATGAAAAGTTTAATTTATTGCTAATCTTTTTCTTAACACACTGGAATAAAAATAGCTGGAAATTATGTCTTACCTATATAAAGGTTTACTAAACTCACTTTAAGGTTTTCTTTTCAATCTGAAATTGCGCCCGAAGAATGATATTTTGGTCTTGTTTGGGGTGCCACAAAAATGAACCAGAATAATTCATGGGGCAAAATGGCCAAATCAAACAAACTGGCTGAATGGAATAAGCTTGTATTTCCTTGACTTCAGAAAACTAAAGGATGCTCTAACAATTAAAAGGATTAATGATTGAAGAATTTGAGAGAGTAGGTAGGGAGAATAGATTTCCTCTAGTGGGTGGATCAAGAAAAAGGAGGCATAATGTCAAAATTAGAGTTAAACTATTCACGGCTGATATCACAAAGCATTTCTTCAGACAATGGGTGGAACAAGTTCAGAATTCTGTCCAGCCCCACAAAAAAATGTTTAGACCAGTGAAGTAAGAGTGACTGCCTTTGAAATCAAGCCACCTTTTAACTGGGTGTGGCATTGAGTTGCCCTGGTAAAACTGGAGTTAATGAGAAACAGGGTGAAATCTCTCCACTGGTTAGTAGCAAACCCAGCACAAAGGACAATGGTCACTGGAGGTAAATAATCTCAGTCACAAGAACTCGTCACATTAGTGTTCTAGGTGGGCCCAAACACTTTCAACCAAGGGCCTTTCATCCATCATAAGGTCAGAAGTCAGGAGGTTCACTGATGCTTGCGCATTCACAATACCTCAGATACTGAAACAGCTGGTATTCATCTGCAGCAAGACCCAAACAACATGCAAGGTGTAGAGCTGAATGAACACAGCAGATCAAGCAGCATCAGAGGAGCAGGAAAGCTCACCTTTTGGGCCTAGATCCACGTTTGGGTTAATAAATAGCAAGTAACATTTATGCTGTGTAAGTATGAGGCAATGATCATCTCCACCCAGAGAATCAGGGCATCATCCTTTGACATTTAAGAGCATGACCATTTCTGAATCCCTTACTGTAAACATCCTGGGCAATAGATTTGACTAGAAACTGAGCTGGACCAGTCATATAAATGATGTAGCTAAAGGAGCAGGTCAGAGGCAAGAAATTTAGGAGTGAATGACTCTTCTCCAGACTCTTCAAAACCTGTCCACATTTACAAGGCACAAGACTGCAGTGTTGGTATACTCTCCATTCACCTGTGAGAGTACAGCTGTAACCATGCCCATGAAGCTCTTCATTATCCAGGACAAAGCAACCTGGCAGATTCCCTCCAACCTAATAACAGTATTGGGTAACATTCACATAATGCACTGCAGAACACATCAGAGCTCCTTTGATTGCATCTTTCAAAGACACAATCTCTACCAGCAGAAAGGACTTGGGCAGCAAATACAGAGGAGCACCGCCCCCTGAACTTTTCCCTCTAAGTAACACACCATCTTGACTTGGACCAATATGAGTTTTCCTTCACTGTCACTGTGTCTAAATCCTGGGATTCCATTCCTAACAACAGTGTGAGCATTCCTAACTCCATGGATGCTGCAGACCAATAGGCAACTCCCTATCTTGCTCTCAAGGTCAATTGAATATAGGCAATAATTGCAGTTGGCTCACTCAATAGTGGAAAATGCCGGGAGAATAGATGTATATAAAAATGAAACATTTCAAAACTGAGATTTGTGAACTTTTATTTAGTAAGGGATAAAAAAGTGATATTCATATGTGTTAAATGGAGTTTAGATATAGATCAGTCACAAACTAATTAAATAGCAGAACAGGCTCAAATGGCCAAGTAACATGCTCCTGTTCTTGCATTTGAGTAAACTGCATAATGTTATAACTTGAGCCTCAATTAAAATAAAAATAATTGATAAGAATGTGTTTAATTTTCATACTATCTCTAATGGATGCTTGACATTTGAAATCAGCTTGAGGTCAATTAATTGTGAGACTCGTTGACGTGCACAGATTGTTAGGGGAATCTAAGCTCTATTTTAATTGCTTTAAAAGGAATAGCTTTTGATTATGATATTGTGCTTTGATTTCTTAAAAATTGATTTGTAGATGGTTTATATCGTTTTACTTTGTCAGGTTATACCTGCTCTTGCCTCTGAAGCAGGGACGTAGAGCAAAGATACAGGCTGCTTTTCTAGAGCTGTACTAAGGAAAAGCTGCACCGGCTTTGAGATGAGAAATTAAAAGAAGACCAAGTCTCTACTTTTGGTTGGACATTATAACATAAGAAATAGGAACAGGAGTAGGCCAAATGGTCTGTTAAGCCTACAATGCTATTCAATGCAACTGATCTTGGGCTTCAACTCCACCTCCAGTCTGCTTCCCATATCCCTTAAATCCCTGAGAGACCAAAATTCTCTCTGTCAGTCTTGTATAAAATATTTCATGGCACTATTCCAAAGATGAGCATATAGGTTCTTCCTGGTGACTGAACATATTTATTCCTCAACTAATATTTAAAATGAAAGGTTTTCAGCTTGTTTTCTCATTACTACTTGTCTGCTATGTTCTTACATTCTAACAATGTGAACAAATTGTCTATGAGCACCTTGTGCAATTCCAAAACTGTGAATGCCACTTTATAAATGCAAATCCTTCTTTTCATAAGAAGATCTTCATGTCAATATATTTTCAACCTTTCGTTTTGCAATCTCTCAATTATCACTACTGGTTACATTTTACCATCAAATTGATTCAATGATGGTAATTACAATATAAAATTATGGTAATTGAAACATATTTTAATAATGTTTCCCTCTAAAATAAAATGCACTCACATGACGATAAATAATGACTGCATTTTGGGCTCTGGGTGGCTGAGGGGAAGTACTGCCGCTATTCCTCCTTTCTTCATTTTTATTCACTCACATGTGGAAAGTGGGCGCTGCTCACTGACAAGCATTTTCGCCTGTCCCTGGCTGTCCTTGAGAAGGTACTGGTGAATTGCCTTCTTGAGCTGCAGCAGTTCATTCACTGTAGGCAGACCCACAATGCCATGAGGGAGGGAATTCCAAGATTTTAACCCAACGACGATGAAGGAACTGCAATATTTTTCATAATCAGGATGATGAGTAATTTGGGAGAGAACTTTAGGAGTGGAGTCCCCAAGTATCTGCTGCCCTTTTCCTTCTAGATGGAAGTGGTTGTGAGTTTGGGAGGTGCTGTCTGAGGATCTTTTGCAAATTTCTGCATAAGATCTTCATTATTGCTGGTGTAGGGGGTAGATGCTTATGGATGTGGTCCCAATCAAATAGTCTGCTTTGTCCTGGATGGTGTCAAGCTTTTTGATGTTGTTGGAGCTGCTCTTGGCCAGATAAGTGGGGAGTATTCAATTACACTCATGATTTGTGTCTTGTAGATGGTGGACAAGCTTTTTGTAATTAGTAGGTGATTGCTTGCTGCAGTATTCCTATCCTTTGACCTGCTGTTACAGTCACAGCATTTATATGTCCACTCCAGTTGAGTTTCTTGTCAATGGTAACCCATTGGCATTTGAGTAGTGCGTATATTATTTACCATGTTTCCAGCCCAAGCCTGGACATTATTCAGATCTTGTTGCTGTTGAATATGGATTGCTTCAGTATCTGACGAGTTGCAAATTGTGTTGAACGTTATGTAATCATTGGCAAACTTCCTCATTTTTGACTTTATGAAGAATAGAAATCAGAAGGCCATTGATGAAGCAGCTGAAAATAATTGGGCCTAGGACACTACCTTGAGGTCTTCTTGCAGAGATGTCCTGAAGCTGAAATGACTGACCTCCAACAACTAATGCAATGGTTCTATATGCTGAGTATGAATCCAACCAGTGGAGATTTTTCTCCTTGATTCCCATTGATTCAAGTTTTGCCAGTACTCCTTGAGGCCGTACTCAGTCAATTGTGGCCTTTATGTCAAGGACTGTAATTCTCACCTCACCTATGTTGAGCTGAAGAGTCTGTTCAATTGATTGGTAACGGTAGAGGACAGACCAATATTGAGTCTCAATAAGAAGAGGCACTTGCTTCAGATAATAACAGTTAGTTTATTGCATGATGGCAATACATGCAAATTACATTGAATAGTTATTCGTAATTACTATTGACTCTCTGGAGCCAGGTATGTAACTGTAACCCCATTGGTTAGTGTGATGTTAGGGTGGACAATTGTTTCATGATTTAATTGCTAGACTATTAATCTGATAACTCAGTTAATGTTCTGGGGATCTGGGTTTGAAAGCTACCACAGCAGATAGTGGAATTCCATAAAAATTCTGGAATTAAGAATTTAATGATGACCATGAAACCATTGTCAATTATTGGAAAAAAAGTTGATTTAATCATGTCCTTCAGGGAAGGAAATTTGCTGTCCTCACCTGGTATGGCCTACACGTGACTCCAGAGTCACTGTAGTATGGTTGACTCTCAACTGCCCTCTGTAATGGCCTAGCATGCAACTCAGTTGTACCAATTTCTATGAAGTGTCATAAAAGAAATGAAAACAGATAGTCGACGTGGCATCGGCCTAGGCACCGGAAACAACAAAGATAAAAACATCCCTCTCAAACCTACAAAGTCCTCCTCACAAACATCTGGGGCTAGTGATCATAAGACCATAGATGATAACTTATATGAGAAGAATTGGATCATATATCCTGTTGAGTCTGCTCTGCCATTCAGTTGTGTTGGACATGTTTCTCAAACCCATTCTCCTGCCTTCTTTCTGTAATCCTAGATCCCCTTACCAATCAAAAAATTATCTGTTTCTGTCTTAAATACTCAATGATTAGCCTCCGGCCTTCTGTGACAATGAGTTCCACAGATCAACTAAACTCTGGCTGAAGAAATTCCTTCTCATCTCAGTTCTAAAATGTCATCCCTTCACTCTGATGTCCTAGTTCTCCTACTAGTGGAAACATCTTATCCACATCTAATCTATCCAGGCCTCTCAGTATTCTGTGAGTTTTAATGAGATCCTCCTTTATCCTTTGAAAAATATTGCTGTTCCTTCACTGTCACTGGGTCAAAATACTGAAATTCCTTCCCTAATGACACTGTGGTTCTACCTATAGCATATGGACAGCAGTGATTCAAGAAAACAGCTCACCATGAAGACAGTTGGGGAGGGGTAATAAATGCCAGTCAGACAGCAACACCCACATACCATAAGAGAATAAATAAAAAAAAAACGGATGCTGGAATGTAAGATGTCAGATGAGAAGGGAATAGGGTGCAAGGTGGGTAGAACACCATGGTGCCAGGTATGTAGGATGCTATGTGGAAAGGGTGCCAGCTGCGAAGGGGGTAAGATGTTCATGGTAGGATGTGAGAGTAGGGGGTAGTGGTCAGATGGATGTGGTACCTAATAGGTATGATGCTATGGTGCCAGGTAAGTAGGTCACCATCTGGAGAGGAGGGCATGTGGTAGGGGTTAGGACGTCATATGGAAAGGGGCCCGGTGCCAAATGGTTTGAACACAAGGTGATAAAGGAAGTGATGCACTGTTTAAGGTAGATTGAGGTGGGTGGGAGAAATCAGGTTGGGCTCTGGTAATGGGTTGGGGATTGACAACTCCCATCTGCACTGCAGCCATGACTCTCTGTCCTGTAGAAAATGCAGGGCAGAATTTCCAAGACAGCCATGTGTCTGGTCAAGTGCTAGCAGGACATTTGTGGTGTATTGAATAAAATATTTATACTGTTGAGTTTAAACCAGACAGAAGAAACAGATCAGAGGCTGTTAATTTAGTTTTAACTTCAGTTTAGAAGAATCAAATTTTCAGTTCAGAAGAGAGTTTCACCTTAATAGAAGGGTTGGTTTGTGAAGCCTCCAAACTGGGAGAGTTTCTATACAAGTATTCGAGTTGCCAGACTGAATAGAAGGTTTGGCCATCAGGACTGAAATAGTTTCATATCAGTAAATTTGGAAAGAAGGAAACAAAAATGGCTGTAGCATTCCAAGAATGAGAACTGACAGTCAGTTAAATACAAAACTAAAGAGGTGACTAGGAGTGATAAGTAATGAAAATATTACTTAGGAATAGGTTGAACCTTTGTTTTGCTGCTTATGTTAACATCTTTTCAAAACACTATACACATACGTACATCCCGCTTTTTTTATGCAATAAATTTGTGATCTTTTGTTAATAAACATTTGCAACATTGTGTGTACATGTTCAGCAACTAACCACCATGGTAACCAAGTGCAAAAATTAAACTTATCTATCAAGTCAGGTCACTTTGGGATCTGACTTGTCCAGTAGTACCATTGGCTGGAATCATAAAACAGGAAGGTGGAATTGAGGCAGAAGATCAGCCAGGACCATAATGAATGGTGGGGCACGCTCGAGGCACCAGATCATCTATTCCTGTTCCAATAGCTTATGCTCCCATTAAATGATGGAAGATAGTTTACCTGAAAGGTTAACCCTACTTTCTATCTCCACAGAGGTGTCCAGCCTATACTTTTCCTGCATTTGTTGCTTTTGTATTATGAAATTTGTTTGACTGAGTTATTCACAAAATCTTTGTTTCTTTGATGTTTCATTCCATTTCTATTTAACAGTTCTTCCTCTGATAGTTCTGTCTCTCCCTTACTGATTCTATTAAACACTGACTTATCTCTTAATTCTCAGTTTTAAAGGGCCAATCTAACAGTCAATTTGTTTTTGCAATACATATTATTTGAATTCCTCTATAGCTAAGTATCCACCTTTCTCTAAAGGTGTGTCCTTTCTTTCAATGTTCCTGTATTTGATACAATGAGCTTTAATCTCCTCCAGTAGCTTGCTGCTTAAATAATTCACTTAAAATTATTTTATGAGCTAATTTAATGCAGTCATTAACCTGTTTATTTTAAATGGTTTAACAATCATATTTAAATCATGCATGGGGGAATTTTAAATAAATGTATTCACAAGGGCACAATAGCATACATTAAATTCTTACGTGCATAAACTATATTTGTGGAAATGATTGTTGGTTGCAATTTTCATTTTTATGTAAACAAGGTGAACAGCCTTTGGGGCACTTTGTTCAGAATTAAATTGTTTGTCTTACGTTTTGAATGTTGCCCTCGGCCTGCACTTTTAAGTTGAAGACATTATATGAATTTTCTTTAGAATGGTTTCTCATATTGAAGATAACTGTCAGCATGACATTTCTGTCAGCTTTCCTTATCAGGTGCTTGGTACATCTCTGCTCTCAGAATCTTAAGTGTCCTTGCATTAAATCTTTCCTCATTTCCTTGACCAAGGTGAGACTGTTTCATCCACTGGAACCTGTGACTATGCCCACTAGGACTAGAATTGTTCACAGAAAGGCTGATGCCACTTAAGGTTATTGTACTGTTCAATTACATAGAACTGATATATTGCAGTTCTCAAATAGATTCCCACGAGGAGTTTCCCTATTTCACCAGATCAGCATAATAAATGTTAAGGCGATCGTCACATCCTTGTACATTTAGTGCTGAGATGCTTTGCAGATATTTGAGAACCATTGATTGACATCATGGGATAGATTTTCCAATTGGGATCATGATAGCTTCTCCATCAAAGCCTGCATTATTAGCAATTGTTCAGTGTGCTGCTGTAACATTGATACTGCAGAGTTTACATCACATGGATGAACTCCAAACCATATTAAATGGGGCACTGGGAGTTCATCAGCAGAGGATAGGAAATTGCATATAAACCACCTTTAAAGCATGATGAATTAACTTACTGTGAATGCCCTTCAATTGAGTATAAGCAATTGGAAAATCTACAGTTATGATTCAAGATTTTAGGTTATAAGACATCAAAAAAAATCATTCTTCACAAGTGTGTCAGTCACCTCAGTGCTGGCTTGTATATTGATAAATGAGAATTCTACATTGGGGGTGGATCCCACTCCATGACATCATCTGGGCTGCCATTTTGGCGCAGTATCATAGGAGTCCTCAATTATAAGAGGTGTCCGATGTCATCCTTCACAGAAGATGTAAACCAAGGGCGGTCTGCCTACTCAGGTAGATATAAATTATTGAATTGCACATTTCCCAAAAAAGGAGCTGGGAATTGTCCTACTTTCCTGCTCAATATTAATCAACCCCGCTATGTAGCAAAAGATTTTAACTGGCTTTTCATTACAGTGAGGCTTTGCCAAATAAAATTAGCTGTCCTATTTGCTTAGAAAGCCACAAAATAGAAAAAGAAACTCAAAAGTTAACCATTGTGAAGCACAATGGCTTACTCTGAAATCATGAACAAATACTTTGGAACGATGACTTGTTTTGCTCTTTTGTCCAAGTATAATGAATTTACTCAAAATGAGAGTAATAGATGAAATGTGGAAAGTTGGAAGTGTCTGTGTTTAATTTTTGCAGTTTATTTGATAACCAAAATATTCTCAAATTGTGGCAATTCTAATATTTAGCTGTTGATTTGTTCTGTGATAATCTTCACAATGGATGCAACATTTTCAGTATTCACAGAAATTACACAACTTCATTTAAAAATTGCTTCTTAGTTACTTGGAATTCTTCACATTTATGGAAGACCAAATTAGGAATGAATCTATGCCCCCTTGGATGTGGTTAAATATTATGCAGTTCCCAATGACAGTATGATTGTTCCCAGCAACTAAAAAGAATCTTTTGAGTAGAAATCAATGCCTTCATAGCTATATGTAATGCAATGGTTAGCAAAGAATGTGATTCCATGTCTGGATGCAATGGATGCAATGTCAGTGAACGTGTCTCTAATGGTGTGAAAATGATGTTAGCTGGAACCAAATAATGCCACTGAGGTTTTGTCAGTACCATGCAGTTTGTTCTCGGCTTGTAGTTTCCTTGAAAAGGATAATCTTCATCTTCCAGAGACTCTTCTGTTTTCAGTCAATTTGAAATTATCATTCACCAGAGACATTGTTGACATCAAGAATAGGGCTATAAAATATTCATGTTTTAACGAAGTTCTTTTCTATTTCTATAGTGAAATTTAATGCAGAGTATTAGAAGTGTATCTAATATTGTTAGGATTTCTTCCTCATAATTCAGTTAGCTGGGACTTTAATCATTGTCTGCTAATGCTTCATGGATGTAATTCATTCAAAGCAGAAGACATGAACTAATAGTAATTATACTAAAGAAATTGTTATCAGAAAAATTACCATGGTCTATGAGCGAAAATGTTCCATTTAATAGACAGGAAGATCCTGTGTAAAACTGGATTTATCACTGATGACCCACCTGAGGGAAACACCATTTATTTTCAATCCATTGTTTAATATTTCCAATGCAATTTTTGAAAAAAAAATCAGTGAGTACAGAAAGAAAGAAGTGATAGCAAGTTAATTGCCATATTTTTCTTCCTTTTACAACTTTTCAAACATATTGGGCTGAACCTTCTCAGCCCCTGAATGATACGGGCAGCGATGAGGTCAGTTGGGAAAATGTGAAAAAAAATCAGAAAATTTAGATTCTAAACTTCAAGAAGAAATGTCCAGGATTTTAATGGCAAGGTGAGAGTCTTGCTTTAAGGAGGCTAGAGGTCCATTTATATGCATATCTCATTATGACCTAATCTCACTTTATCAAGATGCAATTTCCTATTTTACCACAACTGTAGAGAAACAAGACAGTGACACTTCATGACATAAATGATAAAGCATCTACCTGGCAAGTCCAGCCCACTGTTTGCTACTCCAGGCCTCCATCTTGGACAGAGATTGGTATCAAACGTGCATCAGCCTCATGACATCATAGCACATCTCCACATGACTTATATTATTGTTCAAATTTCAGTATTGCACTTTGGAGTGCACTGACATCTTTCTTAACAATGCGACTTCCCGATCACTTTGTGTACAGGGACAGTCACCAATCTCATGCATTGGAACAGGATGCCAATTATGCTTTTTGTTTGCTCTCTTAGTGCTTATTCACTCTGCCCCTACTTGGGTGCTCACAACATCTCTGCCATGTTTATTTGGTGATTGCCACCTCATTCAGAACTTACAGGCTCACTGTAGTTCTGTTTTGCTTTGTCTTTTAGCACAAAGACAGGAAATTTATTGTATTCACCAGCAATCAACAGTCAAGAGAGTGGACTTGGTGCTGTATCACACTGTAATATGTCAGTGTAACACCTACAACTTGTTTCAGCAGTTCACTTGGTAATGATTATCAACATGCTTCAACATGTCTCAAAGTCTAAAGTAAGCAGTCCTTAGGCAAGTCAATGGGGTCTGTCATCTGTTCGGGGCTCCGTGACCCTGAATAAGTCAAGGACAACATCCAAAAAATGTGGATGAGCCTGGACGTGGTCAGTCAGCTACTTAGGACTTTCAGTTTCAGAACCTCTAAAGGCTTTCAGGGATTCAGCGATCGAAAGTGGATCATGGTGATTCCTGTAGGTTCACTGCAACCAGGCCAGAGATTACTGGTAAATCAGTTGGGGAGTTGCATTGACATTAGTCAAGTATCTAGTTACTCATCAATTTCATTTGTCTTTCCAAGTTGATCAGGGAGATGGGTCACAGTCAGTCCTGGAGGTCTGTCCATGAAATTCAAGAGGGGTTACCAGAGACCACTGCTGCAGCAGGCAAGTTAGTGAAGGTAATTATGGGAATTGGAGGCAGCAGAGTAGACTGTTATTTTGAACCGATGCATCTCACCTTTTAAGGAGAAGTGACAAATACTACGTGGGAGGGCATATTGTTCTGCAGGGGTAGAGAATCACCGATAGTCACCATCACCCTGGCTTAAATGAGGGGACAATGCACACAGGACTAGGTTTAGCAAAATTAAGCTGTATTGCTGGCTGTCAGGGGATAAAACGCATAGGGAGTTGACAGGGAGAAAAATATAGAAAGAAACATGAAGATTAGAGAGGGGTTACTTACATTGATGGGCTGACCTTCACTCCATGAAGCACTATCTCTTGTTGCCTTACATTCCCATTGAAATTGCAAGTGCATTGTGTAAGTGAAAAATGGCTGATACTGCACCTGGGCAGGCAGAGTCAGTTTAGTTTATCTCTGAGGAAATGTACTTTTCAGTGATGTTAGGCCCTTCAAAAGGGCAATTGCATTAACCAGACACTTTCACAGTGTCAGTGAAAGACAAAAATAAAACAAAGAACTGTGGATGCTGAGGATCTGAAACAAACAACAAAAATTGCCGGAGAAACTTAGAAACTCCAGCAGCATTTGTAGAGAGAGAAATAGCTAACATTTTGAATTCAGTGACTCTGGGTCTTTGCAATCTTGGTTGTTCTTTTAGCAGTAGTTATGGCTTTCTTAGTGGGGTTGGTGAGTTCGAGATTTGCTGGTCTCTGGTTACCAGCTCTTACTGAGTGAGACCTCCACCCTTGATATTTTGATTTCAGAGGAAGATCCACTGCTGACTTCTAAATTGCCTGATTGGAAGAAGATACAATGAACCTTCCACTGAAGTGCAAGTCTCTGAGACAGCCAATGAAAGCAAGATTCTGCACTAAGTTTTTGGAATTGGACTGCAATACATAACTTGACCTCAATGGAATGATTTTATTTTTAAGTTTTGAAGGTTTGTCATTCTCATTTTCTGAAGGTATAAGATGTTCTTCAGCTCTCTTTGGGATTGCCCTGTGAATATACAGCTCAAACAATATAAGTCCCTAAGCTAAATAATAATAATAAAAAAAGAATATTTGAAAGACGATTCTGTTTATTTTCTGCTTTGATGAAAATAGGAAACATTAATGTTTGATGTAATGCAGAATGTTGCTGCAGTCCCCAAAGAATTAAAAAAAACTGTCAGAAATCCTATTTACATGTACTTTCCCTCTGTTGTCCTCATTCATTTGGTCGCATGGCCTGATTTACAATAACTAGAGTAAATTCTTTGAGATGTACTTTTGAAAACCTTGTGTATTTTTATTCCCATTACATCACATTTCACGATAAATCTGTGTTCATTACCGATCTTTTAAATTCTGTAGCTCTAAATTGAGCTGATAGATCATGGGACAACTTTGAAAATTGGTTTCCTTCCAGATACATGATTTTGTTCTGAACAACTATGCTTAAGAAAATGGCAACAGTTGTCTTTGAAGGAGGTACCAAAGGCCTGGCATTCTGTTAACCTTGTTTTAGACATGTATAAATGTCCACAAGTGAGTTAGTTGGCACTTAGGGATATACATTGCTCAACAGGAACGGGTATTTAAATTGGGGTCCGTCATGCCAATAATGGTTATAATGACTTCCTCACTATTCTACCTCTCCTTTTCTTGATAACAAATACAAGATCCAACAGCTTACAATACATTATCAGATAGTTTCTGATCAACCTGTTCAGAGTTGTTATTACACAATTGGGACTTGAACTTAGGCTTTCTGGCTCAAAGATAAGGACATTGCCATTGAACTACAAGGGCCTCTATTAAAACTCTTCACTAAAATTGATATCAGACAACAAAAGAGATCATCCCTGTGCCAGTTTTTCAAAGTCCCAGGGTTTAAAATGCCTGTTAAAACTGTGAGAAAATTTAACAAGTTTCTCTTTCAACGATGCAAAGATATTTTGTGAAGTTCATACTGAGATTTGAATATTCACAGTGTGTTATTTTGGGCCTTGTCTCATGGAACATTTTAACAAGGTGCACCATCTAACTTTCAACAAATAGATGAACAATTGAGTTGCAAGTGGGTGATTCAGTGAGAAGGGAGAACCATCCAAGGTTTGGCTAAACCATTTAAAGGGTGAGTGAAGTTTAAAGGTTTACTGACAAATGAAAAAGCATTTGTGCATGTAATTAGCCAGACTCCACAAGGGACTATACGTTTCTCTTACTGTGTGTTTTTGAGAGAGAGAGAGAGAGAAAGAGAAGCTGTTATATAGCTTAAGGAGCACTACTACGAATCAAGCATGGGCAAGGCAATGGGGCAGCTTTCCATGAACCACCACAACTGGCATAGGGCATTGGCATCCTTCTGCAACACATTTCAGCCATCAAGACAACTGTCTGATTTTTAAAAAAATGCCAGGATTCAAAACTGTGTACAATTGTATAGAAGACATTTAATTGGGACTTGAACCTCGGCTTCCTGGCTCAAAGGCAAGGACACTGCCACTGCCACTGCACTGCAAGAGCCCCTATTAAAACTCTTCACCAAAATTGATATCAAATAACAGAGTGCCTGCTTACGAGGAATTGCCTCAAATGGTAGAGTGCTTGTTTTGCATGTGAGAGGTAGTGGGATCAATGCCTGCATTCTCCACTCCCCTTTGGGATGGCGAGGTGGCTCATTGATTAGCAATACTGCTTCACAGTACCAAGAATCTGGGTTCAATCCCACCCTTGGGTGACTGTCTGTGTGGAGTTTGCACATTATCCCTGTGTCTGCGTGGGTTTCCTCCCACAGTCCAAAGATGTGCAGGCTAGGTGGATTGGCCATGCTAAATTGCCCATTGTGTTCAGGCATGTGTAGATTGGGTGGGTTATATTGGTCTGGGTGGGATGTCTGAGGGTTGGTGTGGACCTGTTGGGCTAAAGTGCTTGTTTCCACACTGCAGGGATTCTATGATCTATGAATTTGTGACTTTTTTAAAAAGTCAGAAGAGTGGGAACATTTTACTCTAATGCTGTCGAATTTATAGTAAATAGCTATCCCAATGATAATGTTCTGTGTGGGATTCAGTATCAAGATATAGGGTTACAAACTGAGCAGGGTAGAAATTCTGTGGGGTGTAACTCAGCTCCTGTCTCCTTAAGTTCTGTCTACCAACCACATGGTGCAAGTCAGGACTATGATGGAATGCTCTCCACTGGCCCAAACGCATGCAACTCTAACAACTCTCAAGAAATTCAAAACCATGGAGGGCAAACAGCTCAATAGCTTAGTACACATTCTCCACCTTAAGCATTCATTCCCTCCAATGCATATGCACAGTGGCTGCAGTGTGTACAGTCTACAAGACACACTGTAGAATTTCACTACAGCTCCTTCAACAGCACTTTCCAAATCTCTACCACCTAGAATGACAAGTGTGTGATAACCCCACCACCAGTTCCCTCCAAGTCATGGATCATCCTGACTTGAAGCTAAATAACTAATTCTTCTTTGTCACTGGTCAAAATCCCAGAAATTTCTTGCCAACAACACTCTGGGTTTATCTTCACCTGAGAAATGCTGCAGCTTAAGAAGGCATCTCAACACCAACCTCTCAAAAGCAATTCGGGATGGACAATAAATGCTTGCCCAGCTAGCAAAAAAACATACCCTATGAACAATTGAAAACATATTGTTGCAATATTGTAATAAGATTATTCTCCACTTAGGATCAATTATCCTAGGAAACTCATACACAACAGAGTCAACAGCCAGCAGGTATTATGCAACATGTCACTGAAACTTTGATTAAAACAAAATGTTACCAACTGTGTCTCTTGTTTATCACCTTTCAAGCAGGGCTGTGAAAGGAATCTGAACATGTGCATGCCTGTGCTGTATTCATAATAGAGCTGATGCTGTGAACCTAGCAGGTAATACCATCTGCAACCACCATATTATAGAAAATCATAGTACAGAAGTGAAGGAGTGTGGAAACAGTACTATTTATAATGGGGCTGAATTCAGTGCACTTACTAGTGTATGCTAGAATCATGCTCATTTTCCTGTTATTTCTGAATATATTTGAGAAGAATTGTGTTATAAACTGATTTATGCAAGTGTCCTCTCGAATTTCTTACCGACATCAAACTCAATTATTATCCACCGAGCATTAGGTAAATAGATTTGTTTGCCAGTTATACTTACTAATGATAAAAGATTTGACCTTTGAAGAGCAGGTATGAAGGGAGATATAGTCGTTGAAAGCAATGTGTTCTTGCATAAAGTTCCAGAAGGTGAATTCCAGTGATGGAGATAATGACATATTTTGCTTGACAAGATGCTGGCCAGTAAACATGGGATCAACAAATTGAGTGCTATTCTAATGGAGATGGTTATTTTAATAGAAAGAAAACAGTTCAATTCTTTCAAAGTCAGGTGTTGTATTCCACGAAGCAATGAAAATGATAATATATGCTATAGCTTTCCTAATGTCATTCAAATCCAATATTCAAACTCTCTTCTCAACAACACGGTGCAGAGGTTTAGTCACTTAGAGCATATATTGGAACAATCACAGGTGCTGTCATGATTTTACCTCTATAACAGATAGAAAATCATTGGAATCTCATCCACGATTCCCAGTTTGTACTCACAACAAGTTACTTATCATGTCCATAATGTTTGGAAAGTTGACCTCGATTGGACCAAGTGGCAGAAGCCTATCTCTGAAAGAAAAGAAAAATCCTCTTCATCTTCGTCTTTAATACGCGTCCTCTCTGAGATTTCTGCCCTCTGATCCTAAACCCTCTCAGAAGGGAAATAACTTCTCTGTATCTATCGTGTCAAGCACCTTAAAATCTTGTATGTTTCAATAAGATCTCCTATCATTCGTATAAACTCCAAAGGGTATACGCCCAATCAACTCAATCTCTCCTCATAAGAAATTCCTCCATAGCTAGAATCTACCTAATGAATCTTCTCAGGACTGCCTCCAATGCCAATAATCCTTCTTTAGGCAAGGGGACCAAAACTGTTCAAGGTGAGAGGAAAGCAGTTCCATGCCCTTGCACAGTCTATGAGACTTTGGATAATCTTTGTGAATTGTTCTCTGCGGGTTGACACTTTTGAGGTCACCTGTGTTTATTTCTGTGTCATAGAGATGACTATGTTCCATTTGTAATGATCCAGGACATGTCAAGATTGCTCATGACTAGAATCTGTATCACACAGTTGAACACTACATATATTTCACATGCAATCGTATGATTACAGATGTCTTCACCAGCACTGAGTATCTGATGAATGCAATTGCCCCTTTAAGGGTATCAAATAATTCACAAAAGGAGCTGCATGTTCAGATAGAAAAAAAAACTGCTTTGTCCTAGATGGTGTCAATCTTCTTGGATGTTGTTGGAGCTGCACCCATCTCGGCAAGAGGGAAGTCTTCCATCATACTCCTGACTTGTGCCTTGTTGATGGCAGACTGGCTTTTTGGGAGTCAGGAAGTGAGTAACTTGCTGCAATAATCCGAGTATCTGACCCGCTCTTGCAGCCATTGTGTTTATGTGGTGAGTCTAATTGAGTTTCTGGTCAATGTTAACCCTCAGAATGTTGATAGTAGCGAGTTCAATGATGGCCAAATCGTTGAAAACCAAGGGGTGGTGGTTAGATTGTCTGTTATTGGAGGTGGTCATTGACTGGCATTTGTGTAGTATGAGTATTGCTTGCCACTCATCAGCCCAAACCTGGTTATTGTCCAGATAATGTTGCATTTGGACATGGACTGCTTTAGTATCTGAGGAGTCGCAATTTTTTTAAAAAAAAATTCGTTCACAGGATGAGGGCGTCATTGGCTAGCTAGCATTTATTGCCCTGACGGCAGCTAAGAGTCAACCACATTGCTGTGCGTGCTGAACGTTGTGCAATTATTGGTGAACATCCCTGCTTCTGACCTTATGATAGAGGAAAGGTCATTGATGAAGCAGGTGAAGATGGTTAGGCCTAAAACAATACCCTGACAAACATCTGCAGAGATATCCTGGAACTGAGATGACTGCGCTCCAGCAAGCAATCCATCTTTCTATGTGTCAGGTATGACTCCTGCCTGCAGAGACTTTGCCCCCCCCGCTGCCCCATACTCATTTGCTCCAGTTTTGCTAGAAATTCTTGATAGCATATTCAGTTGAATGTCACCTTGATGTCAAGGGCAGTCACTTTCACCTCATCTCTGGCATTCAGCTCATTTGTCCATGCTTGAACTAAGGCTGTGATGAGGTCAGGCAATGATTGGCCCTAGTGAAACTTTGGCATCACTGAGCAGGTTATTGTTGAGCAGGTGGTGCTTGATAGCACTGGTAATACCATCTTCAATCACTTTGTTGATTATTGAGAGTAGACTGATGGGACAGTAATTGTTCACATTGGATTTGTCCTTTTTTTGTGTATAGGACATACCTGTGCAATTTTCCACATTGGCAGGTAGATATCAATGTTGTAACTGTACTGGAAGAGCTTGGCGAGGGGACCAACATGTTCTGGAGAACAAGTCTTCAGTTCTATTGCCAGAAAGTTAACAGGGGCCATAGCCTTTGCAGTATCCAGTGCCTCCAACAGTTTCTTAATATCACGTGGAATCAAATTAACTGAAGATGGGTATCTGTGATCTGGGGATCACTGGTGTAGGCTGCGACAGATTATCTACTGAGCACTTCTGGCTGAAGATCACTGCGAATACTTCAGCCTTATCTTTTGCACATCACTGAGGATGGGGATATTTGTGGAATCTCCTCCTCCAGTGAGTTATTTAATTATCCACCACCAGTCATGACTGGATGTGGCAGGACTGCCGAGTTTAGATCAGATCCATTGGTTTTGGGATCATTTTGATCTATCTATCACTGTTGTTTATGGCATGCAAGTAGTCCTGTCGTCATCTTATTTTTAAGTATGGCTGGTGTTGTTTCTGGCATGCCCTCCTGCACTCTCCACTGAACAGGATTGATCCTCTAGATGGTAATGGTTGAGTGGGGGATATGTTAGCCCACGAGGCTTCAGATTGTGTTGCAGTATAATTTTGCTGCTGTCGATAGCCCACTGGATTTCATGGATGCCAGTTTTTAGTTGCTAAAACTGTTTGAAGCCTGTCCCAGACACAGAACAGTGATAGTGCCACACAACACGATGGAGGGGATTCTCAATGTAGAGGCAGGACATTTTCTCCACAAGGACTGTGGGGTGGTCATTCTTACTAATACTGTCATGGACAGATGCATCTCCAGCTGACAGATTGGTATGGATGAGGTCAATGATGTTTTTTTTCTCCCTCTTGTTGGTTCCCTCACTACCTGCTTATAGACACAGTCTAACAGCTATGTCCTTTAAGACCCAACCAGCTCAATCAGTAGTACTACTGCTGAGCCAGTCTTGGTAGGGATTGGAAATGCCCCACCCACAGAACATACTGAACTCTTCTCACTCTCAGTGTTTCCTCCAAATGATGGAGGAGTACAGATTGATTCGTCAGCCAAGGGAGGATGGTACATAGTGATCAGGAGCAGGTTTCCATGCCTATATTTAACCTGAAGTCATGAGACTTCATGCTGTCTGGAGTCAATGTGGAGTTCTCCCAGACTAACTCCCTCCCAACTGTGTGCCATAGTGCCATCACCTCTACTGGATTTGACTTGAGGTGGGACAGGACATATCCAGGGATATGGTGGTGCCTGGATTCTATAAACAGCACATCCTTCTCGCTGTTCAAAACAAGCTACATTGTCTCCAAACTCAACACAGTATTGAACTCTCCATGACTGAGCAACTTTTGCTGAACATTTCTGAGTGTGTGAATATTAATTAATTAATTTAGGACTGTTCATTGGGCTGACAGTGTGATGTGTTTGTATGTACTGGAAGCTGGATTTATTGGTACTCAGGATGTTGTTCTTTGCAGATAGAAGTAATATGTGCACATATTATGCCTCTTTCAACTAAATAAATTGATTCATTTCTTAAGCCAATCCTTGAACAATCAGAGTCAATCTGCCTAAGTTAAAACTTAAACAAAACTTGGTGATTAATTGTCAACCATCACTAGCTGGTGCATTCCCTATGGCAATGTCTCTACAAACTAAATTACACTTGCTAACCATTTCAGTATTCTCCTCTCATACAGAATGAATGTTATTTCCTGTTTACTTTGGTACTTCTTGCAGATTGTCTTGATGAGTGCATGAGAAAAAGCTTCAACTAACTACATATTTTTAAAACAATATCCTTTAAATAGCTTAGACAGCTATTACATTGCAGCCTGTCTTATTTGTGGGAATTGAGTACAAGCTAAGAGGGCTCTTGTGGCACGATGCCAGTGTCCCTACTTCTCGACTAGGACATCGAGATTCAAGTCCCACCTGCTCCAAAGGTGGGTAATAACATCTCTGAGTAGGTTGATTTTAAAACACAAGCCAATCTGTGCAATCTGTCCTCATTATAGCTCTGGTATCATTATGGTAAATCTGCACTGTAACCCTTCCATGGTTAATAGTCCTTCCTGATTTGTGATATCTAGGACTAGACACAATCATCAAAATGGAGTTTAAACTGAGAGGTCTGCAGGTAGTAAATAAAAGGGCTCTCTTTTTGATATCGGTTGTAAATTCATTCGCATCAAAATAAAAGCATATCCGATCCAAGCAAAATGAGGAGTGTTCAATTATTTACTTTCAAGTATAATAATATTAGAAAGCACTCTGATTGAAACACGGGACAAGGCTCTTACTTGCAGATTCTTAATTTTAGCAATTTATTTCTAAGTCTATATTCATTCCTGACCTACATCTCTTCCTCTTTTCTGATTGGTCCCCCATTCGGCCTCTTCAATAAAACTGGAACAAAAATAGTCCATTTTGATTTCAATAATGCCATGAATTACTTGTCTCATTTAATAATGCAACGTGTATGCTTTCAGGAATGATTGCTTCAAATATGAGAAACAAATATCGCAATAAAGCATGGCTTCCAAAAGGTTTCTAGACACTGGTTCTGCACCACATCCATGACGACCCATGGTATATTAATAGTATGGTAATCCTTTAATGTCTCCAAAAGTAAATGTGTAATCCAAAGAATTAAGAGGAGCAACCAAGTAGGAAAAACAAATTTTCATACATTGTATGCAGTAATACTTCTGATTCTGCGTATCTTTCTAATTAGAAATCTAACACTGCTCCTATACTTAACAAAACTGGTCCAACCCTGAATCGGTGAGGAAATATTATACGCGAATTACACAAGGCCACTGTATTTGTACCTACTGTGTTATGCTTATCTGACACACTGATTTATTTCGGGGAACTTCACTGTGTACATGCAGGAACCTGCCTGAGTGGATGCATGAACAGTGATGAGATAATTTTTGATGACCTCAAACCTCTCAGTATGCACAGTAATTTCCTATAGTTGAACATTTATTCAGCCTGGTTAGTAATGTGAATCTGATAACTCAGAGCTGGAGCAATAAAAGAAAGATAGGAAAGTGAACTTGCATCAGTGATCAGGTTGATCTCAGCTCATTTGTTTTCTGTCAGCTCCAGATATTATACAGTGTGAATTCGTAATGAGACACTCATATTCTAAGAGAGTGACAGGCAGTTTGTTTTGGAGGCACTGTCTTAAAACAGTACACATGGTCTGGACTAATAGTTCAGAATTTAAATTTGAATCCAAAGAAAACTTTAATTTATGATGTTAAATTAAATATAAATACACAGATCTGCATACAAATTATTTCTATTCAGGCAGCACGGTTGCTCGATGATTAGCACTGCTGCCTCACAGCGCTGGGAATCTGGGTTCAATTTTACCCTCAGGCAACTGTCTGTGTAGAGTTTGTATATTATCCCTGTGTCTGTGTGGGTTTCCTCTGGGTATTTCAATTTTCTCCTGCAGTCCAAAGTTGTGCAGGTTGGGTGGATTGGTCATGCTAAATTGCCCATAGTGTCCAGGGATGTGCAAGTTAGGTGGATTAGCCATGGGAAATGCAGGATTACTGGGGTGGGTCTGGGTGGGGTGCTCTTCGGAGAGTCGGTGCATATTTGATGGGCTGACTGGCCTGCTTTCAAGTGGTCGGGATTCTATGAAATCCAGTACATTCAGATACAAAAGAAAGTTTTTAATCGAATCCTTCTGTAAAACTAAAATACATCACATGTAGCAGCAATATTGTCGACATTAATACAGCATATTTGTCATAAATTGTGACTGAACTCTAACATTTTAAGTGGAATACTAGGTTTGCAGCATTACAATAAAATTTTTCTTACATTGACTGGCATTTAAATTTAAGCTGTGGTAAAATATTCTTTTTGGCATATCAGATTATTGAATGCACTTATGCAACATAATTTAACATCATTTTCTCAGGGAGTACAACTCATGATAACCAACCAATAAAAATGTTTTGTGTGCAATGAAGCCTCATTGCAGCATACCGTATTTTGTGCCTCATTATTTTCTTACTTTTCTGCTTGACTTCATAAAGTAAGCTTTTATGATACATTCAATTCTGTATAATGTATTTAAGAGGTGTATTTATGATTTCCCTATATATTTAACTACGTGACATCCATTCTAATACGCGCATGCATTAAAATGTGACATATTCTGCCAGACTGACGAATAGCAATGATTTGTGGCAACTTGGAATATTTCCCTTATCTTGGAGCGATAGACGTTTCTTAATCATCAAGAAAAATTTAAGTAAGAATTTATAACCAGACATCTCATGCACAGCAACTTGCTCATTTTAAAATTAAAATTTCTCCATTTTATCCACCTTATCATACTTCTTTTTGTTGACTTTCTCATCATCTGCATTTAATCTAATTGTCTTTTTATCTATTCCCCTTCTTGTCATCTTAATTTCACGTCGCTTTCATTCTCAACATCTATGTCTCTCATCTATATCTTCAAGTTTATTTTCTCTTACTCTATTTCACTTCTCTTTGCTTCTATTGTTGATTTTTATTCAGTCTTTATCAGTGTCTCTTTTTTTGTCTCGTTTGGCCCCTTGATTCTGTTGATTATGAATCGTTTCAGCAAATTGCACATTATTCCAGATTAATTAGTCATAATCATTTTATGGTGGTGCTGAAGCAAATATATTGGGCGGAATCTTGTACTTGTCATCTCTGGTGAGTTTGGTATGTGGTTCCTCATGGGGTCCCAGCAGGGTGGGTCGCTGATTCACATCTATTCTGTGCCTAGTCAAGTGACCAACCACCTACTTCACCCTTCCCCTGTAACTCCCACCTTGCAAGCCTCCTCCTGCCATCCCTGTCTATTGGCCTGGGATCCAGTGACAATCTTAGGACCTAGACCAACAGCAGCCACTACTTCCCCTGATTTGCTGGCCACACTCAGCCAGAGGACTATTTCGCCTGTGATTCCAGATCTGGCTGACTGTCCACCTGTCAAATGTTTAATTGATTATTGTGATTTTTGTGGGAATTTGCTCCTACAATTATGGATTGAACCAAAACAGTCCTGGAGAAATGGGCAAACGATGTTTATACATCTATAAATACATTTTACTGTTGCCATTATTTGGCATGTTTATGATATACACAATTTACATTCTATATTTTTTGTATGAACAACTCACTGTGTGGGTCTCTGTTAAAACTGCACTTTAACATCTCCACTATTACAACAGCAAGATCCTACTGAAAAATGTACGAAAAGGAACAGGGAGCATTACAAAACATATATTTAAACATTTCAAGACATGATCATTCATCCTGATTACATCATACAATCATGAAGTTATCATTTACTTTAATTTCTAATTAATTGTGCAGCCTCTTTCCATTAGTACAAAATGTTACTAACCTAATGATTACTTACAAAAAGTATTTTCCTGCTTTCAAGAAAGCAGGAAGCTAATTATACAGGGATTATAATTTATGAGATAAAACAATGACATGTCATGGCAACAAGGAGGAATTTACTAAAAACTTGTTCAGAAATAGAAAGGAAAATTGTTGCCGAAAGCAATCTTTGCCTTCCTCAGGTTAAAAGCAATCTGGTGTATACAAAAGTGGGGTTTCTGAGATTAAATTATAATTCTTCACAACACTTAACTATATGGGATCTTTTTAATCAATATTATTTTTACAACATGTCTATTCATTTGTGAAGTAAAAGGGATAAATTTGGACTTATACTGAATATGTTTAATGTACATTACAATAAGATGATTTGATGTTGAAAAACAACTGCTAAAATTTGAACTTCAAATAATCATAACAGGGTGATATTCACTATTTTAGACCATGCCTGCCGCCCTGTGGTTGTTTTATTTAACTGCAGGTTTAGTTTGCTTTCGTTTATTCATTCAGAGGACTCGGCGTTGCTAGCTGGCTAGCATTTATTGCCTGTACCTAATATTCCTTGAGAAGATGATGGTGACCTGTTTTCTTGAATTGCTGCAGTCCATGTGCTGTAGGTAGACCCACATTGCTCTTAGGGAGGGAATTCAGGATTTTGACCCAGCAACAGTGAAGGAATGATGATATATTTCCAAGTCAGGATGGTGAGTGTCTTGGAGGGAAACTGACAGGTGGTGATGTTCCCATATATCTGCTGCCCTTGTCCTTGATGGAAGAGGTCCTGGCTTTCAAGGGTACAGCCTGAGGATCTTTAGTGATTTTCTGTAGTGTCAATATTACACACTGCTGCTAGTGATTGCTGTGGTGGAGGAAGTAGATGTTGGTACATGTGATGCAAATCGAGCAGACTGCTTTGTCCTGGATGGCGTCAAGCTTCTTAAGTGTTGTTGGAGCTGCAGCCATCCAGGCAAGTGAGGAGTATTCCATGATACTCCTGACATGTGCCTTGTAGATGGTAGACAGGTTTTGGGGAGTCAGGAGGTGAGTTACTTGCCACAGTATTCCCAGCCTCTGACCCTCTCTTGCAGCTACTGTTTTTGTATGGCGAGTCCAGTTGAGTTTCTAGTCAATGTTAACCCTCAAGATGTTGATAGTGGGCAATTCTGTGATGGTAACAGCATTGAATGTCAAGGGATGGTGGTTAGATTGTCTGCTATTGGAAATGGCCATTGTCTAGCATTTATGTGGTGTGAATAGTGCTTGCCACTTGTCAGGTCAAGCCTGGATATTGTCCAAATCGTGTTGCATTTGGACACTGTCCACTTCAGACTCTTAGCAGTTGCAAAATGGCACTGGACATTGTGCAATCATTGGCAAACTTATAAGCTTATGACGGAGGGAAGCTATTGATGAAGCAACTGAAGATGGTTGGGCATAGCATACTACCCTGAGGAACTCCTTCAGGGATGACCTTGAGCTGAGATGACAGACCTCCAAAAACTGCAGCCATCTTTCTACGTGCTACATATGACTGCAACCAGTCTAATTCCAAGTCTCTAATCCATTTTTCTAGCAGCAGTACTTAAATGGTTAGTCCAGTTCAGTTTCTGGTCAACGGTTAACTCCCAGGATGTTGTTAGTGGAGATTCTGTAATGGTAATGTCATTGAATGTCAAGTGCTGATGATTAAATACTCTCTTTCTGGAAATGGTCTGAAAATTGCACATCCCAAACGTTAATAGTTCAAATGATTTTTTTTTTACATACACTTAACAGTAATTTTGAACATCAAATATTTTTTGACCCTTTTGACAGAAAAAAAATGGGAAGTTCAAATTCAATATTTGCATTATTGTTTCCTATCACATCTTGATTTTAATAGTCACAAAACAAATATAAGGATGAATGTGGGTCGAGAAGTTAGCACAGCATCAGTGTAATTCTGGCCTAATCAGCAATACTCACATCCCATGAACAAATAAAAACTTTGAAAAAAGAATCTGTATAAACTGAGCAATTTTTATTTTCAAAAACAATCAATGCAGTAACCAGAATATCTGTTTCAGATTTAGACACGTAACCATCGGGTACTTATTCACGGGGAAAATTCTTGTTGCTATGTTAAATGCTAATTGGTCAAGGATTAAAGTTACTAAAATATTAGTTATTAAAAAGTTTATGGTGTAGAGTCATCGTGTTAAGGGCAGCCTGCAATTTGGATGCAAACTGAACAAAAATGTTGACTTGATCCTATTGTCCATGTTTGTGCTCAAAAGCATTTGCATGAAAACAAACGTAAAACTATCCATGACCAGCACAATTGGGCATCTTTAGAGTCTGCTTTTACATTATCCATCAAAAGGATAGGCAGGTGGACAGAGGGAGCAGGATTGCCTTGTTAGGAAGAAACAAAATTAAATCGATATCAAGAAGTGTTGTAGATACAGAAGGCGTAGAATCTGTGAGGGTAGAGTTGAGGAACTAAAGGCATTATTGGAATAATCGTGGGGTCGTCAATATGCTGGTGGAATTGGAAAATCAGGTTGGTACTGCATCTCAAGAAAATGAACTCATGGAATGTCTGCAAGATGATATTTTGTAGCAGCTTGAGGTGGAGCCCACTAGAGAACCAGCAATTCTGGATTTGGTGATGGGTAATGAGACAGATTTGATTAAGAGCTTAAGGTGAAAGAAACCTTATAGGACAGCGAACATAATATGACAGAATTCACCCTGCAATTTCAGAGGGAGAAGCTGGAATCTGATGTAATGGTATTACAGCTGAGTGAAGGTAGCTCAAAGAAACGAGAGAAGAGCTGGCCAGAATTGATTGGAAGAGGAGCCTAACAGAGACGATGGTGGAGCAGGAATAGCAGGGTTTCTGGAGATAACTCAGGAGGAACAACAGAAATTCATCCCAAGCAAGAAGAAATGTACTAAAGGGAGGATAAGGCAACCATGGTTGACGAGGGAAGTCAGGGACAGCATTAAAGTAAATGAAAAAATGTTCAATGTGGTGAAAATTAATGAGATGCCAGTAGATTGGAAAGCCTTTCAAAAACAAGCTGAAGATAATTACAAAAGCAATAAGGGGGAGATGATGATATATGAGAGTAAGCTAGCTAGTAATATATAAGAAAATTGCTAGTTTTAGACATATAAAAGGTAAGAGAGAGGCATAAGTGGACATTGGTCGAATGGAAAATGAGGCTGGACAAGTAGTAATGAGGAACAAGCGGTAGAAGAACTGAATAGGTACTTTGCATCAGTTTTTCACTGTGGAAGACATCAGCAGGATATCAGAACTTCAAGTTAGAAGATGAAGTTGAGAATAATGGCCATAATAAAGGAGAAGGCACTGGGGAAGCTGAAAGGTCTGAAGGTGAATAAATCATCTGGACCAATGAACTACACCCCAGAGTTCTGAAGGAAATAGATGAGGAGATTATAGAGGCATTAATGATGATCTTTCAAGAATCATTGGAGTCAGATAGGGTCTTCAAGGGTTTGGAAAATGGCTAATGTAACAGCCCTGTTTAAAAAGAGAGGGAGGCAGAAGTCAGATAATACAGTCTGATTAGCCTGACCTTGGTCATTGGTAAGATTTTAGTGCCTATTATTAAAGGTGAGATTGTGGAATACTTAGAAATGAATGGTAAAATAGAATTGAGTCAACATGGCTTTGTCAAGTGGAGGTTATTCTTGACAAATCTGTTAGAATTCTTTGAGGAGGTAATGAGCAAATTAGGCAAAGGAGACCAAGTGGACGGGGTTATTTTGGATTTCTAGAAGGCCCTTGATAAGGTGAAGCACTGGAAGCTGCTAAATAAGATAAGAGCCTCTGGAGTTAAGGGCAAGGTACTGGCATGGATAGAGGATTGGTTGACTTTCAGAAAGCAGAGAGTAGAGATAAAGTGGTCTTTTTAAGGATGACAGCTGGTATATAATGGCATTCCATGGGGGTCCATGTTCGAAACGAATCTATTCATGCTACACATTAATGATCTGGATGAAGGAATTGAAGGCATTCTTGCTATGTTTCCTGATGACATAAAAATAGGTAGAGGGACAGGTAGTATTGAGGAAGTGGGGAGGCTGCAGAAGGGCTAAGAGAATGGGCAAACAAGTGGCAGATGGAATACAATGAGGGAAAGTCTGAGGTTATGCGCTTTGGTAGGAAGAATAGAGGCATTGAATATTTTCTAAATGAGGAAAGGCTTCAGAAATCTGAAGCACAAAGAGACTTAGTAGTCCTTGTTTGGAACTCTCTTAAGGTTAACACACAAGTTCAGTTGGCAAAGACCTGATCTACTTTGGACCCGAAACAATTGATTCAAATCTCTGATCTCGATTGGCCATTTGATTCAAGTTCAATCTCCAACCTCAAATTGTGTTTCCCTTGCGTCCATTCATTTATAAAGATACCATTTTGTTTCATGTTATCACCTTGTGGTTTCATCTGCTTTTGCTCTGACATAACTGGTGGTGATGGCTTAAGATTTATCTGTGACATTAAAAAGATGTGAGCTGTCTTAAGTTTGACTAACATCTTTCCAATCAGAGAGTGTGGGGTGGATGTACAAAGTAGGGCATAAATAGATTGTTCAAAGGATTTCCCTTTTGACATATTAGCTGTCAGGCTGTCCTTTATCACTTTGCTGATTTGCTCAGTGCCGCCATTTCAAAGTAGGTTGTAGCTTCATATCAGTTGTTGACTTGCTTGAAATTGAATAAACTGACAAGAAATGAATTGCGGTCATCGTCTCTCATGATAGTCTCTGGCAAACCCCATTTTTTAAACAACTTGCCTGGAATGTCAATGACTGAAGTGGATGTTATGAAATTTGTTGTTGTGATTTCCAACGATTTGTTACACAGATATCGAACAATAGGCAGAAAACTAGTACTTTTCAAGTAATTTCTACACAGAATTGTTACTACAGTTTTGTTGGGCATGGGATTGGTTGTAGCCATAAGTGCTTTATTTGACTGCTTCCTCACTGAATGTACAAGTCACACAGTTTCTACTGAATTCTTCTTTGTTGGATACCAGATTGCTTCAAATGATTGTTATTTCATTATAACAACATCCATATATCCTTCATGGGCATAATACAAAAGCCAAGCTGCGGTGCTTTAAGGATAACTGCTTAAGTTCCATCTGCAATACTGTTATCACCAAACACTGAATTCATTGTATACTGATCAATCTAACCATTGAATATCACCATTACAATCAAAAATCAGCTGATCACAAAACGTAGCATTTTTCTTGAGTCTTTAGTCATCATCTGATTCTAAATAACTGACATTTTTTATTCATCTTTATAATTGATTTACTAGTTTCATTGGTGTAGTCAGTTTCTTGGTAAACTAAATATGTTTTCACATTAGAAAGCTTTCAAAAGATATCTAGTCTCTGCCCACTAGAAAGTCCTTGGCAACTATTGATCAAACCATGACTCTGCAATGTGATACAGGTAGGATGAAAGGCAGGTCCTAAGGCTTATCTAAAGTAGGGGTTGAACATTTAAGGATTTTCCTTAGGCATTACTCTGATCCAGATGTTAGTTATCTAATGAACAAATCTAACCGGCTCCTCACCCAGAGACTATCAGCTTTATTTAGAGGGCATCCTCAGCACCTACCAATGGGTAAAATTAAATGAGACTTGCCATGGTGATTTTTCTAAATGTGAATGCATTCAGTTTTGCAAGTGAAGCCAGTTTCTAGCGTAATGTTTTTGTGAAATCCTGATTCATGCTCAATGCAACTCTTGCTTGATATTCTTCAATCAAGGCAGAAGACAATGCTGAAATATTTGCAACCATATTCAATGCTGAGTGTATGCTCCATCTTGGCTCCTTTTGAGGTCCCCAGCATCAAAGATGCTAGTCTCCAAATAGATTGATTAATTACAATAAATATCAAGAAATAGCTGAAGGTACCAGGTAGAGCAAAAGCTGTGGATCTTCACAGCATCTCAGCTCTAGTACCCAAATCTTGCACTCCAAAATTAGTGGAACCCATGCCCCCAAGCTGATCCAGTAGAGCGACTTTACAGTTATCTGCCTAACAATATATGCGGAAATTGCCCACATATTACGGTTCTGCAGAAAGCAGGACAAATCCAATCAACCAATTACTGCATAATCAGTCTACTCCCAATCACTACTAAACAGATGGAAGGTGTCACTGAGAGTGCTACCAAGTGCCATTTAATCAGCAATAACCTGGTCACCAGACTTAATTGGCTCTTTCCAGGGTTACTTGGCTCTAGATCTCATTAAAGCCTTAGTCCAAATATGAACAAAAGAGCCGAGTTTCTGAGCTAAGAATGATTTCCCTTAAAATAAAAAGCAGTATTTGACCAAGCCAGTTGCACTGATTTCACCAATTTGCCATCAAAGAAACTTCAAAAAATTGAAGTCAATCAAATCAGGGGAAAAATTTGTTGCACCAAATCACCAATGAAAATTGTTTTGGTTGCTGAAGGCATCAAAGACCTTCTTTCTAACATAAGGTACGAATTGGCTAATGATTGCAATATGTGGAGGACAACGTGCAATTTGTCAAGATACAGTACAATCCATGCCAATATACAGCAAGAGCTGCACAGTGTTCAGGCTTCGACTGATATGCGACATTTGCCTAAAATGTGAGTGGTTCCAAAAATACTCAATTAGCTTGAGAGAATCCAAGACAATTCAGCCTGCTTAATCAGAATTCTATCTACAACCTTACACATTCACTTCCACCACCACGGATGGATTATGGCTGCAGTGTGCTACTCCCAAGCCTCCTTTAACAGTACCTTCTACCTACCTACCAGAGGAGAAAGATGTATGGGAACAGTACGACTTGCACGTTTCCATCCAAGCCACGTACCATCCTGATTTGAACTTTATTACCATTTCTTCATTTTTCTTAGATCAAAATCCTCCCTAATAATGCTATAATTATTCAAGAAGGCAACTCATCACCATTTTCACCAGACCAATCAGGGATGGCCAACATATACAGGCTTTGCTGGTGACACTCAGATCCAAGAAGATTTTTTTAAAAAGTAATACTGGATTGGTCAACATTGCAGAAACTCTACCCTTCTGCGTTTTTATCGGTAAATTGCTGAGATTATTTAAATTTGATTAATTACCCTAATGTAATATCAATGATGAGTCATAACTACTGGTGAGCTTTGTGCAGCTCTGCTAAAATGGAACTATGCAACTGTTTATTCGCAGCGACACCATTTTTGTTGGAGCCAGGTAGAAACATAGAAACTGGAAGTAGAAGTAGGCCATCTGCCCCTTCAGTTCTGCTCTACCACTCAACACAATCATGGCTGATTCTCTATCTCAATGCCATATTCTATCTTTCTCCCCATAACCCTTAGTAAGATTTATCTATCTCTTTCTTGAATATAATCAGTGACTTGGGATCCACAGCCTTCTATGGTTGAGAATTCCATAGGTTCACCACGTTTGAGTGTAGAAACCTTTCCTCAGCTCAGTCTTAGATAATTTATCTTGTAGGCTGAGACTACGTCCCTTTGTTCTATGTTTCCCAACCAGAGAAACTATCCTCCTTATAACTAGTCTGACCAGGCCTGTTAGAATTTTATATATTTCAGTCTGATCTGTTTCACCCTTCTCTATTCAAGTGAATGCAGGTCCAACCAAACCAATCTCTCCTTTTAGGACAGTCCTGCCATCACCGGCATCAAACTAGTGAACCTCCACTACACTCCTTCTTTGGCAAGTATTTCCTTTCATATATAGGGACACCAAAACTACACACAATACTCCAGGTAACAAGGTGTAGATCTGGATGAACACAGCAGACCAAGAAGCACCAGAGGAGCAGGAAAGCTGACTTTTCGGGTCTGGACCCTTCTACAGAAATGGGGGAGGGGAAGGGGATTCTGAAATAAATGGAGAGAGGGGGAGGCGGATGGAAGATGGATAAAGGAGCAGATAGGTGGAGAGGAGGCAGACAGGTCAAGGAGATGGAGATGGAGTCAGTAAAGGTGAGTGTAGGTGGAGAGTTAGGGTGGGGATAGGTCAGTCCAGGGAGGATGGACAGGTCAAGGAGGCGGGATGAGGCTGGTAGGTAGGAGGTGGGGGTGGGGCTTGAGGTGGGAGGAGTGGATAGGTGGGAGGACAGGTTAAGAATGTGGGGACAAGCTGGGCTGGTTTTGGGATGCATTCGGGGAGGGAAGATTTTGAAGCTTGTGAAGTCCTCATTGTTACCATTGGGCTGCAGGGTTCCCAAGTGAAATATGAGATGCTGTTACTGCAACCTTCAGGTGGCATCGTTGTGGCACTGCAGGAGGCCCAGGATGGACATGTCGTCCAAGGAGTGGGAGAGGGAGTTGAACTGGTTCGCGACTGGGAGGTGCAGTTGTTTGTCATGAACCAAGCGTAGGTGTTCCACAAAGCGGTCTCCAAGCCTCTGCTTGGTTTCCCCGATGTAGAGAAGGCCATATCGGGAACAGCGGATGCAGTATACCACATTGGCAGATGTGCAGGTGAACATCTGTTTGATGTGGAAGGTTTTCTTGGGGCCTGGGATGGGGATGAGGGGCAAGGTGTAGGGGCAGGTGTAGCACTTCCTGCGGTTGCAGAGAAAAGTGCTGGGGGTGGCGGGGCTGGTGGGGAGACTGGGGCAGACAAGGAAGTCATGGAGAGAGCGGTCCCTCCAGAAAGCAGACAAGGGTGGGGAGGGAAAATGTCTTTGGTAGTGGGGTCAGATTGCATCCAGACCCGAAACATTAGCTTTCCTGCTCCTCTGATGCTGCTTGGCCTGTTGTGTTCATCCAGCTCTACACCTTGTTATCTGAGATTCTCCAGCATTGGCAGTTCCCACAGTCTCTCACAATACTCCAGGTGTTGTCTTACTGAGGGTCTGTATGACTGCAGTAAAAATTCTATTCTTCTGAACCCAAAGTCTATTTCAATGAAGACCAAAATCTTTGTCTTCCTTATTGTTTGCTGCACCTGCCTAATTACTTTCATTGACTCATATGTAAACACACCCAGATTCCTTTATACATCCATACTTCCCAACATATCACCATTTAAATAATATTCTTCCTTTATGTTTTCCACACAGAAATGTATAACTTCACATTTGTCACATTGTACTGCCTCCGCCATGTGTTTATCCACTCACTCAACTTATCTAAATCACCTAGAAGCTCCGTTGTTTCCTCCTCACAATACCCCACTCAGTTTTGTGCCATCGCCAAATTTGGAAATGTTGATTTGGCTCCATCATTCAGGTCATCTTCTGGGGCCCAAACACTAGTCCTTACAGTGCCATACTAGTCATGGCATGCTACTCATATAAAAAAGCCCTATTTATTCCCGCTCTCTCTGTTGCCTGTCCGTCAACAAATTCTCGATCCCTGCTAGTATCAGTCATGATCATCAGTGGAGCAGACTCAGTAGGTCAAAGGACCAAGTCCTGCTCTGATATCTTATGATCTAATACGTAGCCCCCATCCCATGTGCTTTAATTTTGTCTACTAACCCCCTATGAGGGACCTTAACAAAAGGCTTCTGAAAATCCAAATACAACACATCCACTAGTTCTCCATTATCTATTGCAGTAGATACATCCTGAAAAAACTCTAGTAGATTTATTAAACATGATTTGTCTTTTATAAACCACTGACTTTGTCCAATCTTGTTAATGCTTTTTAAATATACAGTTATATCTTTTGTAATAGACTCCAACATTTTGTCCACTATTGATTTGATTTGATTTATTATTGTCATGCGTACCTAGGTACAGTGAAATGTTTTGTATTGTGTGCAGTACCATACCAGATCATACCATACAAAATGCATTGGGTAATAGAATAGAGCAAAGGATACAATGATACAGCTGCAGAGAAAATGCACAGAGAGCAAGATCAACATTAAATTTAAAATTTGAGAAGTCCATTCACAATTCTGATAACAGTGGGGAAGGAGCTGTTCTTGAGTATGATCAAATGTATATATAAACTTTTATATCTTCTGCGTGACGAAAGAGGGTGGAAACGAGTATAACTGGGGCGGGAGGGGTCTTTGATCATGTTGGTTGTTTTTCCAGGCAGCAAGAAGTATAGATGGAGTCAATGAATGAAAGGCTGGTTTGTGTGATCAGCTGGGCTGTGTTCGCGATTCAAGTTTGGCTAACAGGTCAGTAATCCATTGTTTTCTTTTACTCCCTTTTGAAATAATCAGCTTACATTTGCTCCCCTCCAATCAGGAAGAACTGCTGCAGAGTCTATAGAATTTTGAAGATGATCACCAATGCATCCAATATTTTCATAGCCACACCCTTTTGTACATTCGAATGTGATTATCAGGCTCTGGTAATTTGTTAACCTTTAACTCATTAATTTCACTAACACAAGTTTTTTTTTATGAATACTGATTTCTTCAATTCCATCTTCACTTGAATGTTGGATCCCTAAAATTTCTGGAAAGTTATTTAAGGCCTCTTTTGTGAAGACGGAATCAAAGCATGTGTTCAATTCTTCTGCCATTTCTTCGTTCTTAATTATCATTTCCCCAGCTTCTAACTGTAAAGGACCTACATTTATCTTTATTACTTCTTTTTCTTCACATAATTTCAGATGTGTTTATTTTCAGTTTCTATGTTCTTTGCAATTTTGCTCTCATGCTCTATTTTTCCCTCTTGATCAAAAATCTTTGTTCTCTTTTGATGAATTCTAAATTCTCACAGTCCTCCGGCTTACTGCCTTTTTTAAAATGGATTTCTAATTGCCTAATTTCCTCTTTCTAGCCATATTGATCAATTTTCACAGTAGAATAATTTTAACAAAGTTATGTCACCAAATCTCTGTTCCACGTAAGACACAAAGAAGCAGCAATGAAGAAGTCTGACCCAGAGAAGATAGACAACTTCTGATGCCTTGGGTTTTTTTTAAAAAATGGAATAATAGAAGCAGCCTGAGTGGGTGTAGTCAAGTTCTAACAGAAGCAGGATTTTTAGTTAGGTTTCAACAGTTGTTGCTGCGGTCTCAATGGGATTGGAAGGCAATGAATCTCTTTGGGCTACTGCACCCTCTCTCTGGGTTTCCTCTGGATATTTTTCCTCCTGAGCTGCTGCAGTAGCATGTGTGACAATTCTATTTTCTGAATTTGCCTTTTGCCAAGGGTATGTTTACAGGATGTTACTATAATGGAACAGTTACTGTTTAGTAGTAAAATAATCTATTATTATGTTAAGTTTTCTAATAGAGCTAAATTATTCCAAGTTCCTCTTTCTTTTGTTGTATTTTAGCTATTGCAGTTGAATAAATTGTGTTTTGCTTAACATCGAGTAGTTTGACCAATCAAACTGCACCTGGAACAAAGCATCTCACTTTTACCTTTAAAATAAGAAAAAGTTAGGGTCTAGGCTACCTTCTTAATATATTTTGAGAAGGGCTGGTCTGGTCCATAACACTTGCTGAGTCAGTGACTTTGTAGCACACTATATTGATTTTCCAAAATCATACATTATGAAGTGATGAATAAAAAAATTTCAGAGCCCATATTTCCCAATCCAGTGACATCTCAGCATTAGGCACCTGATCTAGCTGAAATGCTCAGGTGATGTAATTCCCATATGAAAGAAACATTGTATAGCTTGCACCAGGCCACATATCTTCTTATAACTAGTTACAGGTTACTATAAAATACTTATCCAAGTTTTCTTATATCACTAATTTTGTTCCTTATTCCTCTTTCCTTCCCATACTTAACAACTTCTTCAGGAGTACAATTCTGAGGACACAAAACCTCTGCGAATTTACACAAGTAGTCGGTCTCTATACATTGCCAGCAGCTCCGGAGGAGACAGTAGCACTGAGCCCTGCCGGGTCTTCACCATCCCCCCAGACCTCCCCCTTACTGAGGATGAACGGTCAGTCCTCAGTAAAGGGCTCACCTTTGTCCCCCTCCACCCACATATCAACGAATACCGCTCACGTTTGGATATTGAGCAGTTTTTCCGCCGCCTCCGCCTCCACGCTTACTTCTCCAACCGCGAATCTAACCCTCCCTCTACTGACCCCTTCTCCCGCCTCCAACACAAGCCCTCCTCCTGGACACCACCCCAAGGCCTCCTACCCTCCCTCGACCTCTTCATCTCCAACTGCCGTCGAGACATCAATCGTCTCAACCTCTCCACCCCTCTTAAACACTCCAACCTCTCCCCCGCAGAACGTGCAGCCCTCCACTCCCTCCGCTCCAATCCCAACCTCACCATAAAACCCGCGGACAAGGGAGGGGCAGTCGTAGTATGGCGCACTGACCTCTACATTGCTGAGGCCAGGCGCCAACTCTCTGACACCTCCTCCTACCGCCCCCTGAATCATGACCCCACCCCCGAACACCAAACCATCATCTCCCAAACCATCCACAACCTCATCACCTCAGGCGACCTCCCACCCACCGCCTCCAACCTCATCGTTCCCCAACCCCGCACCGCCCGCTTCTATCTCCTCCCCAAAATCCACAAACCTGAATGCCCTGGTCGACCCATTGTCTCCGCCTGCTCCTGCCCCACCGAACTCATCTCCACCTACCTAGACTCCATTTTCACCCCCTTGGTCCAGGAACTCCCTACCTACGTCCGTGACACCACCCATGCCCTCCACCTCCTCCAGAACTTCCAATTCCCAGGTCCCCAACACCTCATTTTTACTATGGACGTCCAGTCCCTATATACCTGTATTCCCCATGCTGATGGCCTAAAGGCCCTCCGCTTCTTCCTGTCCCGCAGAACGGACCAATCCCCCTCCACCGACACCCTCATCCGCCTAGCCGAACTCGTCCTCACCCTCAACAACTTTTCTTTCAATTCCTCCCACTTCCTACAAACAAAGGGTGTGGCCATGGGTACCCGCATGGGTCCAAGCTATGCCTGCCTCTTCGTAGGTTATGTGGAACAATCCCTCTTCCGTACCTACACTGGCCCTAAACCCCACCTCTTCCTCCGTTACATTGATGACTGCATCGGCGCCGCCTCGTGCTCCCACGAGGAGCTCGAACAGTTCATCCAATTCACCAACACTTTCCACCCCAACCTGAAGTTCACCTGGACCATCTCCAACACTTCTCTCTCCTTCCTGGACCTCTCTGTCTCCATCTCGGGCAACCACCTAGAGACAGATGTCCATTTCAAGCCCACTGACTCCCACAGCTACCTGGAATACACCTCCTCCCACCCACCCTCCTGCAAAAATGCCATCCCCTATTCCCAATTCCTTCGCCTCCGCCGCATCTGTTCCCAGGATGAGACTTTCCAATCCCGCACATCTCAAATGTCCTCATTCTTCAAGGACCGCAACTTCCCCCCCACAGTGGTCGAGAACGCCCTCGACCGTGTCTCCCGCATTTCCCGGAACACATCCCTCACGCCCCGTCCCCGCCACAATAATCAAAAAAGAATCCCCCTCGTCCTCACATACCACCCCACCAACCTCCGGATCCAACGCATCATCCTCCGACACTTCCGCCATCTACAGTCAGACCCCACCACCAAAGACATCTTTCCCTCCCCACCCTTATCTGCCTTCCGGAGGGACCACTCCCTCCGCGACTCCCTTGTCCGCGCCACACTCCCCTCCAGCCCCACCACACCCGGCACTTTTCCTTGTAACCGCAGGAAGTGCTACACCTGCCCCCACACCTCCTCCCTCACCCCAATCCCAGGCCCCAAGAAGACATTCCACATCAGGCAGAGGTTCACCTGCACATCTGCCAATGTGGTATACTGCATCCGCTGCACCCGTTGTGGCTTCCTCTACATCGGGGAAACCAAGCGGAGGTTTGGGGACCGCTTTGCAGAACACCTGCGCTCAGTTCGCAACAAACAACTGCACCTCCCAGTCGCGAACCATTTCAACTCCCCCTCCCATTCCTCAGATGACATGTCCATCCTTGGCCTCCTACAATGCCACAGTGATGCCACCCGAAGGCTGCAGGAACAGCAAATCATATTCAGCCTGGGAACCCTGCAGCCCAATGGCATCAATGTGGATTTCACAAGTTTCAAAATCTCCCCTCCCCCAACCGCATCCCAAAACCAGCCCAGCTCATCTCCACCTCCCTAACCTGTTTTTCCTCTCACCTCAAGCCACACCCCCATCTCCTATCTACTAACATCATCCCGCCCCCTTGACCTGTCCGTCCTCCCTGGACTGACCTATCTCCTCCCTACCCCCCTACCTACACTCACCTTTACTGGCTCCATCCCCGCCTCTTCGACTTGTCTGCCTCCTCTCCACCTATCCTCTCCTCTATCCATCCTCTATCCGCCTCCCCCTCTCTCCCTATTTATTTCAGAACCCTCTTCCCCTCCCCCATTTCTGATGAAGGGTTTAGGCCCGAAACGTCAAGTTTTCCTGCTCCTATGATGCTGCTTGACCTGCTGTGTTCATCCAGCCCCATGCTTGTTATCTCAGAATTTCCAAGGTATTTGATTGCAGGAAAATGATGACTGAATACAATTTTGTCCTTGTTCGTCATCCATGCCCACTCTCTTGCAAGAAAATGAGCAGAAGCAGGCACCCTAGCTGATCATACCCCACTTGAGAAGCCAGAACAAGTCGCTATAGCCTTAGGAGTGTGTTAACTGATTTCAGATCAGTTATTTACTTCAGGTAAAGTTTCATCTCATCTAGAACCTCAATTTAAAAAAGTCAGCAGTGATACAAAATGGAATTGCCTGTTTTGTGTTTCGAGTGAATTTTACTAAAATCAATATGAGGTAATTTGTGGAGAGAAAAGAGCTAATGTTTCAGGTGAAACATCAGCCAAAATAAAATCAACTTGAAATGTTGCTAACTTAGTTTCTCTCTTCACAGTCGCTGGCCGAACTATTGAGAAAATTCACCACTTTTATTTTCATTTCAAGCATTCACTGAGTTTTGCTTTTGTATTTGTTGCAAGAGTCAGTTCATCTCTGGGGACCCCTGTGATCTTTATGGATACGAAAAGCTTTGTCATATGTTGACCTGACAAATAGCTTGAAAACGCACATTGTCTAGCCTAATACATGGAGACTGGTCACTTGAAATAGGTCAGAGGAAGTGCACTTTTCAAAGGTCAGTGGAGAGAACTGAGGCAATAGGCAGATGCTACAATCCAGGGTTTGATCCTTTCATATAGCCATGGAGCAAGTGAGGAACAGTGAGAATTTGACACGATTTGTATTGTTCATTATTTGCTTCTGCTTCCATTGACAATAAGTGATAAACCTTAGCTCCTTGGAACTCTTCTGGGACTGACAGACAATTTAGCCACACAGATGCACATCTGTTTACTTTTTCTGTTGACATCTACCCACCAAAACTCATTCATTAATTCTTTAACCTATTCCAAGCAGATCATTTTGGTTCTGTAAGTATAAAATAAAGAATGTTAGATTTGGAATTCAGCTTTATTCCGTGTGCAGGTAACAGAAGCTATACATGAAGTATTTGAGGTGTTCTTCTGTCATTCATAAAGTCAATTTTACAAATTTGTACCCACTGCACACCATTTTCTGTGCCGGGATACAAATTCATAAAATCTACCCAAATATCTCTGACAAAATTATTGAAAATATTTTATTGTTGTAACCCTAGATGTTACTGCTTTTGGATGTAAGGAACACTGTTTAACATTTTTCGAACTGCAATTTTATTCAAATCATTTGGAAAATTGAATTTTTGACTTTTGTTGAAAGGATTACACAATATCACATCCGATCACACTATTCTAGAGAACTGTGTCATTTTTTGGACTGGATTCTAAGATCAAAATTGGCCTCGTGGGTTTATTGGTGACATGCTCTGATTGGAAAACTAAAAGTCCAATGAGATAAAACTGTGGTTAGATTACCAATTTCAGTGTTCAAACGTTAAATGTTGGAAGTATTCAGAAGATTTACTGAATATGCACATTAAAAAAGCTGCTTCTAATAAAGGTTATGGTGTCATTTTGCAGGTTGAGATATGATCTGTAGAATGTAATAAGAGACCATTAAACACAATTTTCTTGTCCTCTCTCATCCTGATACTGGTACTAGTAATGGTTGTATAATTATGATGAGTAATTCAGCAAAGTTGTATTCTTGAATTGCTGAAAATATGTTAACATTTTTCTTCTGTACGGGAAAACATTTTTTAGACCCCCAATAGATCTTGGAGGAAGCAATAATTAGCAGGAGACCACATTTCCCACTTTAACTATACAGCAGTCTAATTACTGATATGAACTTAATTCGTGAAACAATTACAGTTCTTTTACTGTGACTGGAAAAACCTTTGTGAAATGTGTAGGAAGCCATTACAATGTGTGAATAATACATACAAGAGCTATTTCATGCCTCAGCAAGAATGGCATAACAAGTTGGTGTATGTGTAAATGAGAAGGTGACAAAATGATTCATGGATGGATGTATTGATGATTTTCATGCAAAAGATTAACAATGAAAATAGAGATTTTACCCAACTAAATTACTTTCATCAGACACAGTGTTCTGGCTTTGGAATAAAACACCCTCTGAGTTAAACAAAATGTTGCTTTATCGAGTGTGAGTTCAATTCGTCTTTGAGGATTTAGGAGTGTGCCTGCTTCTGATACAAATGTCTGGTGTAGGTCGTAAAAGAGATTCATAGTTAACCTCCCTGCTCCCGCTGTTGCACAAGGAGATAGAGGCAATGGGAATCTTTAAAATGTAACCAGTCATTTCGCTTGAGGGAGTGACTGACATCACTGAACCTATGGCAAATCCAAATTCATAACATCCATTTAAATGCATTGTGCAGGTTTAAACAAATGGGTCACAACCGTCAGGGAACGACTGTTGGTGAAAGAAGAATAGTGCGAGTGCTACAGCAGGATCGTGGACACTGATAACCTGCCTGCTTCTTATCGTACAAAAGTAAGTACAATTTAAATGTACGTAATTGGCTGAAAATGCTTTGGAATATCATGTTGTTCTGGAAGGTGCTATATAAATGCAAGAATTTCTTTCCAATTAAAAGAGCCAAGAATTGAACTTAACTAGATTAAATATAAATGGAGCTGAGAGTAGGGTTTGCTAAGATTGCTGGACTCTGAAGGAGTGAACATAATAATTGAAGAGCTAAAGATAAATGCAAACTTTAATTAAGTAATGACTTAAAAGCAAAACAAAACAAAATTTAAAAAAATAATAATTTTACATCATTGTCAGAACACTAAGGCAGAGGTCACATTATGCGTGTGGGAGGCTTTGTGTAGCATAACTGATAGTAAATGTAGTCTCCAAAATCAACTGTATTCACTCCGACCTCGGAGAGTACAGAATTATATTCCCTTAGATGCTCGGATACTTTTAGTTTGATTTTTTGCTGCTTTCTGCAGATTACCTGATCTCCTGATGTAATGTGTGAGGCATCATAACTGTGTGGAAGAGGCTTTGACCAACTACTTTTATCCTGTCCAAATGTATGTCAAAATGCCACCATTGTGAAATTCATGAATGTTGGTAAAACTTTCAAATAATTGATCCAGAGAAAACAAAATGAAAGTGGAAAAGCAAATTCAATATAAGAGATAACAAGGTGTGGAGCTGGATGAACACAGCAGGCCAAGCAGCATCATAGGAGCAGGAAAGCTTGACGTTTCGGGCCTAGA
>JAHRHZ010000019.1:43418079-43494781 GCA_024137785.1 Ginglymostoma cirratum | reverse complement strand
AAGCTTCTAGGCCCGAAACGTCAAGCTTTCCTGCTCCTATGATGCTGCTTGGCCTGCTGTGTTCATCCAGCTCCACACCTTGTTATCTCGGATTCTCCAGCATCTGCAGTACCTTTTATCTCTGAAGGAAATTCAATAGTCTGGAGTTCGCTGAAAGAATAATGATAGGTGGGATTTATTCACAACACAGAGATCAATTGAAAGTGGTTGGGCATATTTAATCCAGTGGGAAATTAGTTGGCGATCCCATTGCCATCCGTTCCCTGAAATGAACTCCAGGGCAGAAACAGTACAGAATTGAGGCAAATTAGGGACCACTTAAGAGCCTCACTATACCATCAGCCAAGTATATGGCAAAGGTCAGGTTTACATGCAGCCTAGTAGGGCAACATTTGGTCTCAGGCACTTCTTAGCCAATCAGGGAGTTTGAAATCAGGCAAGTTGTGAAGGGGTGTGGGGGTACTCACGGGTAGCCACCTCTCCAACATTGCTATTGACTATCTCCCACCCCAGTGCCCTCTTTGTCAAAGTGGTAACACTGCCACAAAGGCCTAGATACCAACCACTTGTTATTGGGTAGAGTGCTGTCACCAATTGTTCTTCTTATGCTAGCCAAGATGCTTTTTGGCAACTTATACTGAAGGATAAACCGCAAATATGTCTCTTCAGAAGTGGCTTTTGTCTTAGATAACAAGATGCATTGTATAATATAGAGATAACAAAGTGTGGAGCTGGAGGAACACAGCAGGCCAGGCAGCATCAGAGATACAGGAAAGCTGATGTTTCGGGTCAGGACCCTTCTTCAGAAATCATTGTATTGTGTTCCATTTCAGCTGCCATTTACAGGTCACATTAAATCTCAGGCATATGACCTATTACTAACAAGAGGCAGATGAGACACATGTGACTCCATAAGAAGACTGGGTCAAAATGGTACTGCGATCAGCCTCAACTGACTCCAGCTGCCCAACACTCTACCCAATGGCTATGTTACGTACAAGACTGGGCAGACCTTCAATTTAGCTCAGATTAATCCATTCATATTCATTACCTTGTACAACAGTTAGCACCTGGCTCCCTGGGAACTCAGCTCACTCCAGTTAACTCTCCGCTCGTGCTTTAGTGATGATGCATGGCAAGTATAGTGCCAACAATGTTCAATGTTGGTACAGAAGGGCTGCAGTGCTGACATATACTACATAGTGGAGAGTATGGCAATTTAATGTCTCCAGTGGAAACAGCAGTCCTGGTGACAGGCTTCTTGCATTTTATTTTGTCAGGACTCCCGACGATCAGCTTAATGGAGATGATACCAATTTTTGCTTTGGATCTCAGGATCTTCATCACCTTCATTAATTTCCCCTCAATAAGTGAATGATGCACATCTTTATTAATGTGAGCAACTGAGGAAGAGAATCTCATAGATTATGAATTGACACAAGTTGCTAGACAATTTGGAATGTTCTGCTATTACCTTCCTGGAAATTACATCTTGCTCCTTTTTTGAATTTTAATGAATGAATGACTTTATTGTCACATAAATCTAGGAAGATTCAGTGAAAAGCGTTTTGTCGCCACAATCCAGTGAGTTTTGAGGTACCAAAAGAATTTTTAAAAATTACATAAATAGAGTTCATCTTCTGTTCAAATTGGGTCCCAAGCATGGCTCCAGGACTTCTGCAAGCTCTCTGCAAATTGTTCCATGTCTCAAGGAGTCCCAGCTCTGGAAAAAAGTGCCAATGACACCTATGCCCCAGGAGACTCCAATTCCACAGCCAAGAGTCCCCACTCCAGGCTCCTCCACCACCAAGAGTCCAGTCTCTGGGCCTAGAGCAGCTAGGCGTCCCTGTTCCAGGCACCACCACTGCCAATAGACCAGACATTATTTATGACATTATATTATGTTGAAGTTGGCCAAAATGTTGGTGATGCCTCTTCATAGTACTGTGTCCAGTTCTGGTTGCCCTGTTATAATAAGGATATTATTAATCTGGAGAGGGTTCAGAAGAGATTTACCAGGATCCGCCTGGTTTTGGAGGGTTTGAGTTACAAGAAGAGGCTGGATGGACCTTCAGGGAAGGAAATCTGCCACCCTCACCTGGTCTGGTCTACATGTGACTCCAGACCCACAGCAATGCGGTTGACTCTCAATTGTTCCCTGAAATGGCCGGGCAAGCCATTCGGTTGTACCAATTACTACCAAGTCTCAAAGAAATGAAACCGGATGTATCACCTGGCATCGCCCTATGCACTGGAAAAAATAACAGCAGAAACAGCCCTGTCAACCCTGCAAAGACCTCCTCTCTAATATCTAGGGCTAAGTGCCGAAATTGGGAGAGCTGTCTCACAGACTAGTCAAACAACAGCCTGACATAGTCATACTCACAGAATTATAACTTACAGACAATGTCCCAGACACCACCAGCACCATCTCAGGATATGTCATATCTCACTGGCAGGACAGACCCAGCAGAGATGGTGACACAGTGGTATACAGTCAGGAAGGTATTGCTCTGGGAGGCTTCAACATTGACTGGGACCCCATGAAGACTTATGGCTTCAGTATCAACATGGGCAAGGAAACCACCTGCTGATTATCACGTACCATCCTCCCTCACCTGATGAATCGGTATTCCTTCATGTTGAACAACACTTGGAGGAAGTACCAAGGCTGGCAAGTGCACAAAATGTAATCTGAGTGGGGCAATGGCACTACAGATCAAGCTCGTCAGGTCCTACAGGAAATAGCTGCTAGACTGGGTCTGTGGCAGTTGGTGAGGGGGCCAACAAGAATTAAAAACATACTTGAACCCATCCTTACTAATCTGCGAGCTGCAGTTGCATCTGTCCATGACAGTATTGGTAAGAGTGACCACCAAACAGTCGTTATGGAGTTGGAGTCCCACTTTCACATTGAGAATAACTTCCATTGCATTGTGTGGCACTATCACCATGCTAAACAGGACAAACTTCGCACAGATCTAGCAACTCAAGACTGGACATCCATGAGGCGCTGTGGGCCATCAACGGCGGCAAAACTGTACTCCAGCACAATCTGTAACCTCACGGCCCGACATATCCCCCATTTAACCATTATCATCAAGCCAGGAGATTAAACCGGATTCAAAGTAGAGTGCAAGAGGGCAGCACCGGGTACACCTGAAGATGAGGTGTCAACCTGGTGAAGCCACTAAACAGGACTACTTGCATGCCAAACAGTGAAAACAGCAACTGATAGACAGAACTAAGTGATCCCACGATCAACGGATCAGATTTAAGCTCTGCAGTCCTGCCACATCCAGTCGTGAATGGTGCTGGAGAATTAAACAACTCACTGGAGGAGGAAGCTCCACAAATGTCCCCATCCTCAATAATGGAAAAGCTCAGCACATCAGTGCAAAGGACAAGATTGAGGCTTTCGCAGCAACCTTCAGCCACAAGTACCAAGTGGATGATCCATCTCGGCTTCCTCCAGTGGCCCCCAGTATTATAGATATCAGTCTTCAGCCAATTTGATTCACTCAAGGAAAGGTTGCAGGCACTGGATACTGCAAAGGCTATAGGCCCTGACAACATTCCGGCAATAGTACTGAACACTTGTGCTCCAGAACTTGCCGCTCCCCTGGCCAAGCTGTTCCAGTACAGTTACAACACTGGCATCTACCCAACAATGTGGAAAATTGCCCAAGTATGCCCTGTATACAAAAAGCAGGACATATCCAACCCAGCCAACTACTGCCCCAGCAGTCTACTCTCGATCATCAGTGAAGTGCTCGAAGGTGTCATCAACAGTGCTATCAAGCAGCATCTGCTCAGCAATAACCTGCTCAGTGACGCCTAGTTTGGGTTCTGCCAGGGCCACTCAGCTCCTGACATCGTTACAGCCTTGGTTCAAACAAGGACTAAGATCCTCAGGGTAGTGTCCTCGGCATAGCCATCTTCATCTGCTTCATCAATGACCTTCCCTTCATCCTAAGGTCAGAAGTGGGCATGTTTGCTGACGATTGCACAATGTTCATCACGACTTGCAACTCCTCAGACACTGAAGCAGTCTGTATTCAAATACAACAAGATCTGGACAATATCCAGGCTTGGATTGAAAAGTGGCAATTCATATTCGTGCCACACAAATGCCAGGCTGTGACCATCACCAATGAGAGGCAATCTAACCGCCACCCCTTGACATCCAACTGTGTTACCATCGCTGAATCCCCCACTATCAACATCCTGGGGGTTATCATTGACCAGAAACTCAACAGGAATCACCACATAAACACAGTGACTATAAGAACAGGTCAGTAGCTAGGAATACTGCGGCGAGTAACTCACCTCCTGACTCCTCAAAGCCTGTCCACCATCTAGAAGGCAAAATTCGGGAGTGTGATGGAATCCTCACCACTTGCCTGGATGAGTGCAGCTCCAATAACACTCAGGAGGCTTGACACCATCCAGGATTAAACAGCCCGCTTGATTGGCACTACATCCACAAACATCTATTCCCTCCACCACCGACACTCAGTAGCAGTAGTGTGTACAATCTACAAAATGCACTGCAGAAATTCACCAAAGATTTTCCACAGCACCTTCCAAATCCACAAAAACTTCCACTTGGAAGGACGAGGGCAGCAGATATATGAGAACACCACCTTCAAGTTCCCCTCCAAGCCATCCTGACTTGGAGATATATTGCCATTCCTTCACTGTCACTGGCTCAAAATCCTGGGATTTCCTCCCTAATAGCATTGTGGATCAACCCACAGCAGGTGGACTGCAGCAGTCCACCACCATCTCCTCAAGGGCAACGAGAGTCGGGCATTAATGCTGGCTAGCGAGTGACGCTCACATTCCACAAATGAATTTTAAAAAAAGCTGGAACTTAAGTGGTGACCTTATAGAGGTTTATAGAATCATGAGGTGTATGGATAAGGTGAATGGTAAGTGTCTTTTCCATGGGGTAAGGGATTTTGAGACAAGGGGACACATTTTTAAGGTGAGACGAAATAATGTTTTAAAGAGACATGAGGGGCAATTTGTTTACCCAGAGACTGCTTTGTGTGTGGAATGAACTTCCAGAGGAAGTGGTGGATGCGGGTACAGTTACAATGTTTAAAAGGCATTTAGATAGTTGCATGAATAAGAAATATTTGGAGCGATATGGGCTAAGCACAGGCAGTTGGGACTAGTTTAGTTTGGGATAATGGTCGGCATGGACTGGTTGGATCAAAGGGTCTGCTTCTATGTTGTATGACTCTATGACATCATTTACATATAATTGCTCATTTGAAAAAAGGGTTCACAAAAAAGTTGTGTAGTAATTTATTCTGTGACAAGTAATACTGACTACTTATAAAGCTCTCTGGCTCAAAAAAATGAATAATTAAAATCTTATTACTTCAGGTCGTAAATTGTTGTTAAAGAATTTAAAAGTTTCAAAGTTTTACTTTTTTTAATCCTTTTGTTTTCTCTCAAACCAATTTTTGTTTCCAGATCTTAAATTATTCTTCTTTCCCTGATTTAACAATGAATTCAAGTACACTAAAGTTTGTTACTTCTCTGCCTTCCCTCAATTGTTTCTTGATCCTTAAATCTCAAGGAGTACGTTAATGATTCCACCGTGTTTCAAGGTCCCGGACACATCAGAAATTACCCTCCACCAAAATCTTGACTCAATATTTTATTTCATGAGGAGAAAACAAGCTTTTCAGTGCAAGGCAAAAATTTCTTCTGAATACAACAAGGAAGATTAGCATGTTTCAAGACCATTTTTCTGTAAGCAACAGTACCGACAAATGTCAGTTCATCCATTTTCATATGCTCTGAGTGGAGCATGAGTGTAAGTTCTCAGGATATAAAAATGTGTCTGCTCTTCAATCATTTTGTTGCTTAGTGAAATTGCATAAACTAGACCATGTTGATAGCCTTTCAAAAGATTCGACCTGACAACCATTTCAATGCCCAGCTCACTAACTGTCCTTACTGAAAAGATTGGAACACTAATTATTTAAGGTAATATTTTTGATGTATCAGAAAAGGCTAAATCATTTTTATATCATTGTCAAGAATCAGAATGAAGATGTGGACAAATAATGCCAGAGGCAAATATTTCACTCAATCAGATTCAATCCAATTATGTTTAACACTTTTCTGGTATGGATTTACACTTAACAATATTGATTTTTGACAAGAATGGAGGTATCAACACTGTGCAGTCAGAGCTAAGCTTCAAAAGATGGCATCAAGACAAATAAAGATGCGCTTGTCAGGGAAACTAGCAAGAAAATAAGCAAGGCTCCATTCTGTAGCAAAGTGAGAGCTATATCCTTGTGAGTGAATAGCAATAAGTTTTGTTGAACATAACTATATCGAAAGGATAGGAAGAGAAGACATCTTATGTTGAGCTCCAAAGATGTAGACTCCAGTCCTATAACATCTGACATCAAAATAATATAATTTTGCCATGCTCAATAACTATAGTATGATTAAAAGTATAATTCTCTTTGCATCTCCTTGCAAGCTATTTAATTGTACAAGTTTGTTTTTTTACCATTGACATTTCACTATAAACATATTATGCTCATCAACTATGCCTCTTACACTTCAGGAACTAATCTCTAGGAACAATCATTATTATCCTAAAGGAGGTGTAGAACATATGAGCTTTTTTGTAATTTCCTTTCTTTTGCTCTTTGATCTATGAATGAATACAACACAGGAGGAGAAGAACAAATAGCATTCAGAAGATGATGTTGAGACAAAGAGATGAATGCTTTTCCAATACTTTCAACACAGGAATTACTATTTCTGTAGGTAGTGGTATGTATTACACAGTTGTTGCAATTTGAGATTGTTGAGCTATGGGTCAGGACATTTTCCAAGAGCAAACAAAACTGTATGAACAGGATAACACAATAAACTACCAATCAGGATCAATACAAAACTTTTATATGTTAGTCTGATTTGCAAAGCAACTTGTATCTCCATGAGCTCAAAGATTTGGTCCTGTAGGCTTGGCCTGAGAAAGCTCTCTAGTTCTTCGAAATGTTTTAAGAGTTTCCCTTGCAAATTCCAGTTGCTCATTGTGTGAAGCAATAATTTCTGTATGTTGAATATTAACATGATCCATTTTGGATTTAAGAAGATGTCCAGAGCTCAAGAGATCCTTGTAATCCACTCAAAGAAGTTGTTGCTTTAGAAGTTTCTAAACATGTCAAGGTCATGTCAATGCCCTTTGCGTTTGATTGCAAAGATTTGCTGCACACAATTGGTTTCTGCCTTTGCGAGTATGGCCCCATCCATTCTCACTGAAGCTTCAAAGGTCTTGATTCTTCACTTCTTTTGAAGTTCTGAGACCTTGTTAAAGATTTTTCTTCCAATTCTTAATGCGTCAGTTTCTGTAGCCAATTTACTGGCAGTATTTTTTTTAAAACCTCATTTGCTTTTGGTAGTTTGCTGCCTCACAGCACCAGGGACCCGGGTTTAATTTCACCCTCGGGCAATTGTCTGTGTTGAGTTTATACATTCTCCCCGTGTCTGTGTGGGTTTCCTCCTGGTGCTTTGTTTTCCTCCTACAGTCCAAAGATGTGCAGCTTAGGTGGATTGGTCATGCTAAATTGCCAATAGTGACCGGGGAGGTGTAAGCTAGATGGATTAGTCGTAGGAAATGCAAGGATACGGGGATAGAGTAGGGGGTGGGTCTGTGTGGGATACTCTTCTGAGGGTCAGTGTGGACTCAATGGGCTGAATAGTCTGCTTTCACACTGTATGGATTATGTGATTCTAAGATCATAAGGTTATCTCTTGCTTCCCAAGCAGCAGGCTGGCTTTCCATTGCAGATTATTCTTTTCATTCCAGTTCTGACCTCAGTTGCTGTCACTGCATCTCTCCGGCAGGTTCTGATAACAAGCTGACAACTCTAGTCTTTTATATCTTCCTCAACAAGATGTTGATTCTCCTTAAAAGAGACAGGTGTATTTAGGACAACTCTCTCAAATAAATTCAAAAGTAGAGGAAGATCTAAAGTTTTAGCTTTGAGCAAATAAACAATTTGAGTAAAAATCGAAAAGACTGCTGATGTTGTACATCAGGAACAAAAACAAAAATTGCTGGAAAAGCTCAGCAGGTCTGCTAGCATCTGTGAAGAAAAAAATCAGAGTTAACGTTTTGGATCCGGTGACCCTTCCTCAGAACTTCTTCTAGTTTCAGACCTGAAACGTTAACTCTAATTTTTTTCTTCACAGATGCTGCCAGACCTGTTGAGCTTCACCAGCAACTTCTGTTTTTGTAAACAATTTGAGCGGTGGATTTCCATCTGTAATTATATTCTGAAAGAGCAAACCAATCATGCCATTGGTGGCTGGTTATTGCCTCTTTGGCTCCTTTTCCCCATGTCATTTCTATTTTAAGAAAATACACTCTTACATTGCTGGGACCAAACTATCTTCAGAAACTGCTGGCTAAAGGATAACTGCAATAGTACAAGTAGTTAATAAAGAATCATAATGATTAAGAATTAGATATGATGTAAACTTTTTTCTACTGTTGCAAAGTGTGGCATGCAACTGACCCCCTTACTCTGACTGTTACATTTCCCAAGACCAAAAGTTTAACAAAGAACAGTGAGAGCTTTGCAGTCCTCAGCCATGGCAAAGTATCCAAGAGGATGGACATGTCCATTGCACATGGACTGCAACAGTTCAACAAAGCCACTCACCACTATCTTCTCAAGGGCAACTGGGGACAAGCATTAAATGCTAACCAGCCAGCAATGCCCACATCCCACAAGTGACTAAGAAATAAGTAACTCCTGTATCTAATTTAAATGTAGTTTCTCTGCTACTTACTTTCACTTCTACGTACCAAGAGTCATCATTGTTCTGTCCCTTCAAGGTAATCATGTTTTTTGTTGCTGTCCTCTAAAAGCTTCAGCTCCTGCTCAAAGTTTTCAGGGGCTTTTAGATGCTGGGTGTGTGTCCCTCAGAAGATTGCACTTCCTGAGCAGTTCCGCACAATTAGCTGCACTGGCACATTTGCATGGTCCTGATGCAAAACTCCAGTCCACACTGCTGAATAATTCTTTCCCAGTCAGACAATCTTGCCATTGTCTTTAACTCCTTCTAGGCATTATTGGAACACTTACTTATCTAAAGGATTTTTGATAATTAAAGCAATTATCATTTGATTCAATTCTTGCAAATAATTCAACGTTTGATAATTTTGTTTACTAATTAATCAGAGTATAAAAGTTAAGGAGTACCTACAATGCTTAAGAAATTTAAAAAAGGAAGGAAACAAAACAAAACTGTAGGAGAGGATATCCTATATTACTGAAGGCAAAAGTCATAGGAAGTGAATGAGCCCCTTGAACTTGGTTTGTAATAAATGGCAAGGATTCTAACTCACCAAAAATAAATGAGTTTGGGTTTAGTGGGAAACATCTCAAGTTTCCACTCCCCATCCCGCTGTATAAAAGTCAACGGTCATCAGTACAGAGTTGGCTTACTCCATAGGCACTTAACAGTCATTGAGATTTTAATAGGTTTAAGGCAGACCTCCAGACCCACAAATATTTAGTGTATCATGTAATGTTTCTGAAACGGTTTATGTTGGAGGAAGTATTGAGCTCCAATCCAATCTGATCATATCATACAGTTTGTGAGGAGATAAGACATGAAGTCTTAGGATCTTATAAAGTTCAAACATCAATCCCACAGGTCTTCTCGTAAATGTGGTAAGACTAACTAAAAGAAACAATAAACTATCAGAACTCGTACCTGATCGTGCGATTACTGCATCTTGTCTGATTCCTTTCTTATTAAGATTCATTAATGCATGACTCTGTACCACTGTAAAACAGTTAAACTCTCACAGCCAAAGAAAAGAAGACTGATGGTAGGTTCCTCCTGCAAATAATACCACAGTTTAGTCCAGTATTATTGGTGTAGTGCCCACTGCTAGACGTACAGGGAACACCAAAACGAGATGATGATGGAGTTCAGAATTTCAGAAAAGTTCAGTTCTTGCTGGGGCGAGTCTGGAAGGCCATAACACAGGGTTAATGGGCCTGGGATTGATAGGATGGTGGGGGCCAAGGGACCAAATACGTCTGGGTGACATCTGATAGGCAATGGATGCCTGATCAAGAGGGGCTACCCAAGCCACTTGATGTCACGAGGTGAAACCATGAGAACACTTGGCACTGCCCTCACCCCACTGCAGTAAAATCCCAGAGGTGGTGAGAGGGGCCCTCAAGTGGTTAATAACTGGTCATTGTTTCACTCCATTGTGGTTGAAAAGTCACAGGGGTAGATAGAGACCATAAGGCAATAAGCATGGTATAATAGACATGGAACTCTATTTTACACCCTTTAGTCTCCTGCTAGTGCGCTCAAGAGGGAATGTAAAGTTCAAATCTCATTTTTAAGTTAATGCCAGTTGGTAAAGTTTTCCAAGCTGTGGCGTGGCCATCAACTAAAATGAGATGTGGACTGCTGAGGCAGGGATGTATGTATTTGTTCTTTTACTGTTAGATCCAATTATCTGCTTATCTGTTCTCAGTAATTGGCCACATCCCACATCTCCATCCTTGCAAGTCCCTCCACAATACGGCTAATCTCCCCATCGCTGGCTGTCTTGATCACTTTCAATCCTGGTTTCTGATCTATCTCTCCCCTCATGCATAAGCTTCCCATCAGATTGGCCTCACCAATATTTCTTGTGTCCGTACCCTTGCTCCAACCTCCTTGATGTTCCCTGTTTCCTGTCCATTTGTCTGTTCACTTGCTATGGTCAGAAATCAGGAAACTAAGACAAAATGTGCTATTCAGGGCCTGTCGTTAAGTTTGATGGTGCCTGCCGCAAACCTGCTTTTTTCTGCTGCTGTGCATAGAAATCTGGGCAGTCCAACTTCCGATCTTAGAGGAGTGAGGCCTAACAATGGGATCCTCCTCTTAGTCTCTGCAACAGTGCCCATCTTATCAATATAACCTGTAACTAGCTGCTAGCATACAATAAATTATTTCTTATTCAATGGAAGAGTGTCTTCTAGTTAAACCAGAAAGTGGTTCTCTCCAGCACACGAGATAAAGCAAATGCTATTTCTTACAATTAAAGAGGATGGTGTCAAAAACTCCAAAAGTATCATGAGCTGGCCCGTCTGTGCAATCTTAAATGAGGATTCACCCCCATCGGTCCCTCTCCTCCTCTTGGTGATCGTCCAGCCCCAAAGCTGACCCATGCTCTAATTACATAGTAGGGTTATAAAGGGATTGGGGAGAAGCTGAATAAAAAAATTGAACATCCGTGAGATATCGATATGAAGCAAATCAGCGAATGTAAGACAACATTAGAAGGAAGACCTTATGAATTTTGAACTTACAATAAATGGACTGTAATTGTAAAACTTAAAAGATACGTTTCCAAGTGCGCATAAACTAATTGAAGGGGATCTAAAAATAAGTAACAAAACCCATACGAAATCAGAATTTTAAAAGGTACCCCAGAGATTTAAAAGTAAAATGGATCAAATGAAAGGAGATTGAAAGGAACTAAGGTAAGAATAGTCTCATTAAAATAGAGGCTGTGGGACGTTTAAACACTCAGAAAACTAGGTATAATGGGGGAAAAGATATGGAAATTCACTGATGATCAATAAGTTTATGGAAATGGATAAGACTCGAGGGAGAATTACATATAAACCTACACTGCAAGTAAAGGGGAATGGATAACTGAGAAAGTACAGGCAGTAATAATCAGAGATCTTGTGGAGCTAATATTGGACCTTGAAAGTGAGTAATTAGGGATTGGAGTTGGATACAGTAAGGAAACCTAATGGTTATCCTGCTACACTAGTAATCCAAAGATTCTGAATTCAAATCCTTCCGAGGCAAGCTGTGAAATTTAATTCAAGAAGAACAGAAAACACATCCAGAAGGTCAAGTAATATGCAAGAGAGATGGGATGGAAATAAACCAAGTGGAAAAGGCGGAAACTGCAAGAGAGATTGATGAAGCAATTTAAAATAACATATGAGATGGGAAAGTAGGCAGAAGAGCAAAGCATGAAGAAAACTGGTTCCTAAATAAGACTGATTGCACGGCACAAAATAAACTATAGGTGGGCATGGATACAGAGAATTTAAGATGGAATTCAACCTTAGAGACTGTACAGAAAAATCAATTGCAACTTGGGGCTTTGTTATTCACCCCACCTGATTTTCCTGGTCAATTTTCCAAAATTAACAGTATCAGCTGATAAACAGCATATAGCTGTAAATTACCATGCTCTTCTCTGAGAAAGTAGATAACTCACTTTGGTGGAAGGTACGCAGAAATAACTTATACCGTTTCAGTTCAGTTAACACATCAACTACCACAAACTGAAAAGTCCTCCAGCCCTGCCTCCAGGAAGGTGCAAGAATGTACCATGACAGAAAATGACATGGCACATTACTCCTAAAATGTACAAGGAGAAAGTCCCACATATTCTTTTCACTTGGTTTCTGCTTCAACAGGCAATATGATCTGTTCAACATCTAATTCAATAGTTTTTTTCACTCAGACAGCTCATAATCAGGCCTCAGAACAGAAAAATCTCTAAGGGGATTGAAGATAGATCATATTATTCTCCCCAAAACAACCTTGATTTGTTTGAAAGTTACAATATTTCTTAAATGGAGAATTGACAACACATCCTCCTTTTGGACACAAACTCCTTTGTTCATTTAATCTCTCTTCTCTATTTCTGCAGATATTTCAGGAATACCAGAAGAAGAGGTAAGGCTAATTCTGATAACATTTCATTGATTTTGAAAAGGGCATTTTTTTTTAACCGTAGGCTGGAATTTTCCAGAGTGGGAGCCAAAAATGTTAGCATTATAGCACAGAGAAGTGTCAGACAGATTCCTGACATCTTCTTAGCAATTTGTCATTTTACCAGTGGCAGGAAAATTGGTAGATTGGCTGACTGGCCTCCTCCAGTTGCACCCAGCATTACAGATACCAGTCTTGAGCCAATTCAATTCACTCCATGTGATATTAAGAAATAATTAGAGATGCTGGATAGCGCAAAGGCTACAGAGCCTGACAACATTTCAGCAATAGTACTGAAGCCTTGTGCTTCATGACTTGCCGCTCCTCCAGCCAAGCTGTTCCAGCACAGTTACAATACTGGCATCTATCTGACAATGTGGAAAATTCCTCAGGTATATCCTATACATGAAAAGCTGGACAAATCCAACCTGGCCAGTTACCGCCCCATCAGTCCATTCTCGATAATCAGTAAAGTGATGGATAGGGTCATCAGTAGTACTATCAAGCAGCACCTGCTCAGTGACATTATCAGAATACCCTGCTTGGTGACACCTAGTTTTGGTTCTGCCAAGGTGACTCTGCTCCTAGACCTTATCACACCCCTGGTTCAAACATGGACGAAGGAGCTGAATTCCAGAAGTGAGTTGAGAGTGACAGCCTTTGACATCAAGGCTGCATTCAACACAGTGTGGCATCAAGGAGTCCTTGCAAAACTTGAATCAGTGGGAATTGAGGCAAACTCTCCGCTGGTTGGAGTCATACCTGGCTCTTATGAAAACGGTTATGTTTGTTGGTGGTCATCTCAGCACCAGGACATTCCTGAAGGAGTTCCTTTGGGTAGTGTCCTAGGCTCAAACATCTTCAGTGGCTTCATTAAAGACCTTTCCTCTATCATAAGGTCAAACGTGGGGACATTGCTGATGATTGTATAATGTTTAGCACCATTCACAACTCCTCAGATACTGAAGCAGTCCGTGTTCAAATGCAAAAAGATCTGGACAATATCCAGGTGTGGGCTGATAAGTGGCAAGTAACAGTCACGCCACACAAATGCCAGGCTATGACCATCACCAATAAGAGAAAATCCAACCACCATCCCTAGCATTAAAAGGTTTTACCATCACTGAATCACCAACTATCAACATCCTGGGGGTTATCATTGACCAGAAACTCAACTGGACTCGCCATGTCAACACAGTGACTACAAGTGCAGGTCAGCAGGTCAGAATACTACAGCGAATAACTCACCTCCTGACTCCCCAAAGCCTGTCCATCTACAAGGCATAAGTTTGGAATGTGATGAATACTCCCCACTTGCCTGGATGAATGCAGCCCCAACAACACTCAAGAAGCTTGATACCATCCAGGACAAAGCAGCCCGCTTGATTGGCACTACATCCACAAACATCCACTCCCTCCACCAATGATGCTCAGTACCAGCAGTGTGTACTATCTGCAGGATGCACTGCAGAAATTCATCAAAGATCCGCAGAGACCACTTTCCACTCTTTTAAGCAAAAGGTGTAAACATAAAAAAAAACAGATCACTCCTACCCTGCTACCATCAGACAATCCCAGGATAGGGGCAACACTGGGTGAAACAGAGTTAAACCCACTCTGCTCTTTCAAAACAGAAAATAAAGCTGCCTTGACTTTGTTAAACAAAGACCCTATTACCCTGGGGGAAAACAAAAACAAATAAAAAATAACAGAGATAACAGGAACTGCAGATGCTGGAGAATATGAGATAACAAGGTGCAGAGCTGGATGGACACAGCAGGCCAAGCAGCATCATAGGAGCAGGAAAACTTGATGTTTCAGGCCTAGACCCTTCATCAGAAATGGGGGAGGGGAAGAGGGTTCTGAAATAAATAGGGAGAGAGGGGGAGGCGGATAGAGGATGGATAGAGGAGAGGATAGGTGGAGAGGAGACAGACAAGTCAAAGAGGCGGGGATGGAGCCAGTAAAGGTGAGTGTAGGTGGGGGGGTAGGGAGGAGGTAGGTCAGTCCAGGGAAGATGGACAGGTCAAGGGGGTGGGATGAGGTTAGTAGGTAGGAGATGGGGGTGCGGCTTGAGGTGGGAGGAGGGGATAGGTGAGAGGAAGAACAGGTTAGGGAGGCGGGGACGAGCTGGGCTGGTTTTGGGATGCGGTAGGGGGAGGGGAGATTTTGAAGCTTGTGAAATCCACATTGATACCATTGGGCTGCAGGGTTCCCAAGCTGAATATGAGTTGCTGTTCCTGCAGCCTTCGGGTGGCATCGTTGTGGCACTGCAGGAGGCCCAGGATGGACATACATGTAGCCACCTTGACTCTACCTTCACCAATCTCTTTTGGGCAGGGAACACAATAGGCCAAAATAAAAATAAATTCAAGCAAAATCAGAGAAAACAAATAAATAAATGAACAAATAAACAACTAAATAAGTAAATCCACTCTGTTCCATCCCCATCGAACACTCCTGGGACAGGGACAGCAGTGGTTTATAATGCAGAGGAAGTTTCCCAGCTCATCTCAACGAAAAATAAAACTCCTCTCACACTGAGCCCCATTAAGTGCATCTGGGACAGGGACAGTACGGGGCTAACATTTTAGCACTCTTGGCTCTTCCAAGGGATCCAAAATCAGAACAAAAAGAAAACAAAACAGCCCTCTTCCCAGGGCACCAAACCAAAAACAAATGTAAACTCAAAAGACAAAAGGGAAACTTATACTACAGAATCAATTAACTAAACCAGAATATCATTATCCAGGTTGCTAATGCACTCCAGACCCACTGGCATCCAACGGTGTAGAAAGGCCTTGACCATGCCAGTGTGCACCACATGCTCCCTCTCCAGGGACACCTGAACATGGATGTAACTGTGAAAGAAGGGCAGACAGTCAGGAACAATGAGCCTCCCTTCGGATCGGTTAATAGCCACCATGTCCAGGCCCAAGAGCAAAGCCTCAAGAAGACTCGTAGACTTGTCTGCCCCTCCCCACACCGGATGCCCATAGATCAGGAGTATGGGTTTGAAGTGCAACCACACTTTTAACAGTTGCCCCAACAAAAACTAAAAAGGGGCTGCGGACGAATGCACTTGATGTATAAGTGGAAGGTTACCTCCTCCAGGCCACAGAACATGCATATGGTCTGGCACCAGACAAACTTGCTCAGTCATCGAATGTACATGTAGCACTCTCCATCCCAGATCCCCAATATAAGGTTGTGGAACCCACAGACAGCACCCTCCAAACCCACAACAACTTCCTTCTCGAGGGGCAAGGGCAGCAGATGCGTGGGGATACCACCACCTGCAAGTTCCTCTTCAAACCACTCACTACCTTGACCTTGAAATATAGTGCTGTTCCTTTACTGTCGTCGGGTTAAAATCTTGGAATTCCTTCCCTAATGGCATTGTGAGTATGCCTATAGTACATTGGCTGCAGAAGCTCAAGAAGGCATCTCACCACCACCTTCTCATGGACAGCCATGTATGGGAGATAAATGCTGGCCAGCCAGTGGTGCCCACATTCCACAAATGAACAAAAAGAACCAAGCCACTTCAATGGTCAATTAAGGACTGCATCATTTTTCTTTGAGTATCTTTCCTGTGTTGGAGGACATATAGCCATGTTGTGTGTTTGTAAGTTGGCCTCCTGGTGGACTCCAGAAGTGGGCATCCTTTATGGGAACTCCCTGAGCACGCAAGGGTGGCCCACCTATTGGAAATGATTGTTATCGCAACAAAGGTTTCACAGTTTTCAGTGTTCAGTCTCTCCCTGACTGCAAGAGTCAACCTGTCTGATTCCATGCCCTAAAACTTTATATTCTTCAAGTGCATTCAACCGTTTAGACACCCACTCCCTGCATTATGGCCTGAGTGAAGGCCACTGTTAACAACCAGGCTGCAGATTATTGGCCCCCTGCAAGGTATAGTAACTCTTGGCAATGTGTTGCCTCGCTTAATCATGTGGTGACTACTTGGTTAATTACTGCTATGATGATACTATGGCGTTAAGAAGTGTATTTTGTCCTGTTTATTTTTGAAGAGCAATTTTGAGCCAAGGATAGTGAGATGTCTCTTCCAATCCAATAATGTAAGCAGTTTTTCAGGCCTTAGGGTTTTTTTCAGACATAGGAACAATAGAAACAGCATGTATGGGCGGAGTCAGGCTCCCACAGAATTAGGGTTGGAGTTTAGCTTTCAGAAGTTGTTGGGGCTTTAGTTGCTGGTTGTGGAAGTGGCCACATCTCTGTTACAGCTAAAAGTTTGGCCTCTCTCTCTACTGCCAGAATCACATATGAAACAACTTGTTTTACTGAATTTGTCTTTGCCAAGCTTATGTTTATGGGATGTTATTATATTTGAACAGTTGCTGTTTAGTGGTTAAATAATCTATTATTCTGTTAACTTTTCTAATGCAGTTAGAATTATACCAATTTTTCTTTCTTTTGAGTGTACTTTAACTGTAGAGTAAGAAGAAAGAGTGTTTTGCATAAAATCGAGTAAATCGAATTACATCTGGAACACAACATCTTACACTTGCCTTAAAATAAGATAAAAATTAGAGTCTAGGCTACTTCCTTGATATATTTGAAGGGGGCTTGGTCTGGTGCTTAAGATCACTGACAACCTTGGAGTTCTACTGCTGAAGTGTGGTTGTATCCTACTTTTGGCTCTGGCAGTGGGATTTCTGTCACCTCTAGGAATTTCAGTTCAGTGTTTTCCATACCCAGTATTCTGTTTTTTTTTTTAATCCACCCTCCTGATTATAAATCAGAATTTTCATTCAGCTCCAGGATTTTGTGAGTTGGTACTTTCATACATGTGGTAGAGGATAACTCTACAAATTCCCACAGAATGTACAGTAACAAACCTTATAATGTGGAATGGGAAACATTTGTGCAATGGTGTTGTATTCCTTTGATGTTGCTTTCCTTCAGAGTTTGTTCAAATTTGTTTTGAATTCCAGTTCTAATAGAGCTTTTCATGATCCCTTTGATTTTTTTTATCTTATGGCATCCTGCTTTTAGAATGTAATCTAGAATTTACACCAAGTTTTACATCTGCTGATTAAAATTGTAGTTTTAATTTTCTTTGAAAGTGAATGCTGGCTCCCTTTGAAATATTTGCTTCTCGTAATCTCAATTTCATCTGTGGCAAAATTTGTTAACACTATTTTCCAGAGAATTAATGATTTGGAGACTCTTACCATTGAATAATAATATTGTGTTTGTTCCTGTTATGATTCCTGTGGTGCAATGGTAAACCACTGTCACCAAGTTTATAGAATGATCCCCTGCCAACATTAAGAAATTGCCAACAAGATTTCATGTATTTGTCGCTATTACCTCAACATGGATCAGAAGCGATGCAAGCTACACAAGAGAGAACAGCCAAATAACAGTTTAATAACAGTTAAAATAAAATAGTAAATTTCATTTAAAATAGTCAAGACAACAAGGAAACATCACAATGAAGCATAAACATTCACAGCACTTCCCATCCATATATGGACTATGTAGCTGTACAGTTCCACAATTGGTGATCTTTATTTATACAGGGTAGGTCAGAAGTCCTATCTGACAACAACCATTACTTTTGAGCTTCACGGTACAATTACCATCAGCACCCACACTTCTACAAGCCCTTTACCAATCAAACAACCAACTCACCAAAAACACCAAGGTTCAGAAATTTCTTTATTTTCAGAAAATGCACCACTTTTTAGCATTTATGAGCTATTGACCTAGCTTTCTAGGTTTCAGATACCTTTAGCCATCTCACAAAGAATCTCCAAGAGCTCTTAAGTTATGGTCTGTCATACTGAAAAACTGACCACTTCCCAAGAGATATTTGTTTCTTCTTGTCAAAAAATTTGACAACCCTACTTCTGACTGTTTGCTTCCTTTTTGCATTTGCAACCATGCGATAATCACCTTCACACTCAACCTCCTCTTCTAGTAACTCTCCTTTTGAATGTGCAGGTCTCCTTTGTGTCTTCTAACTACTGAGTTTCTTTCTTAACTTCCTTCTGTCTGGTGCTTCGCTCAGGTCAAGGGTTGCAGAGTCACTTGAGGACCAAAATTCCATATTATTTAAGAAAATTACAACTGATCCTTTTACAGTTGATGTAAGCGTCATATAAATTTTTTAAGTGTTCTTAAGAACAATTATAAATTCAAACATATTTTCAAGAAAAAATAACTGTTCCTTATTGTGCCACTTTTGGATCAAAGTTTGTTACAGTTAACTAGAGAGACCAGTTCTTAGAATGGATGCCTGTTCATACCAAGAATAACCTTTCATTTTATTGTAGCACTGGAACTGTAATTCCATTATTCCATCCTCATCCTATGGACACTTTTAGTCACAAATGGCAACTGTGTTACTTCAATGTCTGTAGAAACCTATTATTCAACATGAATCAATATGAAAATCATTCCACAATGCTACGTCAATTCTTCATTTCCTTTAGTCCCAGTACTCAGAAAACTGAGGTCTGAATAGTGCCTGGCTAAATGGATGATTGTACATAATATGCACTAGCTTATGCTTTTCTGTCAAGAAAGCTCGGGACAGAGGATAATGAGGTATCCATCTGTGAACCACAACAAATCAACAAGAATGAATCCACACAAATTCACAAAATATCAATCCTTGTATTTGTCAGTTTGCCAAGACCCAAATTTTGGCAGAAATCCCGTTTAAGAATTTCACCTACCTCAGTTTTGGTTTAATCATGCTTTGCTAGAATTTTTACATTTTGCATAGATGAATTCTCTACACAACACATTTGGTCTCAGCCATCTTCAAAGGTTCTAAGTGGTACTGTATTGACAACAAGGTGCAAAGGTGAAAATGAACTGAAAATAAAGAGTATGCTTTGCATTCAAGAAAAAAAAACATAGATCAATTCTGTCTCAGTAAGTACTATCACAATATCAATTTCTGCAATGTTAAACATGAGATTGTTCAGGATAAAGTGAGCAAGTGATAAGTGGTGTGGTATGTGTTAAATGCATCTATTTTTGTGAGAAGTTAGCAAAAGAATGAAACGTTTAGTTGGAAAAAAAGAAGGTAAGGAGAGAAGTAAATGCTGAGAAGCATAGACAAAATATAAAGCTAAACAAGTGGTTGTGAGAACAGATCAAGATGTACATGCAAATTTAACAAGCCTGACGAGGGAACATGAATTAGAAGAATTTTGTTCCTAAGATTAGCAGATGAGTTGACCAGTTTTGAAGGAAGTCTATATTGATTAATTCATTTAAAACAATTTGGATTATCATGTGGAAAAGGACAGTATTTACAGATACAGGAGTAAGTACAGACATCAAATCTGACATACAATCAAACACAAAGTGCTGCTTGAAACAAAGAGGTGCAATTTGTGGAATGCAACTGGTTAGGGTTGCATTAGTTAGAGTAAATTAATAAACTTGTGGACCATATTAGTAGCCAGGAGGACATTTGACAGAGGGTTACCTTCTTAGAAACTATATTTATAGCAGATATCATACTCTGAAATTAAGTATTTTGAAAAGAATCCACGTTGAAGTATGTTTCACATAATTTCTGACAAGATGCCTAATGGACTAGAAAAATCTTGTTCTGTATGTTTGTATTTTTGAGGTTAAGGATATTTAGTTCACTAACTTTAGTTTTCAAAGTAGCTGACCATTTGTTACACTGTTACTCAATCAATTGCACTTGTATAAAAATTGAACTGGAGCTGCCAGCATACAAATGTATTCTAATAAAGGCCAGAAAGAAAGCTAAAAGAAAGACTTGTATTCATAGAGACTCTTTTGTGACCTCTTTGTAGTCACTGTTGTGACATAGGAAAGACTAGGTGATAATTCAAATCTTTAATAAAGCTTAAACTGGCAAACAATTCTGTTTCTGATTATTAGCAGTCACGCTAATTATATGTTGTGTTGGCACAAAAATGTTGTCTTGATTAATGAGTTATGGACTGTGTTGTGACACAACTTCTGAGCCTTTCAAACACTAATTAAACCTATTAGATGAAAACAATGCAACTCAATTGCCTTTTAATACCAGTGGGCTGTCAATTCAGTTTGAAAATCTCAAGACGTCAGTATGAATTACTTTGAAACTAATTAATGATTTACCATAAGCTGAACACAATAGCACCCAATATTAAATGCAATGTATTTTCCTGATTGCAGATTCAGTATCAATTTTATAATATGTTTTAACTTTGAGTGTATTTTTAATTCTACCTGTCATAAAATGATACAATTGCAAACAGCTCTTTGTTAAATTTCCGTTTTGTTGAAATCATTTCTTTTGGATTATGGTTCATATTACTGCATCTAAAACAGAAGATGCCATTGAACATTTTTCTCATAAACATTGAGACCCTGACCTGTTATTTCATATATTTTTAAATATAGGTATAAATAATCATGTGTATCAGTAAATAAGGGAAATAAGGAATTAAAGGCACAGATCACACCCAGTAATATTTCTTAAAGAGGCCATAACTGTGAAAAATGAAGTAAAATAGAAACAGAAGAAGGAAAATAAAAGGTCAGAGCAAAGAACCAAGAAAAAGAAAGGAACAAAAAGCCTTGTATTCCACTTCAATAAAACAAAAACTACAACCATGCAACTAAAAAAGGAAGGCAAGCATTTGATTATGGATTAGGCAGTTAATGATATTACCACGGAACTGCCGCACTTTGTCTTCACGATGCACCATAACCCTGAAATACTGTGGCTATTTTAATTTAATTCCGAACTTGTTTTTTTAAAAACGAACAATTGTAGGAAAAACAACTAAAGGTGTGCATATAAATGAGTTGTCAACTTGGTGAAGCCATAAAACAGGACTACTTGCATACACTCAAGAAGTTTGACACCTTCCCTGTCAAAGCAGGCTGTTTGATTGGCATCATATCCACTGACATCTGCTCTCTCCGCTACTGATACTCAATAGCAGCAAGGCGTGCCATTCACAAAATGCACAGCAGAAATTCACCAAAAGTCCTTAGACAGTACCTTGCAAACCCATGGCCACTACCATCTAGGGCAGCGGATACATGGGAACACCACCAGCTACAAGCTCTCCTCCAAACCACTCACCATCCTGATTTCAATATAGAACATAGAACAGTACAGCACAGGACCAGGCACTTCAGCCCACAATGTTGTGCAGACCAAGAATGAGGCTATTCAGCCCTTTGAGTCTGCACCAACCCTGTTCAGAGGATGAGAACAGAATCTGACCCTCGTGCTGTGAGGCAGTTCCACTAACCATTGAACCACTCTGCCAAGCCAAGTGTTGCTGTTCCTTCAGTATCATTGTGTCAAAATCCTGGAACTACTTCCCTAAGGGCACTGTAGGTCAACCCACATCTGGTGGACTGCAGCAGTTCAAGAAGGCAGTTTATCACCACCTTCTCAAGTGCAACAAGGGACTGGTAATAAATGCTGGCCAGCCAGTAATGCCCATGTCCCATGAGAGAATAAAACAAAAGAGATGAGTACAAAAGATACAGCTAAATCTAAAGGGAGAGAACTATCCAGATCCCAGTAAAAACATGGTGTCGGAGAATGCCATGTAATTAGACATAGATCTCTAGGTCCCAATGGTCACCACCTCAGTGTATTAAAAGAAGTATCTGATGAAACTGTTCCTGTATTTATTAGGATTTCCCAAAACATGTTTCAGAAATGTTTTCATTAGATTAGAAAATTGCCAATGTCACAAACATGAGCTCATCAGGTAGAGCCAATGCATGGATTTGTAAAGGGCAGGCCACATCTAACAAATTATGCATTTTGAGACGGTTAATAAGGAAAGGATATACACACTAAATGGTAGGTCCCTAAACAGTATTGAGTAACAAAGGGACCTTTGTGTACAGGTGCATAGATCCCTAAAGGTGTGAGCACAGGCAGACAGGATAATGAGGAAGGCATACAGGCTATTTGCCTTCATTAGCTGGGGCATTGAATATCAGAGCAAGGAAGTTGTGTTACACCTTTATAAAGCATTGTCTAGGCCACAGATGCAATAGTGTGTGCAGTTCTGGTCACCAAAACTATTAAAAGAACATGGTTGCACTGGAATCGATGCAGAGGAGATTCACCAGGATGTTGCCTGAGATGAAAGGTCTCAGTTATGAGGAGAAACTGAATAGGCTGGATTTGTTTACTTTGGAGCAGAGGAGGCTCGGTGGGGGGGAGGGGTTGGGACTGCGGTAGGAGAGGGGTAGTGGGGCTGATCTGATTGAGGTATACAAAATTTTGAGAGGTGTCGACAGGGTAGATATTGAGAATCTTTTCCCAATGGCAGACATCTCTAAAACCAAAGGACACAAGTCTAAGATGATGAGTAATTGGTTTAGAGGAGATCTAAGGAATTTTTTTTCAGCCAGAGGATGGTAGTGTCAACTAATGCTATTTATGTGAACTTCCAGCAAGAGTTTGAGCTTCTACATAAGATAAATGAACAAAAATGCAAGTATAGAATTGATAGCAACCTGTTAGCTTGAGTGATGAATTAGTTAGATTGTAAAAGACAAATTTTGGCCTATTGCTTATAAATGCCAGTTGACAGAATGGGATCTCTGGTGTCCGTCAAGTGTGAATACAGGGATACCACTTTTCACGACATCTGAAATGATTTGGTTGAAGGAATGGTCAACTGTATATCTAAACTTAACAATTAAACCAAGTTAGATGGCATCATAAATAATGTAGATGGTAACAAAAAGTTGCAAACAGCCATTAGTGAGTAGAAGAAACAATTACAGATGGAATTAAATGTGAGAAATTTGAAGTAGTCTATTTTGAACCTAAGAAAGATAAATCAGCATATCTTCTGAACTTTGAGAATCTGAGAACTTCTGGGAATGATTATAGAGATTTAAGCATTTAAGTATAGAAATACAAGTTGGTAGGGAGGTGCAATAAATAAATAAACAAGCTAATGGAATTTTGGACTTTATCTTAAGAAGACATGAATACAAATGGGTAGAAGTTACATTACATTGTACAGAGCTCTGTCTCCATCACATCTGCTCTGACAAAGACATATTCCATACCTAAACATCCCGGATGTTCATCCTTTTCAAACAACGCTCTTCTCCCCCCTTTGTCATCCAGACAGCGCTCCACTGTGCCTCCTCCATTCCCCGCTCCACAGCTCTTAACCACCTCCACAAATATAATAAAGGGTCCCCCTTGTCCTCACTTTCCACCCCACCAGTCTCTGCATCTTATGTATCCTGCTCAAAAACTTCCGCCAACTCCAATTAGACCCCACCACCTGGAACATCTTCCACTCTCCACCCTTCCCTGCCTTCCGCAAGAGTCATTCCCTTTGCCACTCCTTTGTTCGCGTCACACTCCCCACCAACCACTCCAACCTGCCTGGTAACATCTCCTGTAACAGTAAAAAATGCAACATCAGCCCACATACCACTTCCCTCACCTCCATCCAGGGCCCTAAACAGTCCTTCCAAGTGAGACAGAGCTTCACCTGCATCTCCTCCAACCTAGTCTACTGCATCCGATGCTCCTGTTGTGGTCTTCTCTACATTGGTGAAACCAAATGTAGACTTGGTCACCACTTCACCGAGCATCTCCGCCTGGCCTGTAACGGCCAACCCAACCTTCTTGTCACTGTCCCTTTCAATTTCCCACACATCTCCCCCTTCGACATGTGCGTCCTTGGCATCCTCCAGCGTCACAGTAACTCAGAACGTTAATTTGAAGAACAGCACCTTATCTTCGGCCTGGACACCCTACAGCTCGGAAGACTCAACTTTGAGTTCTCCAATTTCAAATAACCTCCCCATCCAACCCCACCTCCTCTTCCAGCCCCACCTCCTCCTTTCCATTCCACCTTCTGACCCGACCTTCCAGCCACCAACCGGATTCATCCATCCCATCGACCAACCAGCTCGTAGCTACCACCAGTGTTCACCTATCACCACCATTCCGCCTCGACCCCCTCTCCCCACTTCTATCTGCAGCTCCTCCTACCCCCACATCCAGTCCTAAAGAAGGGTAATAACCAAAACGTTGACTGCTCCTTTCCTCCAGATGCTGCCTGGCCTGCTGTGTCCTTCTAGCCTCCTGTTTGTCCACCTTGGATTCCAACACCTGCAGTTTTTTTTTGTCTCCACCCAGGAACTGAATGCCTTGCTCACGCTCCTATATTGTTTAAACCCAACATAAACCTTTCCAACAACAGGAAATCATCTAGCATCAAAATAGCGAGACAGCGGTTTGCTTTGATTTAATGGCACTAACTATCTTTTGTGAATCTAGTCTGAATCGTTCTGAATCTGCATTTTTAAAAATTAATCCAAATCAGCTTGTTTCAAATCAGCTTAGATTAATACTGACAATGGTTGCTGCATCCTGCTGGGAGCGTTGGAATAAGTGAAAGTGTCTGTCAAAAAGAGAAACATTTTAATAACTGTTGCTAAGAATATTTTATTACTGGCAGAGCTAAGAAAATTCCTCAAACCAAGACAGACAATGTTAGAGGTACACTACAGGCCAATCAGCATCTAATGTACGAATGCAGGTTAACATTTCATCACAACGCTGACCTTGAATCTAACCCAAACTATTCAGCAGGAATAGGGCAGTTACAGCAACTAAATTAGAAAAAGTCAACTTCACAAAATTCCTGTTACAACACAGAAAAAGACCATTTGACCCAATGTGTCTACCCTGGCCCTCTGAATGAACAATTCACTTAGTGCCATTCTCCTGTCTTCTCCAAGTAATGCTACACGTTCCTCCTTTGCAGAAAACGCAGACTAATTCTTATCTGACTGCCAGAATTGAACCTGTCTCCACCACACTTTCAAGGTCTGAATTCCAAAACTTAACCATTGGTTGCATGTAAAAGATTTTCTTCATGTTGCTTTTGCTTCCTTTGCAAATGACTTAAAATCTGTGCCCTCTGGTTTTCAACCTTTTCACGATTTCTACTTTTCTATTCTGCCAGACCCTTCATGATTTTGAATATATCCCACTCTATCCCCTCTAGAAAACTACTGACCGGAGCTGACTTGGATCAGAAACATTGGCTGGAAATAAGTGAATGTCTTATAAATAACATCAAGTTGTCCAATTGCATCATTTGGAATTCCCCACAATTTTAACTAAACAATTCAGAAATCCACCCAGCAACAAATTCAAAAGTGAAATTAAAAGACTCAAACTTCACAATCTGCCTGACACAATTGGAAACTGAATTTAAAGTGACATTTACCTGGATGCGCTCAGTTCATTATTTTCCATGCACCATACTGAGCAGTGTAGTTTTTTTTTTAACCAGCTCTAAGATTTTAGTTTGTTTCTTCTGATCACTTTTTCCTTATTTGTCCTCATTAAGCACTCATTGCATATGATGGATACAACGTTTACTGTTTTGGACAAATGAACAATTAAAGCAGCAAATTACAGAAGCAGCAAGTGAAGAAGCAGCAAGGACCTGTTCAAATACAGCTGGTGAGGGACCTGTTTGTAGAAGGATTTACCCAGCACACAGGATGTATATGCCAAGAGTTATTTCCTGGATATTTCTGAGGAGCAGTGCAAAAGGAGACAATGTTTCACTAGGCAGATTGCAGCTGACCTCTACAAAATATTGCAATTGTAGCTCTCCTGTACCAAAGAGCCATGCTTTGCTAATGGCTTTTTCAGTCATCATTGTTTTTAACTTCTTCATCAAAGGTTATTTCCAGGCTTGTAGTGGTGAAATTGCTCATATTTCCCAATCTGCAGTGCACATCTGCATCAAACAGTACACCAATGCTCTCTTTAGCGCAGCAACCCAATATGTCACAATTGCAATGGACATCAACAGACAGAATGAGAGAGCTCAGGAATTTACAAAAGTGGTCAATTTCTCTCATACCCAGCACTCATATTATTATCAGGGCACCTGAAGGCAAACCAAAGCTTAAGTCAGCAGGAAGGATTCTTATTCCATCTTTATTCAATTGGTATTCAATTTACAGAGAAGAATAGTACAAGACTGTATGAGCATGACTGGCAGCTGTCATGCTGCTCACATGCTGTGGCAATCAACAATCTCTCACACGTTTTCACTTTTCCAGGAATGTCAAATGATGGCTGCCTGAAGGCAAAGGATCCTGATGCTTCCTCACAAAAACACTTATAAAATTATCTATGAAGTCTTAGAAAAAAAGCAAAATAACATTCGATATCTGAAATAAAAAGCAGAAAATGTTGGGAATACTCAGCTTTCCAAAAGATTATTGATCCGAAATGTAAACTCTGGTTGAATCTTCCATTAGTTGCGAGATTGCTGGCAGTGGGACCAGAAGTGAGCAGCATTTCTGCTCAGGGTTTAGATAGTTAGTCTGATACAGTCACTTAGCTGTGAATGGGTGAGGTTCATAGCAAATCATGAGGCAGGGACAGTTTTCCCCATAGCCTTTGATTGTCTTACAGATTAAAAGTCTGTCTTTCTCAGCCTTGAGTATTCTTAAAGGCCCAGCCTCTACAGCCCTCTGTGGTAAAGAATTCTAAAAATTCAACATGTTCTGAGAGAAGAACTATCTCCTTATGTACAGGTGATCTTTTAAATTATACCTTATGATCCTATAAGGGGAAATAACCTCTCATAGGTTGAAAGATCTGAATGATATATTCAAGGGTTGTTGAAATAACTCTCTCAAACTAGAAGGACCATTCTAGGTCTTACACGACAATTAAATCATTTACTTGCCCCTTCACTCCTCTTCTTACTAACTCGCTGCTCAGGATGTCTCAGAAAAGAAAAAAGTGGCCTTATTGTTCAGTGACGCCTCATAGGAAGTTCTTCTCCAGAAAAGGCAGGTGGTCTCATTTCCTGGAGATGGAAGCAGGAAGCCATCCAGTCTGATCAAGGCAACCTGGTTAGAGTTGAGCACATGTTAGTGGCCATAGGGCCCACAAAACTACGTGTGGTAAGTGTAGGAAAAAGATGAACAAAGTGCTACACTCAAGGCGCCAACTCATTGCTGAGTGACATTCTAAAGAGCATCAAGTAGTGTTTGTGTGCGAGGGATATCAGATAGGAGAATCACACGTTGGATTCAAAAGCAGGTGGAACATTTGGATTGGGTGTGTGGCAGGCACAGCTTGCTTTGAATGTTCTATCAATTACTGGAGAGGGCTTAGGAGCAGTCATGGGCACATATACTCATAAAGTGCACCCTGTTACAACCAGGTGAGCATGGGCCTATCAGCACTTCGATTTTGAACCCCCCCAGTTATATCCTCAAACAATTTGCATTTTCTTCATGCATAAGAATATGTCTGTTTGCAATGAAATTTTAGTTAAACCACCTCTATTGGAGTAATAAGGGACCAATTACAAGGTTATCCTAAGTGAAAGAAAGAGCCATTTCATCATCTCCAAGCTTAGAGAAAAAAACAATATCACATTGAGCATAAGTTAAAAATGAGTAGTGCCCGGTACAAAAGGAAGTTGAGAGGAGGAGACAGTGTAAAATTCATAGATAAAAGGTACTGCAGATGCTGGAGAATCCGAGATAACAAGCATGGGGCTGGATGAACACAGCAGGTCAAGCAGCATCATAGGAGCAGGAAAACTTGACGTTTCGGGCCTAAACCCTTCATCAGAAGGGTTATCTCAGTGTAAAATTCATACAGTGTCCCTGATGCATAAGGTTCTAATGTGAAACAAAATTGTTTAGTTGATGTTTTGAATCATCAACAGTCATGAATCTTCAGTTATCCTCTGTCTTCTCAGTGCTCTGACATGGGTCTAAAATCAGTACTGTCACCAAGAACTTTTCTATCCTGAGAAACCGAGACAGAGAGAGAGAGATCTCCAGCTTTGGTTCTGCAATCGCAAATCCATCCCCCTTCTTCTACCACAAGGATCTCCTTGAAATAGAACCTTGTTTAGTGTATATCATCTGGAGATTTTTTTTGTTGTTTTCTAGTTGTAGAAGAGCCCCATCTTTAATATAAATCACAAGTGATGTGGGACTTTACTAAGCCTGATTAATTTGACTGCTTTCAGTGCCTTTGATAAAAAGTTAATTTCAGTTCTGACCATTTTTATTTCATACTTTTTATGTTGGTTTCATAAGGCTTAGCTAATACATGTGGTCAGATATTACTGCGACCATTTTATGTCAATGTTTTCTCCCTTTCTAAAACCATTTCAGACTGTGAAGTCCGAGAATTAAAATCAGACAATGGAGTTTGGAAATTAGCATTCCATATAAAGTAACCATTGTGACAACGTGTCAGGATGCTTCTCAGTCCTCCTGTTTCACTGCAGGAAAAAGCTGTTCACCATAGGTGGGGGAGCATAAGAATGGTGCAGGGCTGCTTGATATAATAATCCTTACCCCTTTGAAGATGTCAACAAATTTGCCAGAAAGGACTGAGACTGGGTCTTTGCAAATCAGAGGTAGAATGAGCTCAACAATCCTGTGAGGATTTCTGTTATCACATGTTGACAAGTAACACAACTAACGCATGGAACATTATTCAGAGAAAGGAATTTGCGCAACCATCAGTTAAATGTCTTTCTTCTGCAGTAAAGGTTCTTGTCGTAAGTTTAAAACTAGGAAGAGGAGAGCTCAACGCCCTAGATCCACCTCTACCTCCACCTTGAACTCCACCTCCGAGGATGATAACTCATAATCTTCAGAAGATGCACAATCACAGCATTCACCTGAACCCGCCATCATGCACCAGCAAAGAGGCATTCATTCCCTGGGTATTAATTTGAGACGAAGGTTGTGGTTCCAATCTGGTGGGCACATCACAGATACTCTGCTGTGACTGACAGAAGATATGTGTGCCAGGATCCCTGATTTTCAGCAGACTGCTGGAGTCCAGGATCCTGTTGAACTCCAGGCAGCTGATGAGCTTCTGGAAATCGGCCATTAGAGGCCTGGTGGAGATTCAGAGACAGGCAGAGGAACATCCATGGGAAGATGAATGAGGTCGTGCACAAACTAGAGTAGAAGGTGAAATACTCCATCCAACTTCTGGATGATGTCATGGCTTCTGATTGTGAAGCTTTGGTTGCCTTTATGGAAAGGATAAAAGCCCCTTGGAGATCCAGAACCAGTCGAACACAAAGTGACCGCTGAATATGCACCCGAGAACTACCCTCCATGAATGGAGCTATAAGTACAGTCCATGAATAGCTGAAAGAGAGGGTGACTAGGTGCCGTGAATCCCTCTCTGGGTGTCTCTTTTCTTTAAGAAGCCAGAGAACTGCAATCACAAAAGAAATGGAAGTGGGACAGTACCAGCCAGAAATACCGCTGTACTCAACCCAGGGAATTCTAAGGGTGCCCTGTTGCTCCATGTCCTCTCTGTCAGTGACCCTGTCACATCCAAAAGGTCAGACCTACATCAATGGAGGGGATCTGCAGCAGGCTGGAGCCATCTCTGCTTTAGATCATTGGAGGATGGCAATCAAGTCAACACTATCAGCCATCTTTCAGCAGCTCCATTTTAACAGTTAATGCCAGGCTGCTCCTTGGCATAACAATAGAAAAAGAACATTAAGAAGTTCTCAAGGCACAAAGGCAGTATCGGAGTTGAATAAATGTATGAAGAAATATAAATACATGTTTAATTCCATTTGAAGCTGGTTTGTTGCATTTTCTTTTTTTTTTCAATTTTTTCTGATGTTTGCAGGAATTCCAGGACATTGCACCTCATTTTAAATTGCTTCTGGATGATGTGGATCTGTGGATGCAACATTTCTGGTGTCCCATCATCAGTAGTGCCATTCTGGTTATCCTGCCATATGCAGGCTTAAACCTTCAGCAGCACTGGTGAAATCAAGCGCTTGTGAGGCATCTGGCAACCCAGTAGGAGGTGTTCACACAATTGTCATCCCTTTGTGGCCAGTGGCTGAACAGTGTCTGCAGCTGAGTCATTGCTTGTCATGTTATTGTCCAGACAACAGGGTTCTTCTGTCAGCCATTGACCCTAGTTGGAGAATGTGTCATAAAACATGAGTCTGTTGATGCCAAATTATATGGTGCCACCTAATCAATGTTCGAAAGTCAAAAGTCATAGGAATGTGAAATATTACACAGGTAGTGTGCAAGTGTTGTTGATATTATCTGTCCAGTCTATTTGGTTCAAGTGGGGTGTCCGTTATTTTATATTTACTCATACACAAGATCATAATTCCAGCAGTGTTAAAGTAAACATGCAATATTTAATGGAGTGACCAGAGCAAAAGAACAGCGAAATATAAATGTCCACACCCACGAATCTACTTGGACTCCAATCTAACAAAGGATAATAAAGTCAGAAGTCACACGGCATCAGTCACACAAGTTTATTTAAATTCACAAGCTTTCAGAGCACAGCTCCTTCATTATCATTCTGAAAGCTTGTGATTTTAAATAAACTTGTTGGACTTTAAACTGGAATCAGGCAACTTCTGACTATGTCCATTCCAGTCAAACACCAGCATCACCACACAAAGGATAATAACCAATACCAGCGTGGAAACATTGCAGACCCTCACTTAGCTTGGAATCTGGTGCTGATGAGGATCTCATAGACCCATCTGCAGCTTTGTGTCATTTCCCTGGTACATGTAACTGCAGTGGCACTATTCCTTCTTCTTTCACAGCACCGCCTTCCCATCCCCTCTTCTCAGAGGAGATTTTGGTTCTTCCACCCTCTGATAAGCCCGTAAGAAATTGGAACTGGTGTAGGGCTTTTGGCCCATCGAGCCTGTTCTGCTTTTTAATTGGATCATGCTGATCTGACATTCCTCAGATCTACCTTCCTCTCCTTTCTCTGTAATCCTTGATTCCCCTAATGATCAAGAATTTATCTGTCTCAGCCTAAATATACATAAGGACTCTATCTCCATAGCTCTCTATGACAAAGAGTTCCAAAACTCATAACCCTCCGAGACAAAAATTTCCTCCTCATTTAACTACTAAATTGGCACCCCTTAATTCTGAGAATATGCCATCTGGTCCGAGACTTCCTATGAGGGGAGACATCCTCTCAGCATTTACCCTGTCAATCCCCTCAAGACTCCTACATGCTTCAATGAAATCCCCTCTCATTTTCCCAAACTCCAATGAATAGAGTCCCAAACTATTTAACCTTTGCTCATAAGACAATCATTCTGTTTCAGGGATCATTCGAGTGAACTTTCTCTGAACTGCCTCCAATGAAGTATTATCTTTTCTTAAATAAGGGGACTAAAGCTGCTCACAGTTCTCCAGATATGGTCTCACCAGCACCTTGTGCAGTTGCGGTCAGACTTCCCTACTCTTAAACTCTAACCCTCTTGAAATAAGGACAAGCATTCCATTAGCTTTCCTGATTGCATGCTGTACCTGTGTGTTCGCTTTCGGTGTTCTGTGCACAAGTACCCCCAAGTCCCTTTGGGTTGTACCTTTCTGTAGTTCATATCAATGCAAACAATGTTCTGTTCTTTTGTTCTCCTTCCAAAATGAACAACTTCACATTTTTCCACATTAAATTCCATTTGCCAACTTTTTACCCACTCACTTAACCTATCAATAATCCTCTGTAAATTGTTTGTACTCTGCTTACAACCTACCTTTCCATCCTTTTTTGTGCCATTTGCAAATTTGGATCCAGTACTTTTGCTTCCTTCGTCCAAGTCATCAATGTATGTTGTAAGCAGTTGCAGTGTAGTACTGATCCCTGTGAAACCTCACCTGAAACCAACCTGAAAAAGAACCTTGATCCACACTCACTGTTTCCTGCCCATGAGGCAATTCTCTATCCATCCCAGTATATTTCCTCCAAAGATATGGGCTCTTACGTGATGACTTAATCTTTTGTGAGGTACTTTATTGAAACCTGATGGAAGTCCAAAAACAACACTGGTTTCCCCCATCTACTCTGCTTTTCACTTCCTCCATAACTAATAAATTAGTCAGACACAATTTCCCTTTCATGAAGTCATGTTAACCCTGCTTGATTAGATTACGATTTTCCAAAAGTCTGCTTTAACTCATTAAAAATTCATTTCAACACTTTTCCAACAATAGATGCTAGTCCTCTTGGCATATGGTTAGCAGTTTGTTTGGCACCCTCCTTTTTGAACAAGGGTATCATTTTGGTGGTTTTTTAAATCTGCTGGTACGTCCTCAAAATCCAAGGATTTTTTGAAAATTACAACCAATATATCCACAATTGTTGTAACCACCTCTTTTAGAATCCTAGGATGCATGTTATCAGGGCCAGGGGTTTATCTATCTTTGGCCCCATTGACATTTTTCTAGCTATGGTGATGGTACTTAAATCCTCCCTATATTCTTTAGTACTAATGGGGTGTTCTGCTCTGAAAATTCTTCCAAACTGCACTGAACAAGGTAGTGTAGGGTGCAGCAGAGTCGGTGGATACTCATCCTTAGAAGTCCAATAGTGTGCTCCATTGTTGCCCTTGCTAAGGCATAAGCTGCATTGTATCTGTTCTTGGTGGCTTCCACACTGGTGTCATTCATCAGTATTATTGGGGGTATTCCCTTTCACCACTGAACCACTGCAGCAAATTCTTGTGGCATATGTGAGTGGGTGAGGATACACACATTGTTAGAGACTTCTGGGCAGTGCACACACCCTCGAAAGATTTATCTCCCATAATCACAAACCGCTGCACAGTCAGAGAATGAAAACCCGAACCCATAATGAACGGTGCTGGCTGATCCAAAGTGCTCTCGGAGCTACTTGCGTGCAGCCAATTGGCCCTTGGACTTGTGAAAAGCCGACGATGGCAGCAAATCCCACATCTCTGGCAGCCTGACTCTCAGGGTCTATCATAAATATTTTGACTTTCTGAACAGAACATTTTCACCTCCCTGATGCGTTTGTTTATCACAGTTCAGCATATTCCAGTGCATAACCAAGGCCGCATGGATCTTACAGCCACTCCTGGGATTGCAGGCTTAGTCAAAGATATATTATCGTATTTTTTAAATGACATTTGGATTGATACATGAATAGAAAAGGTTTGAGGGATATGGGGAGAAGGCAGGTGGGACTTGGTTAGTTTGGCATTATGTTTGGCATGGACTGAATGGACCAAAGGGCCTGTTTCAGTGTTGTATGAGTCTATGACTCCATCACTCAATGACCTCAGCGAACCTTGGAAAGCTTCACGGGCAAAGGGTTTTATTGACTAGTTTTATAATTCCTGCATTACTGCCTCATTACCAAATATGCATAGGTAAATAAGATTAGAGAGTTAACATTGTGGGTCAAAATTTGGCATGGGAAGTGGGTTTTGCTTCCTGGGACACCAGCAACAGTACTAGGCAATGCGTAACTATATCATTGGAATGCCCTAAACCTGAACTGCGCTGGAACCAGTGTTCTGGTGAATTGTATAATTCGGACAGCAGAGAAAGCTTTAGAATAAATAGCGGAGCAAATGGAGCAAGTGTGAACTACTGTGCCAAAGGAAAACAACAAAGCCATAGAGCAGGACTGGAATTCGGGTAATACTTACTGCAGTATGACAAAAAGAGGCCAAGCATAAGTACGTGCAATGGCGGATAAGGCCAGACATTATAAAAAGGGTGAACAGAAAGCAAAAGTTTAAGGCTGTGTATCTGAACACATCATTGATAGGGTTCAGGTAGAATGTAGAGCTGACACCACAGCTAGATCAGCCATAATCTTAATGAATAGGAGAACAGAGTCAAAGGGCTAACTGGCTCACTCCAGCTCCCAAATCCGATGTTTCTATGCCACACTGACATGGATAGTCTTCCAATCCTTGTGTATTCACATCCTTCTCCAGGAGCCGGAAATTGTGAACAATGGAAACCCATGATATGCAGCTTTGCCTACCAGATAACAGGAGACAGTTGCACTGACTGCAGCAGATTACCATCACCCTGGCCCCTGGTTGTCAACATTCTGTGCTGCTTGCTCCTGTGCTACTACTCCCTACTGTGGCAGTGGCCTTCATTGGGATTGGCTCTGGGCCATCCTCTGTTGTTTCCTCTACACTGGAGCTAACAGACATGTAGCGATGACTTGGCCGAGCATCACGTGTGCCTGAGATCATCTGTGAACATTTTAAAAAGTAGAATGTAGGCTTTACTGGCAAGGCCAGCATTTGTTGCTAATCCTAACTCACTTTTGCTAATCCTAACTCACTTTGAACTAAACAGTTTTCTAGGCTATATCAGAGGGACGTTAAGAATTTTTCGTTCTTGTTTAATGAAAACATTTTTGGCAAATGCTTTCAATTTTATTGGCTGATTTTGGATTTGTGCTGCTTTTTGAGCCCATGAAATATGTGGACAATTTTCCACATTGTTGGGTAGGATCCAGTGTTGAAGCTGGACTAGAACAGCTTGGCTGGGGTTGCAGCAAGTTCTGGAGCACAAGTCTGCAGTAGAATGTTGTCAGGGCCCATTGTCTTTGCAGTACCCAATGCCTTGATATCACGTGGAGTGAATCATATTGATTGAAGACTGGAACCGTGATACTGGGGACCACTGGAAGAGCAGAAGATGGATCATCCACTTGGCACTTCTAGCTGACCCCCACCAAACACTCAAAAAAGTTATCATCAACCTTTGCATGTCTGCTGTCATCCTTGACCTTTTATCAGTTACCCTCAAGTATTAGAATATTAGTGAGTCCCTTCTTGTGTGACACTTGCTCACATCACAATTATTCTTGACATATATTGATCATACACAGACATTTCTGGCATGGCCTAATATCGTCCCTCAAGCAATCACAGCCACCTCCACACACCACGTTACTCATGGAGCCAACACCTGCCTGCATCAGACAACCAGACTTACCTTTGTTACAAACGTTACCCTAGCTTGTAATCTTGGTTGGGATCTCACTGGTGTGAGATCCACGATCAGGAAGTTGGCTTTAGGGGATGATCATAGAGAGGAGAACACAAATAAAGATGAATTATGACTACTTGTGCCATCTATTTAGTTGAACCATTGAGCCCATTGGGTAAATCTTTCCACCCAAAAAGAACTTCCTCCCACGTGATGTAATTGCTATTAAAGTAGGTCAGCATTAATTGTGATGTGTTTCACTCTACCATATTGATAAAGTGCTGTGCAACATCTTTACAGATGCTCCACTAACATCGCACATCTGTAGTTCCTGACCCACATTCCTCTGCTACTCTTGGACCTCCACCTATAACCCAATAATGTTGTCATCTTCTCTTCCCTGAAGCCTACACCTATGATTAGCCTCATTTGCACCCTGACTGCTCCCATTATCCAACTCACCAGTTCCTTAATATTGTAACAACCCATTAAGCTGTCCACTACTGAAACATAACCCTGCAACTCCTTGGTTACAGCATTCCATTTCCCTCTTTTCACTATCACTGTTCCCTCTGCTTCTCTGTACCCTCTGCCAAATTTTTAGAGCTCCTACAGACACTACTGACACTTCCCTTGCACATCATCCATCTTTTCCTGGACACTCCCCCGCCTTGCCGACCCTAAGGAGCATCACAGCCATGACCACATCACCCCACCTTCCTTTACAGCAGAAGCTCTACTTCATTTCTCCACAATTTCCCAGGATACACTTTCCTTGACAAACTTTCTGACATGCTACCAATATACTTCCCTTGGCCTACCGACTGCTACAAGCACCTCACTGCCTCTACCCACTCTAGTTCAGTTCCCAGCTGATCCCCAAAGAAACCGCAGCACCACACACTAGCTTCAGCAAGTCCACTACCTCCCCTGCTGCATACCACTTATATAGTTGGGATTCCAAAGGCATGTATTAGTCGCTCATGCATAACAATTGGGCAGGGAAACTGTAACTCTGGTGTGATGGTCTTTTAATGAGCACACATTACATGCAAAAGGTAGAAAGTTCGACATGTCTTTAAAATTCAGAGAATTTAATGTCAAACTTGATTTGTGGCTTCGCACTCCAGGTGTAACACAGGTTTCCAGTCTCTGCACATTGTCTGTCTCATTGTCTTTCGCTGTAGCTGCCACCTGACTTGCTAGGTGGCAGGCAGCAGTAAGGAGCCCATTTCGGAGTTTAGTGGCCTACTAAGGCCTGCTGTTAGAGGTCACATGGGCTTTTCCAGTCGAACTCCCGGTGCTCATAGCTGGCAAAAAGAGGCATTTTGGGTTTGAGTCCATCCCCGCATTTTGCAGTCTGCCCTGTAAGAATCCATCTTTAACATTCACAGCTCAGCTACAAATGTTTTTTTTTAATATTTTAAATTAGAAACATTAGAGAAAGGGCGCATTGACTTTTTTGGGGTTCCCTTTCTCTCATTAAAGTGTCAATGCATTCTGCTGCTGCATTTTACTTTACCACACGGTTTAAGACAATCTTGCTACCTGCATATTGAGATGCCAGTTTTGAATGTACAACACAGTAGAGTGTTCAACATAATTGAAGTGAAGCTTAAGATGTCTGCCTGTAGGATGTGTACTTTATTATGGAGGTCACACATTTGTACACGATTACATTTCAATACAAAAATCCTCTTTTTATGCAACAATAAAAAAAAGGATGCATCATCATGTGCATTTTTAGTTACCCATGTTACTAACTATAAGCACTTTTGCTCTCATTTCTTAGCAGTTCATTATTTCCATCAGTCTCTGCCGAAATATTGTGATATAATCCGTAAACTTAAATCATGTTGGTCTCATAATGGTATGCATGCATGTTGTTGTTGGCTGTTCATTTGGGTGATGCTGTTTCTCCTGGGAGTGTTGTTCCTGTGTCATTTGTAGGTGCATTAACAGCTGTTGTTCTGTTTCTGTTGGGTTGCTATGGATCTCTGTGACTGATGGTTGATATATGTTCCATACAGGTGTTGAATTTTCCAGTCTTTTCATGAAGTGACTGAATTTTTCACTCAGGAACTGAGAGCCATTGTTGTTTATGACAATGTCAAGAATGCATTAACAGCCGAAGCATAATTTTAGGCCTGTGGCAATCTTAGCGGTAGCCATTGAAGTCAATTGATCCACCAGCCATTAGTCAGAATGGTAGTCTACTGTGACAAGATAAGCAGTTCTTGAGGGCATGAAGAGATCTACTACCAGCTTCAACCAGTCTGCCTGTGATGTCATGTACGATCAATGGCTCTCCACCTTGTTTAGTTTGGTATCCATTACAAGCACTGCACTGGCTGATATGGTCCTTGATTTTGTTGCTCCTGTTCAGCCAATAGAGCACAACTCTTGCCTTCCTCAGACTTTACTCAATTCCTTGACGGTTTGCATGGCTGTGTTTTAGCACTTTTCCTTGGAACTCCTTCAGGATAATTATTCTATATCCTTTCTCCACTATGTCATTTTGGATTGTCAATTCATCTCTATATACTCTTTAGCAACACGTGCGTCCTTGATGTTTTATGATCACTCTTCAACCTTTTGCAAAGTTGCAGATTTGTATCTAGGTTGTGATTGTTCTGGCCTGTGTTCCTGGAGTATCTGTAAGCAAATGGTAAAACCTGGCCTGTGCTGGTATGAATATGCTCTAGCTATTGATGCACAACTTTGGCATCTTTCCTGAGTGTGTATTCTCTCAGTTGGTGTATTTTCATTTTTGGATCCGTTATTCTAAATGCTATCCTGTCTCAAATTAGTTCGTCCCTCAACTGCATAAATTCATAGGTTTCTTCAAGTTGAGTTAATGGTTTTGCATACTGATCACTGGATAAAGGGAACTTTGTTCCCTTTGTTCATATGTAATGTTCAACTGGGTCTCAAAGAATGCCTTCAAATTTAAAATTTCTGCTGTGTATTTTTGTTCTGTTCTTCAGAGAGATGTAAAGCTTCGTATGTTTTGAAACGGTCCCTTCCAGAAGGTGATAATAGTGTAGAGGCTTGTACTTGTTCTGGTTTCCTCACCAGACTTGTGGCTATTACACAGTTCTGCCACTGTTCATGGAAGGATCCCCAGCTTTGTCTCATATCCCCAGTCATTTGGGCGGGAGCTAGTAGGGGAAAACCTGCAGCCATTTCCTCTTGATTAGAGTTTTTCACTGATTCTTTTTGTTCCTTTTTCTGTGAGAGCTCACAGCTCCACAGCTGCACTTTTTAAAAATTTCAGCTCTGAATGTTTACCACCTGTGACACCGTGTTTGAATGTATAACAGAACTGTGTGTGCAACCCAAGGATTTTATTGAAGTGTTGCTTAAGATATCTGCTTACACAATATAGAGATATGATAGAGGTCTCATACCTTTGGCTGACTAGAACAGACATTACACCACATTTCAATCTAAATCATGCCTGTCTGCAGTATGTTGGGCTATATGTGTCTGTGCATACACTGTTCCTGAGGCTGTTTGTTCTTTTATCTCCAAGTAAGGGTCCATAACTCCTTCTGTGCTGTAAAATGTCTTTGCTTATCCATACCTAAATTATCAATGCAAATTTCTAGTTTAGTGTCTAAGACTTCTCTCTTCATTTGCACAGTTCACTTGCTGTTTCTCTCTTACTGAGGTCAGATTCATGTCTTCCGATACCTAATCACAATGTGCATGAATCTCACTGTATTGTGCTTCAAGGGTTAGAGGGTCCACTATTAGCTCTCCAGCTTTGAAAGCTGACCTGTCATCCTTAACGGCCAGACAATGGACTTACTATCCAATTCATTGATCAATTTGGAATCAAAAATGGTGGAGGTAGGCAGAAAAAGCCGGAAGTAGCGGTTAAAATCAGATTATTATTGAATGGTAGAGCAGATTTGAGAAACCAAATGGCCTACCCTGCTTTATTTCTTATGATCTTATTTAGGTGAAATCACAGATGAGTGAATGCCCCCAGCTTTTGTATAAAGTTCTGACCCTCCATTTGAGCCTGACACAGTACAACTACAAACAAGTGACACTCTGGGACATTTGTTTTATATATGCTTCTATTAACGGCAGAACAAGAGATTAATTTGCACTGAGTTACAAACAGCTCTTCAATGTCTGGATTTCAGCCCAGACTGAAATGATGGAAGTGTTATTCTGAAAGATATTGAAGCTCCTGAGTGACGCTAATTCAGATAGTTCCAACATAAACTTCCGCTAGATTGACGTTAATTAAACAATTTGCTTCAATGAGGCTGGTAGGATAGTTAATGTGGGAAATACTAATACCATCGTGTTCCAAGAGGATTATTTCCTTTTTAGACAAAAAATAAGAACTTTTAATTTGGTGGATAAAAGCACACTAGTGTATTATTATTTTTTTCTTAAAAGAGTTAGAATGAACAATTTTTAAGTAAAGTTTTTATTTTAATTTGAAGTGAACACAGGGACATAAGCATGCAACTAATAATGTTCATACGTGACATTTAAAGATTTTAGCTTGTACCTGTTGCAAATCTTACACAATAAAATTAATCTATTTCATAGCATAAGGACAGATGTAAACAGTCAACCATTTGAATAAAAAATGATTTGCCTGAGGTAAGAATCAAATGAATTTATTCTTATGTCAGGGACATGATTCACCCTTAGTTAAAGCACTATGCAAGTTGCACACAGCCAGCTAATTAAGAATTATTACTCAAATAAATGCCCAATTGCAGATGGATGTGTTTCTCATTAATTCAGTGGTTTACCATAAAAGAAAAGCCAAAACTAGTTTGTGGTAAATCTTCGAAAGGCAATGATTATATGTTATATTTACTTTATATAAAGCAGTTTTATGCAGAAGAAACATTCCTATTGACTTATCTAATCTGATTAAGGCACATTGAAAATTAGCTTCATTCATAAGAAATGGTCCAAATTATTTGGTTTCAAAAGTAACTAATTTTCAGGTTGTAAGCTTCACTGATAACGTAGGTCTGTTTGAACTGTTACTGTCTGTGTAGTGAAAACTGCAATAATTGTTCTATTTATTTGAAAGTGAACATGTGAGTTTAGGCTCAAAAGATTTAACTTTAATATAAAGTTCTCATTAAAGAGTTTTTGTGGTATAGTGATAGTGTCACCACCTCTGGGCTGGGGGGCCTGTGCTCAAATCCCACCTGCTCTTGATATGTGTTATAACATATCTGAACAGGTTGATTAAAAAACATCTACAAACTTCTTACAATATCGTCAAGGTATTCAGTTATCAAATCTTTTAAATTTAACTAAGTTACATGAATTTGTGAATTCCACTTGGTCCCTATCATTGTTTTAAAGATATTTATCAATATGTTCTTTACATGGAATCTCTAGAACCTCCATAGCAGCATCAGTTGGGTAGGGGTAAAAATAAAGGTAACGGCAAAACACCCCAAAAATTATTGCTTAATTTAACATGGAGTTTACAAATTGCTTAGCTCCTTCTTGTTACAGAAAAGCTTAAGCTTAGTTACTGTCAAACTGTTGATGCTACTCTTTGTTTCTTCTACGAATATTTAATAAGCTTTAATAAGCTTAAGGATCTGACTTCAAAATTAAATCTTGCGTAGTCTTACACTTCTACCCTCTGATAAAAGGAAGAAGTTTACAAAAGCATGGATCAGAGTGAGTCAAAAGACTAGAGTAGCTCTTTCTAAATCATGTGTTTCGTCTCTGAGCGAAGTATTCCTAGTCTCCTGGTGACGTCAGTTCCAAATTCTAATATGTGATATGAAATATTGAGATGGATTTTACACTACTGTGTGGCAAGGCATAGATTTTAAGGTAGTTTAGATGCCAATTAACTTGAAGCTTATTTTCTAAATGTCATATGGAAACCTTAGAGTTTCAGAGTCCTGCCTGGATAAAGGAGACAAAAATTCTGGGCTGACTCTCCCAGTCAGCCATATTGAGTGGCAATAACTAATAGAAGGGGAATGGTTATAATTACCAGACGGTACCAGAATGGGAGCAAAGGGGTGTATGGGAAGGGGATGAGACTGTAAATACCAATCTTTTTGGGGAAGAAGGCATTCGACAAGGGACAAAGAAAGGCAGTGGCACGTACTCCCAATAGACGACCGCATGAAATGATATGGGGTGATGGGTTCACAGAAAACATAGGGAAGAGGAGAAACTCATCTGCCATCTATCATGGTCTTAAATCACTTCCTGCCTCAAACTCACCAATCCCAACAGTTGAAGAGAATGAGCAGCTCAGGAGGAGAGGTAAGCAAGCATGAGGAAGTACACGGAGGGGAAAGCAGAAACAGTAAAAGAGCTAGCCTTCAACATTCAATTAGGCATGCTCGAGTTGGGCACAGAGGGGGTGCTGTCATTTTCCCATGGCAACAAGGGTCTTCTGCAGAGCACAATCTGTCTCAGCTATTTGCAGATGTCCATTTGGCAATGTTGGACTGAAGTGCTTCAGGGGGGCTATCACTAATTTACATGCCATATTTCAGAATGAAGTCAGACCTAGTGCTTTCACAAACATCTGATACCAGTAGTCCACAAGATCTCTATAGCTCTCATCTTCAATGGCTTTCATGAACAGGTTCATTCCATCAATGTACGACTGACGCGTAACCATCAATAGCAATTGGGGTGGCACAGTGACTCAATGGTTAACACTGCTGCCTCACAGACCCAGAAATCTGGGTTTGATTCCATCCTCAGGCAACTGTCTGTGTGGAATTTGCACGTTTTCCCGTGTCTGTGTGGGTTTCCTCCGGGTGTTCCGGTTTCCTCCCACAGTCCAAAGATGTGCAGGCTAGGTGGATTGGCCATGCTAAATTTCCCATCGTGTCCAGGGATGTGTAGATTAGGTGGGTTATGGGGAGATGAGTCTTGGTGGGATGATCTGAGGGTTGTGCGGACTTGTTGGGCCAAAGAGCCTGTTTCCACACTGTAGGGATTCTAAGAAATCCTTCCAATGGAGGTGTGATTCCCACAAAGCAGCCAGAATGAAAATATGCTTTTACCATCATTCTGGTATTCTGGTACCAGCTGACGGTAACCCTAAACAAGTCCAATCCCAGCGAGAAGCCTGAATTTGACAGACTATACATTTTTATATCAATTTGATTACCATAGTAATCAGTCACTGAGCATAATCACATGAGGTTACCAATGTACCTGTCACAAAAAATAAGTCTTTTGCACAATAGAAAGAAACAAAATCTAAATATGGTAAGGTTTTATCATTGACAGAAATAAAACCTCTTTTTTCACAGCAATATCTTTATAGATACACAACCCCAGCGAAGTATCAGTTCTATTTTTACTTTAAATTTTTTTCCTAAATTGATGCGTTGAGTTTGTTTCCTTTCAGTGATGAAAGACTACCTCAACACTAGTATCCCATTGGGGAGGAGTGCCTAAACTGTGTGAGGGAACAAAGATATTGAATGGTTAAAGGCATCACATCTCCTCATCTCAACATGGTCAATTTTGAAAATGCATATTCCAGTGGTGGAACATGAAAACTGAGTCTAATGTGTCTCCCAAGTACAATCATGTGCCCCTGCACTTCTTCATTCAATCTCTTTACCCTCTTAGGTTGTCAATTATGTTTGCCATCAGCACTCATTGGACTAACCTGGGACTCAGACTATTTTCGAACCTCCTTCACTGCTAGGGTTAGGATATGAAGGCCTGGAATGATTCCACCAGTCTTCTCCCACTTTAATTTTATTATTGTTCTCCCAGTCCTCCTACAAGTCAAGAGAACAGTGCTAGTTCTCCATAAAGATTGGCACAACAATTACTTCCCCCATTTGTCTTCTATTTTGGTGGCCCTTCTGTTCTCATGAGAGACTCTTCTGCAATGTAACTGTTTCTAAGAAGGCTGCAGTCCTTAATGTTGGCAGCACCTACCTTTGAATCAGTTGATGCTACCTTGTTGTCTGCCCCACTCTTGGTTGAATGGAACTGTGCATCCAATTAGTTAATTGGGCAGTACATGACTACATTCAGCAGTGAAGTGACTCCAAGAGACGCTATGATGTCTGAACTAAAAGCCAGCCCTTAGTATTTCAGGGCTTCTATTCCAGTCAATCATATGGCCCTTTCATTGATTTAGTACAAGCCTTTATCTCAAAACTTGATCTAAATCACCAAAACTAGATGCATTTAGAATAAGGGGGAAGGAAAGAAATTGTAAAAATTCTTTATTTGAATGTTAAGAATAGCAGAAAATGAAATTTATCTGAATATTTTCCCACAGATTCATTTTTTTTTACTTGTTGAAGGTGAAATGGCATTTTGACATCATTATATTATGTGTTTTTCCAATTATTTACCTCCAACACTAAAGATAAACTAAGGCAATATTCTCACCTCTGTTTGCTAGTCTGTAAATTATGTACTTCAATCTAATGGAGAGATTTTAACAAAATGTAGCGTACTGGAAGAGTATGGACCAAGGAGGAGCTGGTTAGTTTTTTTTTGTAAAGGTTCAGATCCAAACCTAGATCTTGATTTGTTTTTTAAACAATCCATTAATATTAGGCGATAGGGCAAATGACTATAATTTGACTACATCTTATCTCTGATACCAGAATTAGGAGGAGATAATGTTTTCAATCCTGTTTATTAGCCTCTTAGTCTGCTGGCTTAATTTTTGTAAGCAATATGCTGATGAATCAATTCATTGAGACTTAGTTCACAAATAAGATATGATTCAGGGAAGAACTGAACTGTTTTAAGCAGATGTGGGAATTTTTAAATGGTTCATTAATTTCAGGAGATGTGGTGAAATCTTTAACAATGTGTGTTTTCATTTAGCACGTTATGGATTGTCTTCATCACTGTGGTGAAATTTGTCTCAAAGCTGTCAAGATGTGAGCAGAGCTTTCAGAGCAGGTTATTGGATATGGATCGTCCTGAAGCTTCCTCAGTGTTATGGGAGCTCTTAATAAAACTCTCTTTCTGATGTATGCTTACAGAGCATCAACTGAACAGGGAATAACCTCAAGGAAAAGCTGGATGATTGTAATGACATTGAAGTAAAACAGCATAGCTTAGGTATGAGCAGTACTAAGTGTCCTCCTCACTTGTTTTAGCTATCTTTCACTTTTACAATATTTGTTGCATTTCACTGGTTGTTATTGATATTGATCTGGGTTTAGTATTTTTTTCTTCTTCATTATCCAAATTACAGACATTACTTCCAAATCAAACAACTTACAATGTTCTAAATTTTTTGAAAAAAATTCAATTCCAAGCTTCTTATGGTGTAGTCTCCTCTACACTAGGGATACAAACCAAATATTGCCTGACTGCTTCACAAAACACTGCTGTTCTGTCTGCAAGATTCCAGATATTTTGATGAAAGGACTTCAGCCTGAAATGTTAGCTTTGTGTCTTACTCTAGAGATGCTTTGTGACTTGCTGAGTAATTTTGATATGCTCTGTTTTTATTTCATTTATGTTTTTTTCACTTTGATCATAAACAGAAAAGAGGATCAAAAACATAATTGTCTTTTATAGTGAATTATTAAACCAGTTGTGTATCGGAGACCATTCAAAGTTACAACGATGTCAACAAGACTGTCATATCAGCGATCCAACCAGAACTGGAAAGTTTTTTCCAGGATCAATGGGATCAAATATCAACATGAGGGATAATTCAACATCTGTAACAAAGTGAACAGGGACTCAATGTCACTAGTCACTACTATTTTTCTTCTGCTTTTCACCTGGAAAACATCTATTGAAGTTTTCCCGAAATGTAAGGGTCAAAAGTTCCACAGTTTAAATTCATAGTTAAATTCTGCTGATATGAAAGAATGGTTCTTCCAGAAATGGATACAAAAGAGAGGGGATGGGGAGAAGGGATATTAAAGGATATGACAATGTCATTGGAGATGGTCTTATTGACAGAGATCTTAGAAGCACAAGTGGCATCAACAAATGGGATTGTGAGGAGATGCACAAGATCAAATCTAGTAAGGTTTACAAAACAAGAGGATGGTCAATTTGGGTTGCTATCTGTAAGATGGCAATGATGGTGCCTTGATGTGAGCTTCAAAAAATACCATGAGAAGCATGAAACTTCGCTGTAGATATTTTATGCTGGATTTAAGCCTCAATCAGAACTGGAGAAGCACAGTAGTAAGGCAGAGGAATAGTAATCGTTTGGGAGGATGCAGTCAATTTTCTTGAATGCACACAACTAAGCTAGTGGCTTCTAACATTTATGAAAAGCATATCATGATGTGAATGTATACTTGGGTCCAGTGGAACGTATATTTTTACTTCACTTTGCAGTCACCTGGCAACTGTATTTGGAATGTTTATGTATGTCAAGAGAAAGTTAGAGAAAGAAGGAAGAAAACTATTAAACATGTATATGAAGAAGTAGAATAATTTGAACTTGAGGCAATTAAATTGCATTAGTAATACATTTCCCTGGATATTTAAAACTGTCTATATAAAGGAAAATTCATGGCAGAGTGAATCATTATTTACGATGTTTAGTAGGATGCTATGACTGTATGTAACATTAGTTTAAAACTAAGTAAGTTCTAAAGTGTTCAGCCTACTTAGCAAAAATATTAAGAAATTATTATTGGTCCGGACGCCCAGAAAATGGACAGTTGACCTGATAAAGAACTTTGACATTATGAAAGTGTATAGGTGTAGAGAAGATATCTTGTGGTAAGTTCAAAGGGAAGTTCAAAACTAGAGTTCATGAATATAGCATAGTCACCAACAAATCCAATATGGAAATAGGAGAAATGTTTTTATCCAGTCCAAAAAAATGTGCACATTAGGTGAATTAGCCACGTTAAGTTGCCCTGTAGTGTCCAGGGATGTGCAGGCTAAATGGGTTTACCATAGCAAAAGCTGGGTTACAGGGATAGGGGAGGAGTGGGTCTAGGTGGAAAGCTCTTTGGAGGATCGGTGCAGACTCGATGGGCTAAATGTCCTCTCTTGGCACTGTAGGAATTCTATGATTCTAAGAAAAGAATGCAATATTAAGCAGGTGAAAAGAAAAATGATGAAATTAAACATTTGTGGATGATAGGGAACAATGTGCTAAATAGCCAGTTTCTATGCTGAAATCCCTAGGTAATCCTACAATGTTTTCTACTCTGTAATTGATGAGGTGGAGTCACTTGCCTGAAATTTGAAATCTGTCTGAAGCACCATGTTTATCATAAGTTCTACGATGAAAATGCTCCTCTGAAAATAATGTCCTCCACAGCGATAGAAGCCAAAGTTTGGAGCAAAGTACAAGTTAATGTTTGTAATAATAATTACATTATTACTAATATAAGTATGCGCTGCAGAAATCTCCTTCTAGTAATACAGCCTTGTGTTTCAAACCAATGATGATTGTAATGGCTCACAAATACAAAGGCACTTCCTTCTATTGTATAGTTTATTCACATTTATTAAGAATTCTTAAGGTGAATTAATCAGCTCTACATTCCAGACATGGGACATTGTTGGGTTGGGAGACTCAACTTCATTCTCACAAGATTACTATGCGTATTGTGTGACTGATGAATTTGTCTGCTAGTTCTTATGTTAAATCTAAGAAACCTTAGTTTGTCCAGAAAAGGTCCCAACCCCAGTCAAATCAGTAGATAGTTGGCTTCCTTCCATTTATGGCAGGTGTGCATCACTAGTTGGTTGTGCTGCCATCTATTGCCTTTTCCTAATTGCACTTGAACTGCATGGCTTTCTGTATCATTTCAGAGGGCAGTTAAGAATCAACCACATTGCTGTGGGTCTGGAGTTGCACCAGTTAAAGATATTAGATTTCCTTCTCTAAAGAATATGAGTAAACAAGATTATTTGTCCAATGACATTACCACAATGCCACTGCATGCACACCTTAAGGGTCTGGGACATATTGGTTGGTCCATGATAATATCAATAAAGTGCCTAAAGCTTTAGTCATGATGGCAAAATCATTGGAAGGGATTGGTGGACATTGATGTATCTTGGCTTTGTTACATGCCATCTCACTTATTTGTTTGTCAGTTAAACTCACCTGCTCTTCTACAAGATAGCAACTTATCTTTTTTTAACATGTATCTGAGAGTGCAGATTTGCTTTTCATCTCATGTGAAAGATTTCACATTCAGCTATGCCGCATTCCTTCAGTACAATATAACAGTACCTGTCTCAATTGTGGGCTCAAATCCCGGGGTAGTCCTTGCAATCACAAACCATTACAACGGCAAGAAGTACAACATGATGTTACTCATGTGCAAGATGGCATTAAATAAAAGGTATTTGAGTCCTCATACTACGTAACCTTCTTCCATTGGTGTGTGCATGGAGAGATGGTTTCTTTGGAATACTGGCCTTTGTCTGAATGCAGATATATTAAGGTCTGTACACCTAGGCTTTCCCACAGGGCTGGGACAGTTCTGGACCTATAAGAGAAATTTATTCTGTGCTGTTTCCCTTGGAGACAGATGATGTCACACAGTGCCAGAATGTCTGCTTCAGAAGCAGTGGATAATCTGTTTTGAGTTTCCTGAACTTTTTGTCAATTAGACAAAAGAAGCATGAGTGGGTGGGGTCAGGCTCACACAGACACAGGGTTTTAGTTTTGCTTTCATCTGGGGTTTTGGAATTGTCTGTTGACAGATACAACTCTTTCTGTCTGCTGTAACAAAAAGTCTGAGTTCTCTCTCTGCTGTTAGATTGTTTAGAGTTGCTGTTAGAGTTCCTCTCTCCTGGACTGTAGAGGAGGTAGCACATGAGGAAAACCTGTTTTGCTGAATTTGTCTTTGCCAAGAGTGTGTTTATTGGATGCTGCTACATTGAAACATTTGTATAACATGATTAGTAGTTGAATATTAAATGATAACTATTTCAATATATTTAAAAGTTGTGCCAATTCTTCTTCTTTTATTTGTATTTTAACCATGTTGTAAGAGTGAGATATGCTTTACATACAGCCAAGTACTGGACTAATTGAACCACATCTGGAACACAGCGCATTACATTTGACTCTAAATAAAATAAAAGTTAGAGTCTGGGCTATCTCTTTGATATACTTTGAGGGGTTTTGGTCTAGTCCAAAACAGGGCACACAGCAAAACAAAACTTGGCTCCAAATCAGCTGTTCCTTTGTAAACTGAAACACTGTTTCCCTCACTCCTCAGTCCTTCATAACTCCCCTTGCAACTGTTCACTACTGTAGTAAGTTGCATCGGTAATGATTTCTTCAAGTGAATATGCTGTTAGTTGAGTTAGCTCTTCAGGGTATGACACAATTTTCCTTGATTGATGAAAATAGCAGATTGCCACTATTGTAAACTCTCGGATATACACATTAGCCATGATGACAATTGCTTAAATATGTTACAGTAATCAATTATATGAATCATTGAATATCTGATTATTTCGTTATTCCATACACCATTATTTCAATCCTAGAGTAACTCGCCATGCCAAACAAATCCATCATTGCTCTTTCATAAGATGTGAATGTCTTGACATATGGAATTGGTAGAGACATGGTCAGAAATTGATTATAGCTTGTTATTGTGTGAATAACCCATAGGAACCTAAACGCAAAGATGTAATACTTGTCCTGAACAGTGCCTTTGGGCCTAATTTCAATAACATAGTTGAGCTTCTGTGAGTAGCTGTACACTTTTGGTGATCACTTTCTGAGGTGCCATATCAAAATTGTCCATTCTTAATAGTTTGGGATCATCTCAACATCTGCTATGAATATCTGACTCCATTTCCATTGCTGTAACAGATACAGAAGTAATTTCACTGCCAGAAGTGCACTCCTACACAATCCCTTCCAACTAACCACTGCTTTCTTTCTTTCATTCAATGAATTTTTAAATCTGATTTCAACACTCTCCATGAATTCTCTCAACATTACCAATTCACGAGGAGCTTTTTGCACATCCTTTTGACAGTCTTGAAATTAATTTCTCAAAAGTGAAGCAGGTTGATTAGTCAAGATGTTCCCCTTTTAAACCCACAGGGACTATTGTTTACATAGATTTGTTAATATCTTCCCTCTGGGGTCGCACTCTCATTTGAAACCTATAGTTAAAGGCTCAAGTCTCACACATTTTTGCGAAGGTGTTACATTGTCAATTATATCATTTTTCAGACCTCAAAGTTAAACTGCGGACCTGTCTGTCCACTTCACATGTCAACTATGGCTCAATGATTGTTTGCCTTTAACTGGAAAGGTTAGCGATTCATATAATACTACAGGGATATGAATACAAAATCTAATCTAGTACTTCTGGGCAATGCTCAGGGAAAGCTGTAGAGTCAGAGATCCTGTATTTTCGAAAAAATATTGAAGACCCCAACAGCCTCCTCAGATGGAAGTAAAATATCTCACTGCCTCGTTTTACTGTACAATAGCAAAATTCCCCCAATGTCCTGAATAGCATTTTCCCTTAGCTAACTCCACAAAAACAGATGCACCAGACATTAATTTTGTATCTGGACAGTCTGCTGTGTTTGTGTACAACACAATCGATTCTCTATCTCAAAAGTGCTTCTGAACACATAGTGCCTGCCAAAGGCTCCGTACATATGCAAGATCTTTATTGTTTATTGCACAACAATAAATTTTATTCCTGACAATTTAAAAGTCTTTACCGTTTAAGAATTCCACCTCAATTATATTGAAGCAATGAATTACAGAACTTGAATATTGTTGAAATGAGAGACATGTTGTTGAAGCTGTTCATCTTGCACACCTCAGGACAAATGCAAGAATTTCAATTTTGATTTAAAAATATCACAGCAATTGATGCAATAGGAGAAAAGGCTGTTGTTTGGTTGACAGGTTGACATTGGCTGCAGCATTGTCATTTGGGAAGCAGTGGAGAGACTCCTCAAATGCCGAGGTAATTTAAGAGAAGGGTACAAAGATTGAACAAAAGTTAAATGATTTATATTACAAGCTTGACAGATTATCTCATATCGGATGCTTGTGTAACTATGATCACTTTCAGGATTGTTCATCAAATGCTTATGTGTAGAATCACGTCTAACAGCAGATGTATTGCTTTGAGTTTTGCATGCGTAAGCTGCTTGACTTATAGTCTGTACTCTGCCTGTTACTAACAAATAAAGGGATATCCAATTTGATTCAATCAGCCTTAATGTGGACTTAATGCCCAATAATCTGGCATTGTACTGCACTGAAGGTCAACATATTTGGACCTGAAAAGTGTCAGGTCTTCCTCAAATTACTATGGAAAGGAAAGGTCTCTTTAAAAAATCAAGCAGCGTTTTAAGCAAACCATTTCATACAGCTCTAATGTGAGTGGTATTTTCTACAAAAAATATTGCCATCAGCCCAAAGCTAAAATCTGCCCAGGACACAATGCAGTCACATTGCAGATGAATTTCCATACAATTGCTATGGCAGGCATGTTGCCTGTACATTCTAGTGATTGGCAGAGTAGATCAAATGGCATGGTCTTTCAATTGCTTCTAGCAGTCAGAGTAAAGTCAACCAGCCATGAAGCTCCAAAATAAAATGTCTTCTGCTAGATGCGCTTCTAAAATTGGGAAAGACTCGTGAATACTCCAGTTCATGCTAATAGGTACAATAGCAAACAATTTCAGACAATTAGTTGAGCAGGTAACGTGGCTCATTTATTCTTGCTAAAAGTGGCATATATTTATGTGCAGGGATCCACTCCATGTAAGTAGAAATACAATGTTCAAGCCTTAGGCCTTTTTTGAACTATCTGGGAGCTTAGGGAGCCTATAGTTTCCAACAGTTGAGGCATTTCCATGAAGAAAGAAATCAGGGTCATCTTCCAAGCGCTCAGCAACCTTTTCTCCTGGAGAATATATTGCTACGATTGTTTGAAATTTGGCATTCTTTGTTTGCCCCGATGTATACAAAAGGGAAAAAAGCTTCATTTGCATCTCTCTTTCAGAAATATTTAATTCTATTTCAATTTTGTCTTCTGGATCGTAGGTAAAAGGGTAGACCATTCAGACCATTGAGACTGCTCCACCATTTAATACTATCATCGTTGACTGAGTGCTTCAATACCTTTTGCTCTACCTTCACCCCATTTAATAACCAAAACTGTATCAACTTCTACACTGAAAATACTCAAAAGCTGAGCCTCTGTAAAACCTCATGTTTTCCCACATTATATTCCATCCATCACATTCATGCTAATTTACCAAGCCTGTCCAAATTGTCCAAAAAATGTTTGCATTCTCCTAATAACAAATATTTTTGATTGCTTTGTATCATTCACAAATTAGCAAGTACTACATTTGGTCCCCACACCCAATCACTGACATATATATGAATAACTGGGGCCCAAGCACTGATCCTTATGGTATCGTGCTAATCACAGTCTGCCAATGCAAGGATGGCCCATTTATTTCTCCTCTATTTTCTCCCTGTTAACCAAGCACTAATCCATGCCAGTAAACTCCTCCTATTCCATGTGCTTTAATTTTGCTACTAACTTTCTGAAGGGGAACTCATCAAAACCCTTCTGAAAATCTAAGAATTCTACATCTGTTGACTCCCTTCATCAATTTTATTAGTAACATCCTCAAAAAATCTCCAGATTGGTCAAACATGATTTTCCATTTTCAAATCCATGCTGATTATGCCCGACTGAATCAATTTCATCCACATCCATTTATCATTTAGGTGACATCATAGTCATATATTCCTCTGTAAATTGGAGGAAACAGTAATCCTTCACATTAATTACTCATGTGTTCTCTGCAGCTTCAAGTTGATTTTAATCTGATAATTTCAACATCTTCCCTAATTCAATGATCATATCCATTCATGGAAAGTGGGCATTGCGGGCAAGGACAGGAGTTATTAGCAATCCCTTATTGTCTTTGAGGAGAAGGTAAGCCATTTTCTTCAAAGCCAAGGAATTGGCTAAGCTGTTTTAGAAGGCACTGAAAAATCACTTTGGAGCAAATTTGGAGTCACACGCAGGCTAGACCGTGTAAGGATGGCATATTTCCTTCCCTAAAGGACATTAGTGAACTGGACAGGGTTTTTTTTTTACGCATTCAAGTTGTTTTGCGACCATCATTACTGATTCAAGAAGTTTTAAAAACAAAATTCCAGGCATGTTTAATTAACTGACTTTTATTTCTCCAGACGCTGTGTTAACACTTGAAGCCAGCTCTCTGGATGGCAACATTTTGCATTTCCAAATTGATCCCAATAAACGATTTTCCCCTCCTTTTAGCGAAAAGATTTCATGATGTTCCATTTAAGCTACTTGTGGCCGAAAAATGCAGATTTTGAATTATTGAACAGACTTGAAATAATACTTTTTGCAACTATTTATGTTTCAATAATTAAAGGCTTGGTTATTAAGTTTTATAAAATGTCTTCTTTGCGTCTGGTTAACCTAGTTACATTGCGGTTCCCGCGGAAGGTCGAGTGTATTTTTTGCCCCTAAATGATCACCGTGTCTTCAGCAAGAGAGGAATCAGACAAGTTGTAAATGCGCCGGAAAGTTTGCTTGACCATCTTGCTCTCTAATAAGGGGGTCTCATGGGGTTCTGAGGTCAATCGAGCAGTATCAGGATAATGTCCCAGAGTGGGATTGGATGCACATTGTAACTGATGCTGTTTCCCATCCTGGAAGTGTCTCCCCCCACCCCCACGAACCAACCCTCCTGTAGCTCCGCCTCCGGGATGCCAATAACACTGAACTTCAGACACGGCTGATACTGTTGACGGGGCGATAAGCTAAAAGTGTTACAATTAACTCGCATTTTCCAGCATCGGGGCTTCCTTGGAACATTCAGAACTATGTGAAGCGAGTATTTTAAAAAAAATGTCTCGGCTTTTGCTCTTGCTTCTCTGCCTGGTCCTGCATCCTATCTCCTGTGCTAACTGCCCCAAACTTTGCAGCTGTAAAGCGGACGATCGTGTCACTTGTGAAGGCAGAGAAGTCGATCATGTTCCAAAAGGGTTTTCCAGAGGCTCCCGCAAACTGTGAGTACATCACGTTTATTCTGTAGTCGAGGCGGGACAGCTGTGAGAAAACTGAACCCTAAACTGAAACTGCAATTTCCACCCTAACCTTAACTTTCATGGTTTTTGAGTGTCCAAAGCATCCACTGCTCTGGGAGAGTTTGTGGGGAAGAACGGCGCTACAGTGCTACTTTCGTTTATCTAGAATGTACTCTCTACATATATTGACAACCTATTTTAAAAATAGTTTCACTGATCGAAATACTGTTCGATAAATCTGGATTTGTAAATGTTTCAGGACAAGGCACTCAGCTTGTGACTATCCACGTGCTTTCAACTGTGATGTGACTTAAACACTGAACCTACTGAAAAGAAAGAACTTACATTTCATTGCCACTGTTTAGGCATCGGGATAATTAAATGTAGCCACTAGCTACTGGGCAGCCAACCTGGACACTTCAAGTCACCCCCCCCCCCCCAAAAAAATGACAATGACTTAAATTATTAGATCATCTTGTTTTAATGATATTTGTTAGGGGGATCACTGTTGGTCAAGATTAGAACCCACCTCTTTTAGTCTTCTGTTTTCATCGGAGATGCAATTAGGGGACTGGGATCTCACCCCTCATCCAAAAGTACAGGCATAGAAATTATCCCCACCAGTGAACCACTTTCTCATTCTGTTGTCTTACTCTTTTACAGTAACTGCTCTATCTTAAATCTGTTGCTGGTTGATCTTGGAATACTGATTTTCCTAGTGTCTTGTCTTCTCAATTCTGTAGAAAAGACTATACATTAAAAACTCAGTTTGATGAATAAAAAGGCATCGGGCATGATTGTTGTGGGTGAAAAGACCTCGACGTGATGCTTCATTGCCTTCAGAGTGGGGCTGCTGATTAACCTTTAGTGGCAAGTCTTTTGTGAGGTGTATGTCTGTGAAAAGAAAGCGACACAGGAGAAGTGCATCTGCTTTGAAATAAAATAAAAGTTGTCACTATTTCGAGGAGATGTGCTGAAAAAGATCAAATCTCTGCCAATTTTTATGGTTATCTTCTTTCATGTGATGTGGATATCGCTAGCTAGGCTGGTATTTACTGCTCATCCCTGGGTGCCCTTTGGAAGGAGGTAGTGAGCTAATGCTTTGAACTGCTGTCTTGGGTGCACTCAGTGTTGAAGATGTAAGAAAAAGATGAAGATTTCCAATGCTTTCACTAGAAGACTTGTTTTAAAAACCAAATAACCTGGATTGGAGAAAATGCATGAAGGGGAGAGTTAGCCTGTGCTTAGCTTTTTTGTGCGTGTACTTTATTTTAGGATGTATTTACATTGTTTGTGTCAACTGGAAGAACATGTTGACTGACTCAAAACTTTAAAAAAAATTGCTTTGAGATAATTTGATTACAGTTTTCTGGATACGAAGAAAATTGACAAAATTTGCCAAAGAACATTGTTCAAATGCCAAAAATATTAGTTAATAATTAGAATTTTGACTGTTAGAAGGAAAAAAAGCAACACCTTTTCACCCCAAATGAAGTTCTCCAATTTCCAAGGAGAGGAAATTGAAACGGAGTATAAATAGATTGACGGGAGAAAATTGAGAGATATGTTGAGAAGACTGGTTGATGGTGTTGATGCATTGAATATTCTTCGCTTTCATTTCACATTTTTTTCCTGATTCTAAAATAATATTGGCTTTATGTTCTATCACAATTAAAGCATGGCTAGTGTGTAGGAACAGAATGGAATTGGGATGGGAAAAATACAATTAGCAGTGAAAGCATCCAGACTGGAATTCTGCGAAAGCAGAAGGATTAGGAAGCACCATACATGGATTTTCAAAATTGAACTGTGACACTGAACACGTGATGATGACCAAAATGGAAACGCTGTAGTATCTTGGAAAGAAGAGGAAAAGAGATATGATTTATAGTCAGTTTCATTCAAATGACTCACTAAAGGAAAGTGGCTCTGATGCCTTCGTAATTAAACTTGTGAAACACATGGTGGAGTGCATGGATTTTTTAGTGCATATGTTTGTCATTAAAGCTGTTTTTCAAAAAGATTAATTTTCTTCACCAATACTAGGACCAGAGTTATATTTGGAAAGACGTTACTTATAAATGAGTTGTCTAAAATGCTTGTACTTCATAAAGAATTTTGTTTTTGATTTAGAAGTGAGATATAAAGTTTCCCTTCAATTCAGTACCTTGTTGGAACTCCAAATTGACAAGTCCACAGATCCTGCTGGATTTCATCCTAGAAATTTAAAAGAATTGGCTGATGAGACAGTCACTGCATTTGTTTTAGTTTTCCAAGACTTGTTAGATTCAAGTAAGGTTCCATTAAATTACGGTGGCTCAGTGGTTAACACTGCTGCCTCACAGCACCAGGGACCTGTGCTTGAGTCAACCCTTGGGCAACTGTCTGTGTGGAGTTTGCACATTCTCCTTATGTCTGCATGGGTTTCCTCTGATTTCCTTCCACAGTCCAAAGATGTGCAGGCTAGGTGGATTGACCAATGGAAATGTGGGGTTACAGGGTTAGGGTGGGATGCCTCTTTGGAGTGCCAGTGTGGACTCGATGGGCCAGATAACCTGTTTCCACACTGTAGGGATTCTATGATTCAAATGGGAGAATAGATAAAGTCACTCCTTTTTTCGAAAAGGGAGGGAGGCAGAAAGCAGGAAACTGCAGATCAGTTGTCTTAATATCTGTCATAGGAATAATGTTAGAAGCCGATATTAAAGATGCTATAGCAGGGGACTTGGATATGTTCAAGGTGAAAAAGGTGGATAAAACATTGGTTGGTCAAATAGAAACCATGTTTACCTAATTAATTGGGCCTTTTCGAAGAAGTAACTTGTGCTGTGGATCAAGGATAACCAGTGGATGTATTGAATTCAAATTTGCATAAGTCATTTGAGAAGGTGCCACAATAAAGGTTATTGCAGAAAATAGCTAACAGGAAGCAGAGGATGGGAATAAATTTTTCAGGCTGGCAGGATGTCATGAGTGGTGTTAGAAAGGAGTCAGCACCGAGGCCTTAATCCTTCATGATTCGTAGAAATGATTTGAATGAAGGGTCCAAAGGCGTGGTAGCTAAACATGCTGATGATACAAAGATAGGTAGGAAAGTGAGTTGGAAAGAGGACATAAGGAGCCTACAAAGAAGCAAATTGGTTAAGTGAATCGGCAACAATCTGGTAAATTAGGCATAATTTAGGGAAGTGTGAAATTGTCTGTTTTGGCAGAAAGAATGAGAAGGATGTATATTCTCAAAATGTTGTGAGATTGCAGAGCTCTGAAATATAGAGAGATCTAGGTGTTCTAATGTGTGAATCTGAGAAGGTAGTATGCAGGTACAGGAAATCAGGAAAGCTCAGAGAATGTTGTTTTACTGCAAGGGGAATTGAATGCAAGAGTAAGAAATTATGCTTCGGTTGTACAGGGCATTGGTGAGGTCGCATCTGGAGTACTGTGTATAGTACTGGTCACTGTACTTAGGGAAGGGTGTTAATGTGTTGGAAGCAGATAAGAGAAGATTTCATAGACTAATACCTGGAATGAGTTCAATTACCTTATGAAGAAAATCTAGAAAGGTTAGGCCAGTGTTCTCTGGAGTTTGGAAGAGTCAGCAGTGACTTAATTTCACCATGTGAGATCCTGAGGTGTCTTAACCAGGTGGATGTGGAAAGAATGTTTCCTCTTTCAGGAAGATCTAGCACTTGGGGGGTCACAGTTTAAAAGTAGAAGGCCATCCATTTAACACAGAGATGATGAAAGAAAAATTCCCTCAGAAGTTTGCAACTCTTTACAATTCCCTTCGTCAAAAAGCAGTGAATGCAGAAGCTTTAAATACTTTTGGCGGAGATAAAAGGATTTTGAATTACCAAGGGGATGAAAGGTTATCAGAGAATGCAATAGTGTAGAGTTGAGGTTGAAATCGGATCAGCCACGATCATCTTGAATAGGGGAGCAGGCTTGAGGGGCTGAATGGCCTACTGTTGTTCCTTGTTCATATGTAAGTACTGTTTGAAGCATTCTGTTTAATTTGACATCTATAAACTACTGTTATCTTAAATTGATACCTTGTCTAATAAATATATCGTTTGTCTTGGATGAAAGTAAGTACTGTAGTATACATAAATCTCATCTGCACAAGAAATTTAGTTATAAGGTTTTACTTTTCCTTCTTCAATGTAAATATACTTAACATTTCATTCTAACATGATATACACCAAGAACAATGGGATTTGCAGCCTTTAAACTCCTGTGCATCATCAAAATCTTTAATCTTCATTGTGCAAATTTTATTTTGTTGGATATACTATGTTTGCTTACACCTCAGACAATGCTCTCTTCATCCTCTCAGAACATAATGTGACCAGCTAGCTGAAATTCTTATCTCAATGATACCAAACTTTACAAGAGTTGTTCCAGTCACCAATGTAGATAAAACTATATGGTACTGTTCTATTTCTACTGACGAGCAATGTGCTTCTTGCTAATTTTAGAACATAAGAAGTCACTCACAATGTCTTTCTACTTATCTCTCCTAGTCAGGACAGCTCTTCCCAGGAATATCTGAAGAACCATTGTTCAGAATGTCTCCTTTGTTAACAGTTGTTCTTAATGATAAATGTGACCAGACACCAGAATCATAGTGTTTATTTTTAGAATGAAAGGAACATTTACAAATCATTGTTCTGTTCCCAAAAGGTAGGGAAAATCACCTGTATGCAGTTATAAGCTAAATGGCTGGAATAACCTTTTCTTTGGTATTACTAACTGCGGGGAGAGTAACCATTGCAGTGTTTATTTTAGCAATTATTTAACTTTTACCTAGCATTTTCCACGCTGAACTATAAGCAACAATAGGGAGTGACTAAAGTACCAATAAATTATGTTAATCATATATTTTCCGCATTTAATTATAATTGTCATCCTGGTTACAGTGAAGCACATTTGTAAGTTTAATTTTGCTAGCACATAAATTATCCATTAGTCACACACCAAATCGCAGTAAAAGTGGATGGAGATTCCTTTTTTTGTTGCTACAGGTTTGTAACATCAGAACATGGTAAAAGTAGGGGAAAACAAAATGACCAAATTAACACACATATGTCCAACTACTTCGTATTGCTGAAGAGATCAGTGGCGTTTGCATGATTTTAACCTCAGCAACAGAGTTTAATTGATTACAGCACCTTCAAACCATTCTTTCAGATTGTGACTGGATTTACTCATGGTTCTGAAGGTGGCATCAGCCATGAGTTTCTATGACAGATGTTCCATACGGGCACCAGATGGTGATTGTGTTGAAATCTGGCAGTCTTTGACCTCATTTGCATTGGTATCTATGGATGCATTAATTTTAATCAACTCCTGATTTATCTACTTTCTCAAACCTGGAAAGTAACAGCATGATAGATTTCAGTGCAACAACATTTTTTTTATTCTTTATATGAGCTTTGAATGTGACAGAACTCACACACGTTGAGATACGTTCATCTAGCACAAAACAAAAACAGTCTATAGAGGAACATAGACAAATTCAGTGACTGGACAAAAACTTGGTAGATGAAAGGTCCTATAGGGGAATGTGAGGTTATGTACTTTGATAGGAAGAGTAAAGGAGCTGGATATTATTCAAATGGACAAAGGCTGCGACATACTGCAAAAATGATGGGTTTGCTAGCAAAATGCTAGCATCCAAGTTCAGTGATTAATAGGGAAGGCAAATTGAATGTTCGTCTTTACTTTAAAGAGAATGAAGTTTAAAAGTAGGACTTATTTTCTAAAACATACAAGGCACTAGACCAACCACAGCTGGAATACCATGAACCATTTCGGGCCCATTATCTATGGAGAGATATATTGGCATTGGAGGCAGTCCAAAGAAGGTTCACTTGCCTAATCCTGCATATGGAGAGACTTCTTTTTATTCTCGCACAGATGGGATATGGGCATCACTGCCTGATCATCATTTATTGCCTGCCCCTAGTTACCCTTGAGAAGGTGGTGGTGAGATGCCTTCTTGAAACACTGCACTTCATGTGCTGTAGGTAGACACACAATGCTCTTAAGGAGGGAGTTTCAGCATTTTGACCCAGCGACCATGAAGGAACGGTGATATATTTCCCAGTCAGGATGGTGAGTTGCTTGGAGGGGAACTTGCAGATGATGTTGCTCCCATGTATCTGCTGCTCTTGTCCTCCTAGATGGAAGTGTTTGCGGCTTTGGAAGGTGTTATCTCTGGACCTTTGCTGAATTTCTGTTGTGCATCTTCTAGATAGTGCACATTGCTGCTAATGAGCATCATGTCTTACAAGGAGAGCTTGAGTAGTTTGGGCCTATACTCAATGGAAGATGGAAAAACAGGAGATGGCATTATTGGCTTATACCTGATTCTTAGAGGACTTGACAGAATAGATGTTGGAACACTGTTTCCCCTTGGGGGATAGACTAGGACCAGAGGGTATAATCTCAGAATAAGAGGTCACACATCTGAGACAGAGCTGATGAGGAATTTAGAAATTGTTGGAAAAAGTGAGCAAGTTTGTCAGCATCACTGAAGAGAAATCAGAGTTAATGTTTTCAATCCAGTGACCCTTCTTCAGAAAAGAAGGTGCAAGGAAAAAAATATTTTTTATGCAGACGATAGGGTGGGGGCAGAGGTAAGGAGTAAACAATAGGTGGAGACAGAACCCAGAGAGAGAGAAGGACAGTTGGATAGATAAAGGAGTGGATAATGGTCAGCGTAGGAGAATAGCTGCCAACGGGGACTCTTTGTGACTAACAATTGGCTGTGTGTAATAGCAGACTATGTGATAACAAGGCCTGGTGTGTAGGGGTTGGAGTAAGCACGTGGGAGAAAGTGCCTCAGGCCCTAAAATAGTTGAACTCAATAATGAGTCCAGAATGTTGTAGAGTTGTGCTGAGCTGCGCTGGAGCACTGCAGCAAGCCTGAGACAGAGATGTTGGCCAGGGAACAAGGTGGTGTGTTGAAGTGGCAGGCAACAGGAAGGGTCTTTTATGTGGACAGGACATAGGTGTTTTGCGAAGCGGTCACTCAATCTACACTTCGTTTTCTCAGTGTAGAGGAAACCTCATTTTGAATAGCAAATGCAATGGTCTAGATTGAGTGAAATGCAGGTAAAATGCTGTTTCACCTGGAGGATGTGTTTGGGCCCTTGGATACTGAGGGAGGTGGAAGCAAACAGGCAGGTATTACACCTCCTGTGATTGCAGGGGAAGGTGTTGTGGGGCTGTGGAGGTGTGTTGGGAGTGAAGGAGGAGTGGACCAGGGTGCCCCAGAGGGAACAGTCCTTGCAGAAGGCTGACAAAGGAGGCAAGGAAGATATGTGTTTGATGGTGGCACCCTGCTGGAAGTGGCCGAAATGGCAGCTAATGATCCTCCGGATGTGGTTGCAGATGGGATGGTAGGTGAGGACAATGGGGACCCTATCATTATTGTTGGAAGGAAAAAAAGTGGTGAGAGCTGAAGCTGAAGCAATTGTGTGAATTATCTTGCTGATAGAGATGGCATGTTAAACTTAAAATGTCTCTTCCATATTTAAATGGTTTCCCATTTTTGTTTTTAGTAGAGGGGGCAGCTGTATGTCAGATGGAATTTAATATTGAGGAATGTGTGATGATGTATTTTTGAAGAAGGAATAGAGAGCGAGAGACAATATTAAAGAGTGTACAGACACCCGTGGATACATGTGCATTGATCTGTGAAGGTAATAGGAGATACTGAGAGAGTAGTTCACAATAGACAGGGAACCTTGGGCTTCAAACTTAGGCAAGTTTAATGCAAAAACAAGGAAGTTACACTGAACATTTATGAAGCTTTGGCTAAAATACAACTAGAGAGTTGTATCCAGTGCTGATTGCCACCTATTAATAAGAATGTGTGAGTTCTTGAGAGGGCACAAAGGACATTTACCAGAGTAGTTCCAGTGATGAGGGACTTCAGCTAAAAAGTTAGCTTGGATAAATTAAGGTTTATTTTTCCCCTTGCAACAAAAGATATTGCGGGGAGATTTGATACAAGTGTTCACGATTGTAACAGTTTTAGATAAAGTAGACAAAAAGTTGATCTTATTAGCTGACGGTGCAGGGGCTAGAAGACAGGGGAGGTGTGAGTTCCAAGAGCAAGTCAGAGACTAGGAATTCTACAGTGACTAACTTATCTTCACTACTCGCCAAAGCCTACCCCCACCCACATGGCACAGGTCAGGACTGTGATGAAATACTCCCTACTTGTCTAGTTGAATGTCCTGTATTTTTCAAATATCAGTACTCCCTACATGTTATGTACTGTGGTCATGTCCACTGGAGCCTTCTGCTTAGATTCATTGCCACCAATACTTCTTTTTGGGATTAGTCTAAGTTACTGTTACTGTGTGGGAAAGATGCTCGCATGAATTCTTCAGCAGACGATCTCCTCAGTCTTAATAAAAAACATGTGCGGAATCTTAAAGGGGACTAGATGCACTTCACAGAGGACATTTGTTGGCATCAGTATTGCTGTTGAATGTTTATTCCACTTGGATCATTCTTAGCTTTCTCAAAATGTATCAGAGAAGATAGGTATGTTTCTCAATGAAATAATCTTCTCCATTTTAACCTTGTGATGTGGTAGGAGTGTGATCCTTCCATTCTCGCACGTATGCTTTTTGTATAATACCATCATCAAGTATACTATTAGCATTTGGTAAGTTTAATATCATGGATACCTCGTGATCAGCTTTTCAAACAAAAAAGCTGGATGATATTTGAACAATTTCTCCAAACCTGAAAAAACAGTAACTTCTTTTGCTCCTTCAATCATGAAGAGATGTCAGACATCAACCTAAGTTAAGTATATTTTCTGTTGCTTCAATGATCATTCTTCTGATACCTATGTGTGTAAAGTTATGTTGATCACTCACATTTTGCTTCTGAGCTGGTTGAGGTTCTTCGAAATAAAATAGGACTTTAAGAGCGAAGTCAGTTTTCTACTCAGACTGGGAGGCATTGCTTTTTGATGAAGTGTATCTGTTCCACTTGGTGTCAACCTTGGAATTTTAAGACTATTCTCAGCATTGCTTTGAATTTGAGCATTATTCTATTTGCATCTGTCAGAAAGTTGTAGTTTCGTTCTCCTTAACCAAGCTTTTACTTTCACATAAGGTAATAACAATCACAATGGTGTCAAGTTTGAAATGAGTTAGATGACCATGACTCTGTATGATCTCTGTCATATCTAATTTAGAGAAGTCACCTATTACTGCAAGTAATGATTTATTCACACCTTCTAAGGTGGCATACCATTGAGATTTGCACAATAGTGTTATATCCTGGAACATCTTCCAAAGATGTTTGCTGTAAGGTGTTAGTTTCTTTGCACAAGTAAGTATTATTAGTTCTGTGGTTGTCTTTGACTTTTACACATTTTCTATAGTTGTTCCACTTTGTAGCAGAAGTCCAAATGGCTTAAAACTGGACATTGTTTCAGTTTTGATGGTTTCTTTAACTACACATCTGGAACATTGAATTCTAACAAATTCTAAAGAATTTGAAAATGTTTTATGTTGGTCTGTCTTGTGATCAAGAAGGGTCTAGGCCCGAAACGTCAGCCTTCCTGCTCCTCTGATGCTGCTTGGCCTGCTGTGTTCATCCAGCTCTACACCTTGTTATCTCTGACCGCAATTCTGTCTTGGATTAGTTCTGGTCGCAAATCACCACAATCAGAAAATTCTGAAAAACCATAAAAGATTCTTAATAAAGGTTCTTTTCAGAGCTGAATTCCTCTGTTAAATCTTACGAACTCTATCATAATATTAGTTCTTAAAATAAAGTAATTGTCACATACTCTGACAACATTTTCAAGGGTATTTGTCTCCTCACTTATAAACCACATTTTTAACACCTGATCTGCTATTGAACATACAGAATAAATAAATGTGTCTCATTGATTTTCTTTGGACTTCTTTCATAACAGTTCTGTAGTGGAGGAATTATATTTTTGATATAATCTAATTTAGTCCCATAGCTGAAGTGTTGTTGATTTTAAATGTGACGTTTCTCTCATTTAAATGATTTACTTGAAAGCTATTGCAGGAATGTTTTAATTGTTTACAGATTAGCCTTTCTCCTCTGTGTTTTAAGTTGCATAAATACTTCAAATGTGTTAAACATTATCTCTTGGGCAGCAAGTTTTTTCTTTAGTTTTGAATGTTTTAAAAATTACTGCAAAATGAAGATAAATTGCGAATAAAAGTTTTGTCATTAAGAAGCTTGTTGCTTTAATGCAGATTTTTCTTCCCTTCTTTCCCTCTATGGAAATTTTATGTTTATTCACACCATTTTAAATGGACAAACAGGCTTCATGATATTTTTGTATTTTTAAGAATATATTCTGATGTGCAGTTAAAGTTCATCTTCCCTCAAAACACGTAATAGTTAAACTGTTTCTCAGCTTTCATTTTTTCCACTCCTATTAGTCAATTTTTATTGTTGTGTTACTGATATTGTTAATGCATATCCTCTTTTAAAGGTTTTTTTTGCAGCTTTTGCCTGATAATTTTAAACGGCCACAACAATATTCCTTTACAAAGTTGGGTAATTTAGGCCTTCTTTAGTTGTCCTAACTTATAATTTTACTTAAATGTAAGAATGCTCACCCTTCCGCAAAAGGAATTAACTTACTTAAATGTTCAATATTGACCATTGTATCCTGGGTTTATGATTCAATTTTTTTGCCTTTGCAGCTCTACTAAAATGTTCAATTTTCTATATGAGCTTTTTCAGTGGTTTTTCACTATTTTGACCTGTTTTGAGCTTCTACAATCATGTTTAGTACTGCTATCAATTGTGCAACCAGAATGTTGACTACTGCATTCACAAAAACAGTCAGGCTCTGTGTACTTTTGAGTTGCTGAATACAGATGCTCACGCAGTTTTCTGGAGTGAGTGCCAAGTTCCCTGTTCTCTCTGTCACCTTGCCTTTGGTGATGAGGACCACTGACTGAAGCAATGGAGTGCAGGTCTGTGCATGTATCCAGCAGACTCTGAGACAGCTGGATCTGCCTCTCTATGGCTGTAACATTCTTGAGTCAGCTGGGTCTCCATAGCTTAACTACACTCCTGTAGCCTCTCACCTATGCGGGGCGCTACCTCTCATGTACCTGCCTCCTTGTGCATTCTCCTGAAGTCTCTTATCACCGACACAACTGGATCCTCTCATACCTGAGGCTGAGCAGGTGGGTGGTCTCCAGCAGCCCCCTGTGTGCCAATGCCCTGACATGTTCCTTCTGCCAGCTGCGGAATTGTTGCAGTGAGGTGCTCAGCACTCGCAAACTCTGTAAATCTGACATTCTAAGTGTTTGAGCTGGCTGTGGGCACCAGATTGCCCATTCTGTCCCTGAGACCATGCAGCTGTCCTCCTCAGAATTTGAGGAGGTGCCTTCCAATGGAGTGGTCTGTATATCCACAGGGGCTGCAGTTATCGCACTGGTATCTGCAAAGCACGAGACAAAGAAGCTATTGCAGCCTATGGATAGAGGTGTTGTGCATAAAGTGACACTGATAGTGGAGTTAATATGAGACAGTTGCAGTGGAATGCGGTGGTACTTACAACTCGCAGATTGGCAGGACCTAGATGTTTTGGCATCCCCACAGGACCGGTCCCAGTCTTGTCCTGTGAAGGACAGGATTCTCTCCTTCTGGTGGGTGAGGAATGAATGTTGGGCGCCACACTACCCATTCTGGCTCTTGTCACCCATTTATGGCAATTTTCCCCTATAGTGGAAGGGATATGGGTAAATATAGAGAAAATATAGAAAAAATGCAGAAAAATGGATTGAGTGAGGTGAAAGTGGATGATCTTCTTGCAGCACTGCTGGCCGTTCATTGGAATGTAGAAATGGCACTGACCAGGGTAAAGATCTCGGATGAAACTGCCAGAGCATGGTGGCGTGGCCTCTTCTGCCAGTCCTCCAAGGACCACCCCATCCTCCAGATCCCTGTTGTACAATCACAGTACCATTTTCCCCTTCTCCAACATCTTCAGAATGACTCTTCTTCATTGAGCAGGTAGATCTGGAATGCCAGACCTCATCCAGGTACACAGTGGCTTTTTAACGGTGGTGCAGGCACCAGGGATGCTGTTGTTTTTCTGCGGATATTCATTGCCAAGTTGTTCCAGGAACTGTGGGGATAGAATAAGCTAAAATCGTGTAAGAGAAGTGTCATAGGGGCGAGGTAGGTAGTTAGTGAGGTAAGTTTGATAAAGTGCGGTGAGAGATTTTGGCAGGGCTCACAGAGAAGAATCCTCCTTGAAACTTGAAACAACTGACACAACCTAAAAACAGTGACGTTCAGCCCTTTGTAGCTATTCTCTTTAATGGCGACCCTTTTGGGAGGAAAAAACATACACCATTATCAGCCTAATCAATCATCCAACACACTGTTTAAAATGCATAATAAAATCAATATTATTTCAATGAAATTGACTCAATGATCTCCCTTTGGGGAGCTTGTTAGGTTTGGTGGTTACATGAAATATTTTGTTTCTAAATATACTTTGTGAAAATTATATCAAATACACACAAACACACAATTCATTTTGCAATTTTATTGACATTATTACACCTTGTTTGTTTAATTTGTCTCGAGGTCCATGTGTAATGAGCTTTTCTGAATTCTTTTTAGTAGTTGTTACAAATTCAGAAAACACATTCAATTCCATTTTGAAAGACTGTAATACCAGAAAGACAGATGGCACAATGCCACTGAGTGTTACACTCAGAATATAAAGGACCACTACTACCATTTCTGAGAACAAGATTATTTCAATTCTTGTTTCAAAGGGTGTATAGCTGGGATTGGCTACAGGCATGACCTTTCTGGACAGATGCTTTCACATCTAAGATGTTCAAAGCTCAATCATGTGTTTACATCTGTCTGGCTGAGATTACACACAACTATTTGAAATCCTACATACTTTTTGCATACCATTCAATATGTTAGTTAAATAAGATGCATCATTAGTGTTTAGCGTCAAAGTGTGTTTCAGAATTAAGAGTGGTTTGAAGCTTGGCAGAAAAAAGACCCAAGGTGACAATAGATGCCAATTTGAATGTTTTTCATGTCCATACTAAACATTGTAATTTGACTACCTGACTGTGTAAAATAGATTGCTAGTCATGCATTTATGGATTGGAGTTATTCTCCTTGGTGCTGACTTCCAACTGTTGCAACATAATTATTATCCTGAGGGGAGGAGTAAGAGGTGCTGTGGTAATTTATTTTCTTCCCATGTGTTAAGCCTCTTTCACTTTCAGGCTTCAGAAGACAAACCTTCACTCCTTTTGACTAAAAGAAAGCCATTTGTTTCCTCAGTGGTTGCAAGTAGTTTCATGTAGTGAGGCTCTGCTTTCCTGACATTAATATTATCGAGTAGTGGCTGTCAGGGATCAGCAGTCATTTGAAAGCTAGCACCTCTGACAACTCGATATTCTTTGTTATCCCACTCAACATTACAAAATTGGAGCATCTCTCTTGATCATTCACCATGGTTCCAGCAGGAAATCCATGGGAACTTAGGACAAACAGCATTAAGACTGTTTATAGCATTTTTCCAAGATTTTCTCAAGTCTACGCGAAAGTGAATGATTAAAAAAAACTTCAAGTATAAGTATTTGCCTTAAAGTTCTGGAGTGCACTCCTATTTCTGGCAGACTGCCTGATTTTAGCATACATACTAGTTTTAACCTCATGGAAGAAATTGGTAAAAATTTAAAGATATTCTGAAGATTTCTGGTCTAAGTTGAATGCAGCAGCCATTTTGCAGCATGAAATACAATGGTTATTTTGCTACTCTGAATAACTATGCGTTTACTTATTTTGTTACTCAGAATAACTGTATGTGTAGTTGCTAAGAAGATGTGGCCTTATCAAGAGAAAATAAGGCATTTTGGCAACTTGCAGCAAAAGAGAGGATAGCCTGTTCTCACAAGAAAGACATGTGAAAATATTCAGCTCCAGCAGCATAAATTTCAAATGAGTAACATGTTGTGTCCGAAATTCAATTGTCCTAACCATAAATTTACAGAAGGATTGATGGTACATTGTTGGCTTGCATTTCAATTACAACTTGTTGATCGTAACTGAAAACGTAGCAAACATAATCATTAGGTATTAAAGCATTTGATTGCTTGTGTTTGCAGTGTGATATTTGTTTCAGTGCTGAAGTACCCAACCCTTGACATTTATCAGTACAAATTAAATAGCAAAGTGAGGTAGAACAAACATTATTGAGTACTAGAAAGCTTGAAAGCAACGAAAGCCAGAGGACATGTATTCACAAAACGTGATGGCATTGATTGATGAAAGTATACTTGCAAACATACCATTGCAAAAAGTAGATGTAAAAAACAAGAAGTGTCAAGAGATAACTTCAGGACAGATTGGGCACTGAGGACTTTCATTCTTCATGTGTATAAATCGTACGGTGTACAATGCTGTTGCTCATGGTTAAATGTTTTATAGTTGTAAGATGTAATGTGGCTTCCCAAACTCTCAAAGTTAATTATTTTCACTGGCATAGCCTCTCACATTATTGTATGTGTGTTCAACACGGTCTGCTTCTTTCATTGATGGTGATAAGTGGGATGTGAATGGGTCCAAGTTAATTATGGTAATTCTCCTCTGTAAGGGGAGCCTCTGAGAAAATGCAAAGAAAACTCACAGAACCCTGAAGGTAGGGTCAATCTATTTCCATTAGTATTCAAACTAAGTATACCAATAGCATTTTTGTTTTGGGTTGATTTGTGCAATTTGTCCACAAACAAAATTTCCGCAGGATTTTCTTAGAGTTGTAATGTCACCAAAAATGGGAACTTAGAAAAATTGAAGATTACTGAGATGACTGTGTAACTACTGTGGATGATTGTAAAAACCTATCTTGTTCATTAACGTCCTCTAGGGAAGGAAGTCTTTCGTCCTTACCTAGTCTGGTTTGCATATGACTCCTGACCTACAGCAATATGGTTGATTCATAGAGATCCTCTGACTTGGCTCCTTGCAGCCCACACAGTTAGTGAAAAACTTTAAAGTCTGAAGAAAAATTTAAACTGAACAGACTGCATGATTTCATAGAACCATATAATCATAGAATCCCTACAGTGTGGAAGCATGCCCTTCGGCTGAACAAGTCCACACCGACCCTCAGAGCATCCCACCCAGACCCATCCCGCTGTAACCCACCTAATCTACATATCCCTGAACACTTTGGGCAATTTAGCATGGCCAATCCACCTAGCCTGCACATCTTTGGACTGTGGATGAAACTGGAGCTCCTGGAGGAAACCCACGCAGACACAGGGAGAATGTACAAACTCCACACAGACAGTCGCCCGAGGGTGCAATCGAACCCGGGTCTCTGGCTCACTCTAAGAAACAATGACAAACCCACACCTATTGCTCCTGCAAGGTCCTCCTTACCAATATATGGGTGATCTGTCCCACATACTAATCAATCAGTAGTTTGATAGAGTCATACTTAATGAATCATACCTTACACATACTGTCCCAGATACCACCATCACCATCTTTTGGTATCTCCTTTCTCACTGTAGGTGTACCCACCAGAACTGGTGGTGGTGATATACAGTCAGTCAGGAATTGTCTTGGAAGTCTTCAACAATGACTCCACACTCCATTACATCTCATGGTAGGAGGTCAAACATAGGCAAGAATCTTCCTGTGATTATCACACACACATATCTCCCCACACCTCCGATCCAGCTGATAAATCAGTAGATCTTCACCTACTATTTGGAGGTAGCACTGGAGGTGGCAAGGTCATGAAAATTGCTTTGGTGGGTGGGGGTATAGCGTCAATGCCCATCACCAATAGCACCACTTGCTCACTAGGCTGACCTAAAGGACATAGATGCTAGATTGGGTCTGTGGCTGGTGATGAGGTAACTGACAAGGGGATAAAATCTATCTGACTTTGTCGTCACTTATCTGCCTGGTACAGATGCATCTGAGATGAACTGAACATAGAAGTAAGGATGTTAAGTTTATACAGGGCATGTGTGAGATCACACTTCAATCATTTTGTGTAGTTTCAATCTCTGTATTTAAGGAAGGATATAAATGCATTGGAGGCAGTTCAGATGAGGCTTACTAGACTGATAACCAACAAGTTTGCTGGAGAAACTCAGCAGGTCTGGCTGGATCTGTGGACAGAAATAATGTTATGAGTCCAGTGACCCTTCTTCAAAACAGATTATAGTTAGGAAAATGGGACATTTATGTATAACCAATACCACATATGAAGATTCTGCCAGACCTGCTGAGCTTCTCCAACAATTTCTTTTACTTTGTTTCGGAAGGGATGATATCTATTTAAATCCCATAGCATTGAAAGTACAGAGGAAACGTGAGATAGACATTCAGAGGGTTGGGGTGGGAACTCAACATCTGCATTAATTCTTAGTCCAAGGTGCATCTTTATCACAAAACAGCTTTTTAAAAAAATTAAATGAGCCAATTTTCCAGGGAAGAGCTAGGCACCCAGTTGGAGTTGTTGATCACCTTGAGGAGGAAGGACATGCCTTTCTGATGCAATGCTATAGACAGACGGTGGCCATGTTAAAGTATACAAAGGCCTTGCCTTTGGAGCAGACACGTTCTTGGAAAACCATGGCGGTCTTATGAGGTTGAAATTTGCCAGCATCAGTGCATGTGTTAATGGAAGTAAGAAAAAAAAATGACATGTTTATTTGGTCCAGCGACATGAGAACTATGTACAAGACAATTTGGGCTTGTTGGAAAAGAAAATTGAAAGTTCCAAATCTGGACATTCACAATCTTATCAAACTCCAATGCACTCAAGTAATTAATTAGCAGTGACCACATTGAGCCCCTCAAAACCCACACGACCCTGATGGCCCTTTGAAAGTACAAACCACCATGAAGTGTTGGGCTCAAGCTCCCTACACGGGTAGTGAAAATCTGGTCCATCATTTTTAACTGGATGTCTAAATCCTTCTGAAATGTGACTGGGAGTTTGAACAGTAAATTCTGCAGTGATGTGTGTCAAGGTCCTGCCCGAGTTGAAAAGTATCGTATTCATGAGATCACAGAAACTATTCAAACACCGTGAGCTACTTCCGTTGGAGAGGTAAATGCGTTTATGCTTTTGTAAGTGGTTTTCATATATTTAGGGAAAAATACAAAACTCTTTGCCTGTAACTGTCATTTGTTGCTCGTTTAATTAGTATAATGTTTCATAACTGATGCAGATTCCACTGCCCTCCTCTTTTCAAAGAAAACCTTGAACTGACATTTTGGCAGATAAGAAGAGACCAGGTGTGATTTCAAGTTGCTTGCAGTCTAACAGGACAGGGTCCCAGATTTTGTTTAATAACATAATTTTAACTGTAACATGTCACTGCTGAGTGAAACCGTCCTTTGAGATAGATTTCAAGTTGCTTGCTTCCTACACACAGTGGGGCATGAAATACTGAGATGGACTTTGTATGACTTTCAGATGGTTTGGTGTGCAATTATGCACATTAACCTACTTTAAGCTACTATTAGTTCCAAGTCAATGTTTCTGGCTAGCATTATGCTGCTTCATTTTACAAGCCCATCAGGCAAATACCGTGAAAGCAGATGGGTGCAGTTTTTCCCAGATTCTCAGGATAAACATTGGCCCATGATAAGAGGCTATTGGAATGCTTTCGTGATATTTTATCTGAAGTGTGATCAATATTTTTAGATCTATCATGTCAGAAAGAACACTTTAGCAGTATTTTCCCAGGCAGGGAGAGGTGTGTTTAACATTCATGCAGGGAGTTAAATAGTGTACAATTGGTGTTGGCTTGGGATCACAACACCATTCCATACTTTCTGGATTTTCCTGTCTTGGAACTGCTATAAATTTTAAAGATAATTCTTAAAAAGAATCAAGATATACTTTCACTCTCTTTTCTGGATTTTGCTATCAGGAGAATCAATTTCCCAACTTGCCAGAGACTCTGTAGGGTCATTGAGGTGCGTACATCACCAGGAGAACTCACTCTGAGAGTGACAGACTGGGGATACGAGGCTGAGTACTGTAGCTCTGGTGAGGTGACAGGATCGTCTTGAAGGCAGTCCTTCTTTCAAAGAGGGTTATCACTGCATGATGAGCGATTACCAACTTCTTGGAAGCCACTCCACCTACTGAGCATTTTGCTCACCTTGAACTGCACTTCCCTGTAGCCACCCTGCCCTGTGGGATGGGAACAGCTTTCACAGCTCCACTTCCTGTCCTTGCTGAGGTCCATGACCAGAAACCAGATCATCACCAACAACTTCAGCAGCAGCCAGCGTTTTCTCCTCAGTCTTAAACCCATACACACGGCAGAGGCATGGTCACTGAGATCTCACTGGAGGTGATAACAGCTGCGTTACAGGATCTCGAGCCGAGGATCAGCTCTCTTGAGCAGAAGTGCCTCAGGAAGCTCAAGTCCACATAGCAAGTAGTCCTTGCATCCAGAGCCTCCTGAAAGAACACTTCATTTCACATTGTCTATAACCAATAAGGTGCTTATGGGGCAAATAATAACTTCTACTGACACCTTAGTCTCCAAGCCTCACCACTTTGTGTGGCCTCTACTTAGAAAGGCTTGCAGAGAGATGAATAGGACAACGCCGGTGGGAGGGAACTGTGAGGATGGGCGCAAGAAGGGTTGAAGGCAGGTCTGAAGATTGATTGTTTAATGAGAGGTACCTGCACAGAGATGAATACATGAATGGAGTTTCAAGCTGCATTGCCCTCAGAAGTGCTGTGCAGCAGAATACAGAGTAAGGCGGAATGTGGGGCTTGGCACCAGAAAATGTTAGACCATTCACTTGCCATGTCCACCTGAGGTCCTGGATCCTCTTGATGGGATCCAAGATGAGAAGAGCATGTGTCAGCTAATTCCTTGGTCAGTTGCTGTTTGGTTGAACAGGTTATCTTCCACGTCCTGTCCTTGGACAAGCTCACCCAGCTGCATTCTCTCAGACCCTGTAGCAAGAATCCTACCTAAATTTTAGAGACGCAAGGAGCAAGCTTCCTACCTCTCCTCTTCATTCCAGCCGTTGCTGCAGGCTCAACAAATCACATCCTGGTGAGCCCCATTAACCAATATTATGGCCCCGTCAATGAGAAATCCTTCCTTTGACTGATCCAGTACATCATTTCACCTGCCTTTCTTAATTGATCAAGAAGCTTCAAGGTGGGGACCTTTTCCAGAGTAGTAGCACTGTTACTGAGTAACAAACTGGTTGAGTCCTAAAAGACATAACTGCTAGACAAGTCTTGTGGCAGGTGGTAAAACAGTTAACAAAAGGGAGAAACATACTTGGACTCATTCTCACCAGTCTACCTGTCACAGATGCATCTGTCCATGAAAGTAATGTTAAAGGTGAACACAACACAGTCGACATGGAGACAAAGTCCGGCTTTCACTTTGCTATGACCACACTCTGAACAAGATTCCCCAAAGTCCTTGTGTTCTGGATGGGATACCCCAAACTGTTAGGTTCCTGGTTGAGGAAGAGTGAACCAGCTGCCATTCTTCATTTGCCCAGCACCTTAGTTGTTTGGGACAAGGTTAATTTAAAATGTATTGCTTGTCTAGTGGATACCTTTCTACCCAAACAAATTTTATCTTTTTAAAAGAAAACCATTTAGCCAGGCTTTCTTGAGTTAACAAAGAATGAGTTTATGAATTGTTAAATTCAAGAAGAATTTAGAATGTGACACACGTGCACAAAGATTTAAATAAGAGAGTGCAAATGTAAAAAGTAACAAAAAAATGGATATACAGATCAATCTCTGCATTGTTCATTAAAAATAGCTAAAATAATATTGCAGCCATTGTTGGGATGCATAAGTAATGATATTGGTAGGTGACTTTTTTAATTCTTGGTTTGATAAACTGATAAAAGCTCCTTTGACTTGATTCCTTTTTTAATTGGTTTGTAGCACTTCAACTGAGAGAAAGTCTTCCTTTATATGAAATATGGGGTAACTGGGGAATAGTTCTCCGATTGTGATCTTCATGACATGCTAACATTTGGACCTCGGATGGTACACACAAGAACATTCAGTCCCATAAACCAGTGGGGTTTCGAGTTGAAATTGTTTTTTTCAAATTCCTGCCTTATGTAATTTTCAGAGGGAAAACATTAAATGTATCTGCATTTTGGGACATAATCCATAGGGGGTGGCTTGCTGTTGAGTAGGGTTTCATCAATCTCTTTGTAGCCACAGGAGATCACAACCCAGACTGAAGTTTTTCTGATATGTTTAGGTGTTACATTGCATCAGTCTCTCTAGACAGCCACTTAATTTACATCTGCAGCAATTCTTGGCTTTATCTGCCTTCTTTTTAAAAAACACATGTTCGAATTACAAGATAAAAATGTTCACTGTGCTTTGGGGTCCTGACCCATTGCCATAACATTTCCCCTGTGATCCATTATCACCTCAATACAAACGATGAAAAAGTCTTGAATATATAAAACAACCAACATGCGCCCACGCACACACACACACACACACACACACACACACACACACACACACACACAGATTCTTCAAGGTGACACATTCATTTTTTTAACCTCAGTCAATGTTATCCCTTTAGATCTAATCAGATCTCTTAAAGTTCTAGACAGGGAGTCTGCAATTACATTTGATTTCCCAGCAATGATATTTATGTGGTAAAGTTGTAGGAATAAGTTCCAGCAGAATAACCTGAGTCTTAATTTTTTCCACAAGAATTAACAGTTTGTGATCAATGTAGACTGTGATCTCTGTGCAACATTTGGACATATTTGGAGAGCCAATAATAAACAGTGTGTTACCTTTTCTGCTCCAGAATACTGCTGCTGATGTTTGTTTAGTTATTTTGGAGACGTACCCAATCTTTTTCTCTATTCCAGATTCAGCTTCGTGAAGGAGAGCAGCCTCTACCACCACATCACTCTTATTGAAGACTACTTTAAATATTTGTTTAAAGTTTACATCTGAAAGCATAGGCTCACTTATTAATTTGGCCTTCAGCTTTTCAAAAGCAGTTTGAATTTCTCAGTCCATGTGGACCTTTACGTTTCTCTATTGTAGGTCTGACAACAGCACGGATATTGTACTGAAGTTTTGGAGGAACTTTCAGTAGAACCCTAACCATTCCTAAGAACACCGTGACTTCCCATTTTGTTGTGGAAATGGGAATCTATGCTACTGCTTGTACTGTTACAACCCTGGACAGTACTCATCCTTCGCCCACTAGGTGTCCCAGATCGGTCACTTGCACCTTAGTGAATTTGCTGATTGCAAGATTGAACGGTAGGTCAGCTGACCGTATTTTCCGGCAGAAGGATTTTAGTTGCTCTAAGTGTGTTTGCTAGGTGTTGTTGTACACCAAGAGATCATTAAGGTACATGATGCAGTTAGATAATCCTGCTGCGATCTTGTTTATCAATTTTGGAAGAATGGTATAACCTGCCTGGAATTACAAAGGTGGAAATTTCCTCCTTGCAGGCAATCAAGGGAGCCTTGTGGAAATCTATTTTGGTGTTGGAGGTAGCTTTATCTGCTGTATCAATGCATCTCCCGGCAAGGTTATCATGTAGAAGTCAACCCTGGTCACTGGATTAACTTTCTGACAGTCTCATGGAGTTGTCAGGCTTGGGCATGAATACAACTGGGCATCTCCATCTATTGCTGCTAGGCTTTATTAGTTAGTGCCCCAGTGTCCAGTTTATTTCCTCCTGAACCTTGGGGGTCAATTTTTCTGAGCCCAGCCGATAGCGATATTGTCTTAAGGGAGAGATCTCTCCTACATCCACATCAAACCATGCTAGGGTGTTATATCCTGGTTTGTCTCCATAAGCTTTTAAATGCAGTGAACAGCCTCATTAAATTTGCTTGCTGCTCTCCTCCTAAGTGAGCGAGTAAGGAATCTAGGTTTGTTCATGTTAGTTAACCAGGTAGTAGGGGATACAATGCGGGCCTCACCCACATCTCCCTTCAATTCATCCCCATTCTTCCTCAATCTCTCGGGCAGTGGCAATTGGAAATTACCTGTTTATTTCACTTCACAGCAATGGCATTGATTTATCATGTTGACTTGACATAGCCCTGATTTTTATTTCCCTTGATCTGGAATCACAATCAGATAATTGGCTTCCTAAGCTTATTGGTTATTCAGTATGGGCCACTGAATTGGGCCTTTAAGGGCTCACCTGGAGCACTAACTCTCAGTCTCCTGGCTGAAAGGTTCGAACCCTGGCCTGCTTTTCTACTTCTTGTTTCATCACTTGAGAGATTTTCAAGTGCTCTCAGGCCACTTAACGGGCTCACGAGAGTCGGTCTTGGAATTCTCTAACCCTGGAGACTTCCCCCTTCTAAGCTAAAAATCTCTCCTTATTTAGCTTCAGAGGGCCTTGCTCTTAATGCTGTTGAATTATTTGAAAGGATGGACAACCGGTGGACTCTTCAGTGAGTCGCTGGCAGAGAACAGATATCATCGATAACAAGCATGGGGCTGGATGAACACAGCAGGCCAAGCAGCATCACAGGAGCAGGAAAACTTGACGTTTCGGGCCTAAACCCTTCATCAGAAATGGGGGAGAGGAAGAGGGTTCTGAAATAAATAGGGAGAGAGGGGGAGGTGGATAGAGGATGGATAGAGGAGAGGATAGGTGGAGAGGAGGCAGACAAGTCGAAGAGGCAGGGATGGAGCCAGTAAAGGTGAGTGTAGGTAGGGGGGTAGGGAGGAGATAGGTCAGTCCAGGGAGGACGGACAGGTCAAGGGGGCGGGATGATGTTAGTAGATAGGAGATAGGGGTGTGGCTTGAGGTGAGAGGAAAAACAGGTTAGGGAGGTGGAGATGAGCTGGGCTGGTTTTGGGATGCGGTTGGGGGAGGGGAGATTTTGAAGCTTGTGAAATTCACATTGATGCCATTGGGCTGCAGGGTTCCAAGGCTGAATATGATTTGCTGTTCCTGCAGCCTTCGGGTGGCATC
>JAHRHZ010000019.1:43343280-43415536 GCA_024137785.1 Ginglymostoma cirratum | reverse complement strand
GATGCCACCCGAAGGCTGCAGGAACAGCAAATCATATTCAGCCTTGGAACCCTGCAGCCCAATGGCATCAATGTGAATTTCACAAGCTTCAAAATCTCCCCTCCCCCAACCGCATCCCAAAACCAGCCCAGCTCATCTCCACCTCCCTAACCTGTTTTTCCTCTCACCTCAAGCCACACCCCTATCTCCTATCTACTAACATCATCCCGCCCCCTTGACCTGTCCGTCCTCCCTGGACTGACCTATCTCCTCCCTACCCCCCTACCTACACTCACCTTTACTGGCTCCATCCCTGCCTCTTCGACTTGTCTGCCTCCTCTCCACCTATCCTCTCCTCTATCCATCCTCTATCCACCTCCCCCTCTCTCCCTATTTATTTCAGAACCCTCTTCCTCTCCCCCATTTCTGATGAAGGGTTTAGGCCCGAAACGTCAAGTTTTCCTGCTCCTGTGATGCTGCTTGGCCTGCTGTGTTCATCCAGCCCCATGCTTGTTATCTCGGATTCTCCAGCATCTGCAGTACCTTTTATCTCTATCACAGATATCATCTAGTCCTTTATCTCAGGGGAGGTACTCAATGACCTCATCACTGTTTTTAGTTTCTGATGGTACCATTTCTAGTGTCTCCTGTGACTGTGGGTGTTATGGTGAAAACTTCTGCAAGGTTATGCTCAGGTTTCCATTGACTGCCTGGAATATTTTGGACATGAAATATGAGCCCTAATCCGACTGAATTTCAGTGGGAGGACCATTCCAGTTGAAGAATTGGGTCAACTTTGCCACTACTGTTTTAACAGATGTGTTTCTCAAAGGAATAACATCTGAGAAATGGATAGGTATGTCCGTGATAGGAAGGATAAATTGGAATGCCCCTTTTTATTTTTATAGAACAACACACGGTTAATTAATAACTTGTTCAATGGTTCCCTAAATTCACCATTGGTTTAGGTCTTATTGAGGGCTGAAATTTTCTTACAACTTGGCAAGTGTAGCAGGTTCTGCAAAAGGTTACTATATCCTTACGGAGCTGTGGGCAGTAAGAACGCTGGCTGATGTGGGCTTGGGTTTCTGTGTATACCGACATGCCGAGTCAACAAAACATTCTGAGTTAGCCATAATATTTCCATATGGCATTTCAGCAACCGCTATTAGCTGGCGGATCACTGTCCACTCTCTTATTTGCAGGCCCCTCAGGGTGTTTCCATTTCCTCATCGATACCTTAGTTCTAATATAATAGCGCCAGTGACTGCTTCTTCCTCATTTTCAGTGTGAGCTCTCAGACCTACCGTTTTTAATAGTGGATCAGCTTGTTAGGTTGCTGCCAGGATGTCCTATTTATTACCGCCTTGGGCTCTTCTCATGGCTCCCAAAAATGGTTTTCGATAACCGGATCATCTGATCGCAGTGCCATCTCAGCCTTCACTGGCTAAGAAGGGTCCCGATCCGAAACGTCAACTTTCCTGCTCCTCTGATGCTGCCTGGCCTGCTATGTTCCTCACGCTCTGTTATAACTGACTCTGTTTTTGGCATTATGCCTCTGCCTTAACTGGTATGCTCTTTAGTTAGACTTTTAAACTTCCATGTAATTAGTGGCACTTCTCTCATGGAAGAGGGAGTAAAACTCATGCTCTTTTGCCAAAAGCTTACTCTGCAGCGATAATCAGCAATGTTGGATTAGCCACTTTAACTACTGTGCCACCTGCTTGAAAGAGATAAAGAAAGCTTTTATCTCTTTTATTTCTGAAGAAGTGTCTAGACCCGAAACATCAGCTTTGTTGCTCCTCTGATGCTGCTTGGACTGCTGTGTTCATCCAGCCCTGCACCTTGTTATCTCTTTTATCTCTGTTTCGTCAAATGTAGGAATTAATTACTCAGACTGAGTTGTAACCACCCTCTAGTCTGAGCCACTAGTGTATTCATGGAACATGATAAGATTTCCCAGTTCACTGCTTGAGCTGAATTAGTTCAAACTCCATTTCCCACTGTTTGTCCTGAAACACGTTTCTTTCTTTGCTTTCTTGTCTTTCCCATCTCTTTCTTTCTTTCTTCCTACGTTTCTTCTTTCTTTTTCTTGAAATTCTAATTTCCACTGCTTCAGTCTTAATCTCCCTACTACTATATCCAAGCTCATGGTTTACAGACCTGTGGTGGTTCTGACCCTCCTCTATGCCCTGAGACTAGGACTGTCTACAGCAGACACCTCAAGGCGCAGGAGCTGTCCCACCAATGCTGCCTGCACAAGATCCTGTAAGTCTGCAGGGATGAAAGTCACACCAACACCAACGTCCTTGACCAGGCCAACATCCCCAGCATCGAGGCATTGACCATCCTTGATTGGCTGTGGTTGACTGGGCATGCCATCCACATGATCAACACAAGACTCCCCAAGCAAGTGCTCTCCTCCCAGCTCCGAAATGGCAGGCAAGCCCCAGGGAGACAGAGAAAATGCTTCAGTGATACCCTCAAGGCTTCACTGGCAAAGTGCAGCATTCCCGCAGACACCTGGGAATCACTGACCCAAGACCGTCCAAAGTGGTGGAGGAGCACGTGGGAAGGCTTTGAGAGCACCTCGAGACATGATGTCAGGAGGAAACAGAGGCTGGGCAAAAACAACGAAAGGAGCACACTGCCACAACAAGGCCCCACCCACTGTTTCCCGCATCCACCTTCTGCCCCAAGTATAACAGAGCCTGTGGATGCCGCATCGGTCTGTACAGTCATCTGTGGACTCACCCTGAGAATGGAAGACAGTCATCCTAGTCTGTGAGGGAACGTCAATAATGATGATGATGTTGATGATAATGATGATCCATTTCATCACCCTCTGTTTCCATTTGTTAACTGTTGCCTGCCACTTTTAAAACTTCAGGCATGTTGGTGTTTTGGTGAAATTCTAATTCAAATACATTTAATTGTTTGAGGGACCAACCATTTAAATCCTTAAATGTAAGTTCCCTTAGTTCTTTTAGGAACTCACTGTCATCAAATTCAGATATTTGTACAGTGGAGTGATGCAAATTCACAAAAGTGTTTTGCTGTATTTTTACTTCAAAATTTTTTTCAAAGTAACAATTGATGCACTAACGTTTACTTTCAAAGGTGGATTTCAACTGCAGCTAGAGTCCCGGTTTGTAAAGATCAGAGCTTGGACAATGTTCCTCAAAGACAGGATACTACAAACTGTCAAGCTCCCAGATGAGGAGAGATGAAGCGACAAAACACGACTTACACAGTTCAGTCCCTGAATTGTTTCTGAAAAACAGTTGAAGCAATATTTTAGCCTTTTATTGAGTTGTGCAAGTAAGGTGAATGTTAGCAGTTGAACAGATCACTTTCGAGATTTCCGGTTTTGTACACTGATGGAAGTTCCTTTGTCTGAATTCTGTGTGCAATTGGTTTGCAATACTAAGAATGAGAGAAGGTTTTCCTTTACCTGATAACAGGGTGACTAGGGAATAGCTCTTCAGCTGTGACCTTCACAGCCTGCTGACGCTCAAATGCAGGATGGCGCACACAAGGACGTTCAGTCCCACTTAGCCGTTCCAGTTGTTTTAAAACTGGCTTTTGAACCAGTTGCGTATTCTTCAAAGGTAAAAACAAAAAATAGTGCCTGCAGTTTGGGATGTAATTTGCAAAGGTGGCTTGCTGTTAAGCAGCAGGTCATCAGTCCCTTATTATCTTTGTATCTCAAGAGATCACAGACCAGACTGCTTGACAATTCTTGTCACCCTCAGGTGTTATATCTCATAGGTCTCACTCCCTAGATAGCCAACTAATTTACATCTGCAACTAGCTTTCTCATATCAGCTCTCACTTTTTTTTTTCAAAAAGCACATTTTGGAATTGCAAATTAAAAATGTCGATGATACTTTGGTGTTCTGACCCGTCATTGTACCCTCCACCATCTTGTGTGCCATTACCACCATGCCAAATGGAACAAACTTGAAACAAATGTAGAAACTCAACACTGGTGAGGTGCTGTGGACTATTGCCAGTAGCAGAACTGTATTCAATCACAATCTGTAACCTTGCAGTCTGGCACATTCCCCTACTCTACCATTACCACCGAGCCAGGGGTCCAATTGTGAGTAACTGAAGAATGTAAACTATGTAAATACTTTGGCTAAAGAGCCACTAAGATGCTGGGAATTTTTCTGGAAATAACTCACCTAACTCCTAACTAGCTGATTGAATGAAAACTTAACCAATGGCCGCATTGGCATACAAGCACAAATCACAAGCTGCAGGGTAAGTACCTCTCTCATATTACTGAGAGAAGTTAAGCATCTCTGTGGAACAAAGTCCAAAGCTTAGGTACTTATTTCAACCCAATTAAGATAATAAACAGTGGGTGTCACATTCTTGGTTCATGTATTGGCTGGATATTGGAATAGGAATAATGGTGAAGTTATCAGTGATTAGTATTATAACTAAATCAGAGAGCAATTCCCAATATCTGAAATGTAGAAATTAAGTACAAATATCATAAAGATGCTTACTTAGAAGCTGCACTACATCATTACCTTGTCAAAAGATTTGGCGTGCATAGATGTAAAAGCTTGAACCAGAGATACCTACCTACTATGTGCAAACTAAACATGCTGGAAAGGGTTGGGGCTTACCATTCCTTTGGTAATTAATTTTTGTATTGGCATGCTAAGTCATAACAATTGTTAAATAGCCTCTCTGACACTGAAAATTAAGTTTTACTAATGTGGAGTCATGATTCTTCAGATTTTAATTCTTGTTGTATATGCAGCTACAATATTTTGAAAACTTTTCCTTCTGTTTCTTTAACACCTCTATTTAAATCCCAGCTTCAGCTCATAAGAACATAGAACATAAATCATAAGAACTAGGAGCAGGAGTTGGCCTTCCCGCCCTTCGAGCCCACTCCGCCATTCAACAAGATCATGGCTGATCTTTTCATGGACTCAGATCCACTTACCCACGCTCTCACCATATCCCTTAATTCCTTTATTGTTCAAAAAAAATCTACCTTAGCTTTAAAAACATTTACAGAAAAAGCCTCAACTACTTCACTTGGCAAGGAATTCCATAGATTAACAACCCTCTGGGTGAAGAAGTTCCTTCTCAATTCAGTCCTAAATCTGCTCCCTCTAATCTTGAGGCTATGTCCTCTTGTCCTAGCTTCACCTGCCAGTGGAAACATCCTCTCTACTTCTATCTTATCTATTCCCTTCATAATTTTATATGTTTCTGTAAGATTCCCCCCTCAATCTTCTGAATTCCAATGAATATAATCCCAATCTACTCAGTCTCTCCTCATAAGCCAACCCCCTCAACTCCGGAATCAACCTAGTGAACCTCCTCTGCACCCCCTCCAGTGCTAGTACATCCTTTCTCAAATAAGGAGACCAAAACTGCACACAGTGTTCCAGGTGTGGCCTCATCAGCACCTTGTACAGCTGCAACATAACCTTTCTGCTTTTAAACTCAATCCCTTTAGCAATGAAGGACAAAATTCCATTTGCCTTCCTAATTACTTGTTGTACCTGCAGACCAACCTTCTGTGATTCATGCACAAGGACACCCAGGTCCTTCTGCATAGCAGCATGCTGCAACTTCTTACCACTCAAGAAATAATCCTTTTTACTATTACTCCTACCAAAATGTATGACTTCACATTTATTTACATTGTATTCCATCTGCCAGACCTTTGCCCACTCACTCAATGTATCTATGTGTCAGCTCCCTCTCTTTATTTTGTTTTCTGCATATGATTTTATGTTGAATTGAAAGTTCAACAACATATTTTCTAATTCAGACTCGGCCTCGTTTAGTCAATCTGCGCCCACGTTATTTTCTGTGTTCAAACAGGTCCCCAGATCTCAAGTAATGTCCCTTACTATTTTGACAATGAACAATAAATATTGTCCATTTACTCCCAACTGCAAAATGTGGACCCTGAGTTGTAATGCTTCTCAAACTTCTCACATTGCAAATTCAGATTTAAAAACCGTACTAAAATAAATCTTTAAAATCTGTTTGTACAGTTCCCTTTAATAAAATAAACAAAAGGTCTTTCTTTCTGTTTCCTTATTTAGCTGCCTTACGGTTCCTTAATTGCACAATTCCTAAGAAAGCTAGTCTGATGTCCTAGTTATTGTGCTAAGAAAATTGCTAAGTAGCTTCGCTGATACAAGAATGTAAATAATCATAGAAAATGAAAAGTTATTAATGAGACAGTCAAAAATAAATCAATACCACAATATTGATAGTAATGCAGTTTGTTGGATGATGTTATGAAGTACAGGTAGATATAATTGAAGGAGATTGATGTATCAGGAATTTGACACTCCAGTTGTTGGGAACATAATCAAGCAATCTGGCTTCATAAATCATTTTTAATTCTGGTGTTGAAATTGTGTATGAAAGGATAAAGCTCAACTTGGGATACTGGCTGCTCAGTGTCGGATTTCTATTTCTGGAGTACAGGTTTCTCAGAGAAAAGGACTGGAGTTTATTTGTATCACAATCCTAAGAAGTCAGTCCAGTGAATCATGTAGGCTTGTGCAACTTCCAAATCTTTTTGTACCTTCCTGAAATGTTGTCTATCAGAAAACACAAATAACTTGTTTTTCAAAGGTTTCCTAACAATGAGAAATGTGCCAAGAATATGGCAAATTTTCACTGATGAGCCTGACAGCTGAGATTTCTCATAGCTGAGGGAAAATCAAAATGAAGACCCAGATATGATGTTAACTTCCATGGAAACAGTGAATAACTGACCTTGGTGCTTGTTGTAAAAGCTTCAATAATGATACTGGTGAAGGATTGTTTTGGCATGTCTCCAATACGGGACATATTTGGGCTAACATTGGGAACAATCCTGGGAATTGGAGTTCAGAAACCGAGACCCATAAGTTATGGTAATGCAATGCAGTGAGTTGTGTCTCTTATCCTACATGGTATGCAACCCAAGATTAGAATAGGACATAACATTTTGTTTACATTTTTTTTTCAGAAATGCAGTTCTTTCATAGCTGCCAATCTTAATGGTCCCAAAACAATTGGCATATGTGGAAAATGATTGAACAGTGATATCAAGATTCATCTCCAAGTGTTTTATTCCCCTGCTGTGAGGACAGCATTTGTACTTGATGAGACTACATGAGCATGAATATATCAAATACAAGTAAACCTAGCAATGGACGCAAGACACACTCTTTAATGATACTTCTTTATAACCATCCTCAATAATTTGCCTATGGAGTAACCTACACGATTAAAAAAATAACCTAAGCTTATTAAAGGAAAAATATTATAAGGCTCAGGAACAAAGCACGTGCTGGTTACCACATGGCACTACCTACAAGCATGCTACTGTCATAAGAGAACAATATGCAACAGCAAAAACTTGCAAACAGTTCAACACAGTATCCTGCATGCTCTAAGTTTCTCTGAAACTGTACCAGAGGAGGTGAACAAAAGGAGAAAAGTTGTCACTCCCTAAGGGATCAAGATACCTCCAGACAAAATCTGAAAAGATAGTGGGAGCAGATATCTGTTGCTGTCAAGGCAAGTGACAGAGGTTTGAAGTCCTGGGTATAGTGTAGGAAAACTTTTAATGAGCCCACATGCATGGTTAATGTCAGTGTATGCGTCCTGAAATGCTAGCATACACATTGCTTGATTCATCACCTCCCTTTCACTCACCAATCAACAATGTCTATCAATGGCATTAATGCCTCACCTCACTAAACATTCAGCACTGCTGCAAGACTCATACACACTATTCACAGTTTGCACATACTGCTAAGCAATTCAACAATGGGAGCCACATTACAGGCTTAATGGTCCACTCCGCTTCCACTTGCAGGTCAAGATGGTGCACAAATGAAAGCAGCAGAATTTAACTGGTGGAGGAGAGGCACCGTTGCAGGTCCTCACCCTGAGACAGGAGACTTTGTTCTCCATCATTGATGTGGTCATGTCTGAGGCCATCAGTGAGGCGGAGATCATGAAGGGGACTGGCATGTTCATGCCTTAATCTTCCTTTTCACATCCCGTTTCCTACTCATCCTACAATGAAGGCAGCTTAAACCCCCACCCCACCCCTGCTTCTTTAAGGGCATTTAGGAATGTGTAATGAATGTTGGCCTAGCCAACAATGTCCACATCCTGTGAATGAAAAATAAACACTCTGGTTTTGTGATGCAGGTGGTTAAATGATGAACTACTTGCTTCCTCATGGACCTCATTAGAATCACCCTGACACTCCCAGCCACCAGGCCACATTGCTGCTGCCCAATCCAAGATGGTGGATTTGGAATTTGCATTGAAGTCAACCAACAAGCAGCCGTCTGCAGTCATCCCAACTGAAAGTTGCTAATCTTTGATCAGTCATAGTAGCCAGTGGAGTAGCAATAAGAAGAAGAAGAAGGACTAACAGAGGCAAAGGAGCATGGCAATGATGGAAAGCACAACAGTGATTCATTAATTTTTATATGAAATAGAGGATGGTTTGTTTGAAAGAGTTGGTTAGGATTATGCATTTCGTGGTGGCTTTCCTTTCAGCATCGAGGTCAGAAAATGAGTTGATAGTCCACATCAGAGTGAAAGTAGGTTGTGTGATCGTTGTTTAGTTGGAGTCTAGGGAGTGGTTACTTGGGCAACCAGACCTAAAACATAGCTTCCTGTTTCATGATTCTGGTACTAACTCTCCACATATGGGAATGTGTATTTAACATGAGCATTGAAATCCACTTCTGAACACCCGGACAGTCATGGTCTCCTGCTGAGACCCCTTCTCACCCTGTCTTCCTCCCTCTTGGAGCGGATTGTTCTCATTGATGTCAGCCTTGTCCATTTTCTGTGACATTTTTCAGGCTGAAAGGATTGAAACAACAGCATCCTTGAGTAGGAGCAATTAGTTTAAGCAGAATCTTTAAAGTTGGAAATGAGACCTTCGGTACGTTTCACATTATACTTTGTCAACTGCAGCAAAGTTAAACAATACAACAAGCAAACACTTGCACTAACCTAGCAACAACCAATAGATATGAACCAGATGATTCACTCAAAAGAAGTTGATGTTTCTTTTAAATAGTGCTGTGTGATGGGATATTTCTTTCCTGCTGTTGAATACATGCTCAGCTATGCACGATAAAGAAAGGGTGTGACTAGAGTGTTGAAGTCAAAAGAAAACTTCTTCCATTCAATCAGTTATACTTTTACTGACATTCGTGATCAGTCGCAGACAAAAGCAAAACACTGCAGATGCTGGAAATCTGAAATAAAAACAGAAAATGCTGCAGAAACTCAGCAGGTCTGACAGGATCTGTAGGTAGAGAAACAAACGTAATAGAGTCATAGTGTCATTCAGCATGGAAACAACCAGTCCATGCTGAACATAATTCCAAACTAAAGTAGTCCCACCTGCCTGCTCATGGCCCATATCCTTCCAAACCTTTCCTATTCGTGCACTTATCCAAATGTCTTTAAAATGTTGTAAATGTACCTGCATCCACCACTTCCTCAGGAAGTTCATTCTACACACAAATCATGCTCTATGTAAAAAATTTACCTCTCATGTCTTCTTTAAATCTCTCTCCTCTCAGCTTAAAAATAAGTCTTAAAATCCCCCATCCTACAGAAAAGACAACTACCATTAACTCTGTCTATAACTCTCGTTATTTTATAAACTTCTATCAGGTCACCTCTCAACCTCCTACGCGCCAATGAAAAGAGTCCCAGCCTGTCCAGCCTTTCCTTATAACTCAAATCTTTCATACTTGGCAACATCCTGGTAAATCTCTTCAGAACTCTCTCCAGCTTGATAATGTCCTTGTTTTAACTGCATGACCAGAACTGGACACAGAATTTCAGAAAAGGCCTCACCATGTCCTGAACAACCTCAACATGACTTCCCAATTACTGTACGCAAAGGACTGAGCAATGAAGGCAAGTGTGCCAAAAACCTTTTTAACCACCCAGTTTGTATGTGACACAAACTTCAAAGAATTATGTATCTGCACCCCTAGGTCCCTCTGCTCTACAACACTACTCCAGGCCCTAACATTAACTGTATAAGCCCTGTCCTTGTTTGTTGTACCAAAATGCAATACCCCGCATTTATCCAGACTGAACTCCATCTGTCATTTTTCAGCCCATTGATCCATTTGATTAAGATCCTTCTGTAATCCTAGAAAACCTTCTTCACTGTCTATTATGCCACCAATTTTGGTGTCATCTGTAAACTTACTAACCACGCCTTCTATATTCTCATCCAAATCGTTTATATAAATGACAAACAGAAGAGAACCCAGAACTGATCCCTGTGGAACACTGCTGGTAACAGGCCTTCAATCCGAAAAATAACCCTCCACCATTACTCTCTGTTTCCTGCTGTTAAGCCAGTTATCTATCCAATTGGCAAGTTCACCCTGATTCGCATGTGACCTATCTTTACGAATTAGCCTACCATGTGGAACCTTGGCAATAAACAAGGTTGACTGTTCTGCTGTCAATCTTTTTGGTAACTTCTTCAGAAAACTTATTCAAGTTTGTGAGACACGATTCTCCTCGCACAAAACCATGCTAACTATCCCTAATCAATTTTTGCTTCTAAATGCTCTTAAATCCTATCTTTTATAATCACCTCCGACAATTTACCCACAACTGAAGATTCACAGATCTATAGTTCCCTGGTTTCTCCTCACAACCTTTCTTAAACAAAGGTACAACATTAGCCACTCTCCAGTCATCAGGCACGTTGCCCGTAGATATGGATGATGCAATTATTTCTGCAAGTGGTCTCGTAATTTTGTGCCTTACTTCCCACAATATTCTGGGATACATTAGATCAGGTCCCGGAGATTTACATTCTCTATGACCTCCTGAACTTCCTCTTCTACAATGTGAACTGTTTTTAAAACATCAAAGTTAATTTCTCTGCATTCTCTAGACTCCATTTCTTTCTCCACAGTAAAAACTGACGCGAAATATTCATTTAATACCTCTCCTATCTCGTGGAGTTCAACACACCGACGGCCTTCTCGATTTTTAAGAGGCCCTACCCTCTCTCTAGTTACCCTCTTGAACTTAATGTAATTGTACAATCTCTTTAGATTATTCTTAACCTTATTTGCCAATGCTATCTCATATCCCCTCTTTGCCTTCCTGATTTCTCTCTTAAGAATGCCCCCACTCTCTTTATGTTGATTAGGAGATTCAATTGAACCAAGTTGTCTATATCTAAGATAGATTCTCTTTTATTCTTGACAAGAACCTCAGTATCTTTATTCATCCATTTTTCCTTTATCTTACCAGCCTTATCCTTCACTCTAACTGGATGAAAAGCCTCTAAACTCGCGTCATCACACTCTTGAACACCTCCCACTTGTCAGACATCCTTTTACCTGCAAACAGTCTACTCCAATCAACTTTTGAATGTTCTTGTCTCATACCATTAAAATTTGCCTTACTCCAAATAAGAACTTTAACTTTTATGGAAGGCTTATCCTTTTCCATAACCATTTTGAAACAAATAGAATTATGACCACTAGACTAAAGTGTTCCCCACTTTTACATCAGTTACCTGCCCTGCCTTATTGCCCAAAAGAAGGTTTAGTTTTGCTCCTTCTCTAGTTGGAGCATCCACATATTGATAAAGAAAACTTTCTTGAGCACATTTGACAAATTCTTCACCATTCAAACCTTTAACACTACAGTAGTCTCGGTCAAAGTTTGGAAAATTAAAACCCCTCATTATTCCAACCTTATTATACTTACATATATCTGAGATTTCTCTACAGATTTGTTTCTCAATTTCCCTCTTACTATTGGGGAGCCTATAGTACAATCCCTTCAAAGTGACCTTTCCTTTCTTATTTGTAATTTCTACCCATATATTTTCACTGGATGATTTTTCAGAAATATCTTCCCTAGCTACCGCAGTAATGTATTCCTTAATCAAAAATGCCACCTCTCCCTCCTCCTTTCTTTCCTCCTTTTCTATCCTCCCAAAGCATCTAAAACCAGGAGGAATGAGCTGCCAGTCTTGTCCATCTCTCAACCAAGTTTCTGTAACAGCTGTGACGTCCCAATCTCATGTTTTTTTTTAAATTAAAAACCGAAAGAACTGCGGATGCTGTGGATCAGGAATAAAAACAAACTTGCTGGAAAAGCTCAGCAGGTCTGGCAGCATGTGTGAAGGGAAAAACAGAGTTAATGTTTCGGGTCCAGTGACCCTTTCTCAGAACTCATTATGTTTTATCCCATGCCCTGAGTTCATCAGCCTAACCTGTAAGACCCCTTGCATTGAAATAAGTGCAATTTAGTTCTTCAGAGTTACTACATACTCTGACTCTCTCTTTCTTTTCTAATTGATGTAGTCTCCTCACATTCAGAACCTTCACCATCAATCCTTCTGTTTTCACTGCAACTCCCTGCTCCCTATACGAATAAAGTCTCCCTAAATAGAATGAGCAAATCTCCCTGCTAAGATATTGGTCCCTTTCCACTTTAGGTTGGACCCATCGTTTTTGAACAGGTCTTTTCTATCCCAAAATACATTCTAATTGTCCAAGAATCTGAATACCTGACCAACACACCAGCTCTTCAGGCCATTGATTTATCCCCTTTAACCTCTTGTTACTTCCCTCATTTGAGTTTCGCAAGAGGAGTAAACCAGAAATTACTACTTTCAAAGTTCTATTTTTTATTCTACCGAACCTCTTAAATTCACCCTGTACTGCTTTAATCTTTTCCCTAAAAATATCATTCCTACCAATGTGTACAATAATTTCTGGCTTCTCAATCTCACCTCTAACAATATGCTTGAAACATTTAAACATGTCCTTAATCCTAGTATCAGGAAGTGTTCCACATTTGAAACGAGCCGTGCAAGATGAGTTCTGTAGTTCTGAGGAAGACTCAAAGCTTTAATTCTGTTTCTTTCTTCACAGATACAGTCAGCCCTGCTGGGTTTCTCCTACTATTTTTATCACAATCAGCCTACAATCTATACTTCTGCTGCATGTACCTGTACAGAATATCTTATCAGAAGTGTCTGTGCAAGTGCCGAGGTAATTTTGTTACGAAATTGACTTCTGTTGTATCAAATTGTAAGTGCTACGCATTTAAATTTTGTGATCAAAATTTCCCAAACTTTATCTCTAAAAGTCACAGACTGTAGCTACCAGAAAACATGTTGGTTAATAATTACTTCTCATAGCATATTTATTAATGCTCCCTTTAAGGGAAACTCAAATGATCTGAACTTTTGGTGTCTTTTTGATCCCTCATGAATCACATATGATGGTACTGAAAGACTCATCTTTCACTTGTTAGCTGAAGATGTGCTCACCAATTGGTGAGAGACAGTCGCTATTGAAAAGCTGATAAAATCTTTATGGTAAAGTGTCATTACAACAAGAATAGATGAAGAAAAGACAGCTATGGCTTCAAGTGACTGAAGGACGAGCTTTTTGCTGATTCCTGACTTTCATTGTGATTATGGAAACCATTATTTCTATATGCAATGCATAAATGTGGGCATGTGACCTTTCACAATCAATAGGTGCCTATTTATTTGAACCAGGAGCTCTCAAGGTATATTTTGATGGAGTAGGTAATTTACTGCTGCAGAAAACTTTGCTGCAATGGTGTCAGGATGTGGCTGTGCTCTGCATACAAGTTGGACCCATAATCTAAGGCTGGCAATCAAGTGAAAGCACCACATTTACTCTCTAAATAATGGCATGTGCATCTGATTGTTAGCCTGATCCCTGCATAGCCTGCCTTCAATAATTTACTGAAGAATTCCCAGCAGCTAACTTTAAATTCAAGCTATGCAGGGTTCAGATCCAGAAAAAGTTTGAACTTTTTAACAGTCTTCACTTAGCTTCCCCTGAGCCGTTGTCAGACTTAACAATTGATAAATACCTAAGGTTTGTTTAGGCACAAGTGAAGAGCTGCACAAGATCTTTAGTATCCTGGGTGGTCATGACGTTCATCTTTTTAGCAATCAGCAGTAAGCAAACTGTTAGAATTTTTGGATAGCCTATTTTTAGTCATTATCATTTGGAAATATTACTTTTTTCTCAATTTCAGCTTTTATAGCTATGTTCCAGACATGATTATGTACCAGTTATTGATTTTGACAGAAAACACTTTCATTTATTGTATTTGTAAATACAATTAAACCGAATGTTTCAAATCCAACTTTATGATGTAGCTTTTGTTTGAAACAGGAAAGTGAATGGAGGTGGAACTGATCAAATGTGGATATTATAACCTATTATTTATTAATTAATGAATAATAGGAAGCACTTCAGTGTGGAGGTTTGGAATATGTTCCAACCAAATATCAGTGCAGTCGAGCAGAATTGATTGAAAGAATGTAAAAGATGGTAAATTTAATACTGAGCAAGTTACGCCCGTAACCGCGGTGATAAAGCTGATAAGGCCGATGGGAATTGCTAATTAATCTCCTTTGGATCTCGTTGAGTGTGAGTTCCCAATAATCTGAATCCCTGAATAATACACCAGCTCTTCAGTCATTGATTTATCCCTTTTAACTTTTTGTTCCCTCCCTCATTTGAGTTTGGCATTAGGAGTGAACCAGAAATTACTACTTTCAAGGTTCTATTTTTTAATCTTCTGCCCAACCTCTTAAATTCACGATGTGCTGCTTTAATCTTTTTCCTAAAAATGTCATTCCTACCAATGTGTACAATAATTCCTGGCTTCTCAATCTCACCTTTAACAATATGCTTGAAATGTTTAGAAATGTCCTTAATCCAAGCACTAGGAACTGTTCCGTGTTTGAAATGGCTCTTCTTCAGAAGAAATGCTCAGCTGTGCAAGATGAGTTCTGAGGTCCAGCAATGTGCTTTGCATGTGAATTTCTAATTGGTTGCTTGGGTGATTTACTGGTAGTGGTTAATAAGTGAAAACAAAGAAGAAAAGTCACAGTGATTTGATGGTGGGAAATCGGTTCAGTTGTGTGTGAGATCTTAATGTAGATCCAGGTGCAGCCTGGTTAGATCACATAGTTAGAACGTGGGGCTAATGATACAGAGAACATGGGTTCAGTCCCCATACTGGCCAATATTGCTGTCTTCCGATCGAGACATTAATACTTTGCACTTTGGGCAATCTTGTGGCACAATGGCAGCGAATCTGCCTCCAGATCAGGAGAATGTGTTTGAATCAAGTCAGGCTTATGGAATTTTCCAGCTCGTGACCTCAGGACACTTACATGGTTCAGGTGTTATAGTAATAATAACGACAGAAAGCAGACCCAGGGATGTTTGTCCTGGGCTTTGACTAGCCTATGTAGACCATGAGTAGTGTCTGCATTTTGGTGTTCAGCTATAAATGATGTTCTTTTACGGTCAGGTTCCTGGGTTATTACAACCTCATAAACTCACCTTTCCATGATCTTTGGTTGGCAATCACCAACCACTCCCCACTCCAACCCACCCGCCACCCTGACAAAGCAATCTCCACCAACAAAACTGGGCACGATAGTAATTATATGTATGATATAATTGGGATTGATTCCTAAAGCTTCATATCTACTTCCAGCTCTTCCGGTTCTATTTCCATTTACTTCCCAAAATATTGATCAAGACCCGTTCCTTGATGTAGGAGATGGAAAGTAGCTATCAATAGGATAGCTGATGACATCACTGACTTCATAAATTGAAGAATGTATTCTAATCTAGTCCTAGATGATCGTGTGAGGATCTCTCCCTGCTCTGTGTACAATTTATACAGTTCAATAAAAGGTTCTGGATATAAAGATTCGCTTCATGTCTGTTTCTTAGTGTACTTCCAATGTGTTGGCAATAGTAAAGCTGAAAGAAAACCTTCCTTCAAAAAACTGCATCTGCAGCATTCAGCTTAGGAGCAAAAGTTTAGAAGAAAGATAAACTGGATGAAGCCAATTTTTTTAGAAGAAAATAGAGTAGTAATTTTTTTATTGTATTTTTACAAAAAAGTGCAATGAAAAGTGCTTAAGTTGGCATACTCTGGCACCTACATTAATAACAGAAATCATATATTAAAAAAATTAAGATGAAGTCCATCTTTGTTCAGTTCATGGCTGATGGGTTCCCAGGGTCAAGGAAAAGCCAGGAACATTTTCCACTGCTGCAGAAAGCTGTCATTGAAGCTGCTGAATCTTGGGCAATTAAAATCCCGGGATGGACTGCAATACCATCAAAAACACTGCAGAAGCTAACCACCTCACTGGCCTTGGAAGAGCAAACTAAAAGAGGTAAATAAAACCAAGAGAGATGACAGCAGACAGGCTCAGGTGAAAACTGATGAAATACAAAAATGAGCAAATCCAGAGCAAACAGACTCCAGTAGTGAGCAAAACCAATGGTAAACAAGACCAGCAAAATATGCAGCCAACAAACCCCAGTAGTACATCAATTTCAAAGCAGTGAGACTTCAGTGGTATGTGAAACTAGATAAAGATTGGCCATTAGCAACAACTCCAGAAATTGTGATAAATAGCCTCAACCAATCAGGAGACAGGTGAAAGGAAATTTAACACAACTCTCCACAATATGCCACAAAGTTACCTCGCGATGAAAACAATCTTTATACCAGCTATATGGGTGGTCTGGACCAGACTGCACAATGATACATTGCCACTGAAGCTTCCAATGCTTCAGGGTCACCTCAGACCTGTCACACATATGGCAGAGAGAGAGAGAAAGGGAGAGGGCAGATCAGCGTGTTCTTATATTCGGTGGGAAACCAAGTTGGTGAGATAATGTCAAGACCAAGGATCAACGATGGATAAGCAGGTACTGAATGCTTTTCATGACTCTTTTTTACAATAGAAAGTCCATCATGATTGACCATACTAAAATCAACAGCCCTACCTAGCACCTAGAACAGAGTGTAGACTAATTTGTGAATGACTTGTGCTAATTCAGAGATAGCTACATTGATGGCTTCTCAAGGAAAGAGCTCATCCAAGCTCAGTGTTGGAGGTTGGCCTATCGGACTTGCTGCAGTTTGTTAAGACCTTGCATTATTAAAACCAGTGCACCTAAATTTGCAATGGGAGCTTTGAAAATAGAAGAAGCATCTATTTAGGTGATTACCTAATTACTACCTAACCAGATTATGGAACTTGTACAGCTCCTCAGCACTGGCGCTTTCCTGTACACACTAATGCACAGGTACGTGAGACCTGCCAAATGCAAAGTCTATCTTAGACCAACTTGTGGAACCAGAAAGCTTGGAAGACATTGCACAACTGAGAGACTACTCCAGAATGAAACCAGAAAGTACCAGAGATGGACCTGACATAGAGTATGGAATATCTTCTGCAGAACTCTTGCAGCAATGAAAGGAAAATCAAGGAGAAGAATCCTTATGTTCTCTTTGAGGGAGATAATTGAAGGGACAAACCAAGAGCTGGGGACTCATAGACTGTCTACACGACAAAATTCAAGCACTCAGCTCTTTACAAAGAACAAGTGCACCAGTAGACACACCTCGGGAATCTAATACATGGCATGGAATGACAGGAATAGCCTAATCACATGGATGATCCCACAGCATGAGGTGCTCCACAGATAATTCTACCATGGAAATGATGTACAGCACCAGTGGGGATGCTTGAAGCTGATCCTCAATCAGAGAACTGACATCATGGTTACTCAATACTCAATCCAGACTGTAAAAAAAAACACTAGCTGGATTCAACAGAATGACAATCAGGAGATCAGATGCATGTTTCATCTCACCAACATAAACAATGGATGGTGTGCTACCATGGGACACTTTTCAGAAAAAAATGTGTACAATTTTTGTCTTTGCTACTAAGAAAGAAGCCCACACCCAGCACCAGGCATCCAGGAGGGCCAGTAATGTGACTGACCAAGAAGGGACTTGGTAGGATGAGGAGTGGAATGCTGATCAATGAATTGAAATATAAATATATTAGGACATGATTTAATGACAGAACAGTGTAAAGATGTTAATGATGGGATAAGGTAAATATCCAGGGATGGAATGAATACTTGGGGAGTGGTGTAGTATAAGGGAAGCAGCTGTCAATCAAATAGCTGATGACATCAGCAACAATGATGTCGGGTCCCATGAAAGTCAGTGGTTTGGATGACTTGCTCCAAAACCGGCACAGATGGATCTCTTCCTGTTCTGTATATACCGTATCTAGTTGAATAAAACATTCTGTCTATCACAACTTACACCATATCAATCTCTGATCATTTAACTGTGAGTCTGGAGAATGAATAAGACAACCAATGAATTGATTTTGCTGCAGATCCTGATTTTGGGCCCAGAAGTTTGAAGCACCTTATAAAGAATACAGACTGACTATAAAAGCATCAATATTTAAAGCAACTTTTACTCCTTTTTTAATGTTATTTTTAATTAGAACCCGGGGAGAGGTTACTGATAGCATCAATTTTTTTTTTGTTGTAAAAATATTAAAGTTTCCTGCAAGTTTCTACATTTGTAAATAATATTTGTCTTTACCCTTAAGTCATTGACAATCATTTTTGGCTGGAGAACAGTCAACAGATTCATGGTTAGTCTGGATTTAGACTTCAGCTTTTAAAAATGAGTGTGTTTAAGATCTCCTGGGGGGAAAATGTTGTTTCCTTGAATAGGAAAGGAATAGAAACTGTTGAAGGGAAACAGGTCTACATAAAGATGTTCCTCAAAGGGGTAATTGCAGGTTATCACCAAAAAGGTAAGTCTGTAAAATGTACTTACATGAATATGGATCTCATGAGGTATATGAGTGTTTCTGCGTACCCAACATTAAAACTATAGTCTACTGACTGTCATTGTCAACTCCTTCCTGATGAACACCTTACCCTCCTGCCCTGATGTCCTGACTTCAAGGAATGCTGCCTAAAAAGAACCCTGTTTAGTGGTGTGGGTTTCATCTTAAATAATGTTAATTTGAATGATGCCAAGGCCAGGGGATCTCGAGGTATCCAGCAAACGAGAAATGTAATAGAGGAAATTAAGTAACTAATCACATTGAAGATTTCTTACAAATAACACACTAGAAGGTGACATTTAGTAATTATCCTTAATGTTTGTACATTTTACAGAAAGTACACTAAAGATTGGGCATGCACAGGGAACTGAATCACAAATATAAAAGCAGTAAAAGTATATTTTTTTAACCATTATGGGAGAAACATGACATAGCACAAACATAGAATTTATTTGGCAGGGTCAGGTATGTTGGTTAGTGACTGCTATGTGCTCTATTGAAATGAAGTCACAATGAATTAACAACATATAGATTTTATCGAGGTTTTTCAGTAATCTGACAATGGTAAAGGGGATGTTCTTACTCTTTTCTTAATGTTTTCCAAAAATTGCTACCTGCAAGGGCTTCAGCAGTGCATTGCTTTAAGGTGCTGAAAATCATTAACAGTATTTGCTGGATTTCTGCTTGTAATTGCGCCTACGTAGATGCTAGAGGTTCCAGTCAGTTTCACAGGGTGAAGCTGATAAATACTGACAGTTTCAACATTATTACAACTATGAAATATGCGCTTTTTTTCCCTTTGCATTGCCAGATGGACCAGGTATGCAACCTTTCCAGATGTGCATTGATGAGGAACATTTGTCAACATATACCGGGCCTTCTCCTGCAGGACAGGCAACTAGACTGTACCTTCTGCCAGTCAGCACCGCCTGCCCCTCACTCAGAAGTTCAAATCTCCCCCTAGTATCTGCTAATATTTGTGTTTTTATGCACTGTAGCCATATAAGTCGAATTGAAGTAGAGGAACTAAATGTATGGAAAAGGAGACTTGTTACAAAAAGAGAAATATAAAGGGGTGCAAACAGAAATACAGAGATAGAGGCATTGAGACCAGTTGGCAAAGTCAGAAAACATGCAAAATGTCAAATTTCTTGTGTGGGTTGTCTTTCAAAAGTTTATTTGAGCACCTTTATTTGCAGAAATGGCATTGAAACAGATGGAGCTGAGAATAATGTGGTTTATGCATCAGCTTATTACACTGAACCGGTCATTTCCCCCAAAGCTGAAGTAAATTTACCCAACCAGAGAAATGGCACTGAAACCTTCATTTATTCAGTCCAGCTAATCTGTGGCAAGCAATCTGGCTGGAAGGAATAGACTAACTTTTAAAATGATCGGTCTGTTTAGGCAATTGAAATGCAAGAAGTTAGTTTCACACCAGCTGTTTAAAAGCTGTAGTTATTGTTAAATTTTCAATATAGAATTGCCATTGTGGACCTGTCACCTGTTATAGACGTCACATATCTGAACATTGGCACTTGAAGTGGTCTACCAGCAGAAAATTAATGCTACAGAACTCTTGCTTTTAGGAGAAGACAGCAGAAAAAGATTTCAAATTATATATTTAAGCTTCAGCTGAGCCTGGGAATAACTGCAACTATGCATTCATCAGTTAGCTGTCCTAACATTGATGTTAGCCCATTTAAAATAAATAGGTTAAAACATTTCAGAATTGGTAGTGAGGAATTTGCTATGACTACACAAATTACAAGAATTCACATGATATATTTATGAATAGCAGTCACTATCATCTCAAACATTTCTAGTACAAATGTTATCTACTATGTGGAGGGGTATAGTTTATTCCTTCTGGAAATAGGTTTTGACAGAAAATTAACTTGAAATACCTTCACAAAGAACTTCTGACAGAAGTGATTTCATACAATCTTACAGGATATTTACATTGATTGTATCGGTTTTTGCTGCTTGAGAGATTTTATCATGACAGCTCACATACACTATCATTCACAGAAGATTATATACAGATAGAAAAAGAATACATTATAAAATATAATTATTCCAGTCTCTTTCACAGGAGGCCTGTAGTTTTGTAGCTAATTTGATGTTTCTTTTTCTTGGGATGAAAATTTAGTTTAACAAATGTATCCTGTGAGATTTCTTGTCGTGAATTGTCAGGTATCGGCTAACTTCAAGGCTGAATAAGCTGTAGGGAAATCCTTCTGTCACTTTCACAATATGGGTGTTTTACCTTGGCTGTGTAGCTGGTTCATTAGCTCTTTGGGTGCTGTTTCAGATTACATCTCTCATGGTGTTTCTCTGATCTGAACAGCTTCTGCTGTAACTTTTAAGATGAGGTACAACTATGGCAGCCTTGATTATGTGACCTATTGTGTTCAAAGTCCTTTCAAAAAACTCCAGTGCGTTGGGCTTACACAATCCTATGTTGTAATCATTCACACTTTTATGGTTTTAAGCCAATTAGTGACTTTGTTTTAGCTGAGGAGCCATCATAATATGATGAATGGTCAAGGAGACTCATTTCATATTCATCTAATACCAATTGAGTTTCAAACTCTGTACTGTCAGTGGTGAGGTAGGAAGATGATTTGCCTTGTGTGTCACAGTCCTACTTGTATCCAGTTCAACCTTTAAGATAAAGGACTTGAGGCTGGGATTGTTCAGATTTTTGAGGAATGTATTTTTCAAGACATCCCTGGAGTTGTTATTACTAAAGTCACATGATATGTTGCCAACCATCTTTAAAGATTGCATCCATTTTAAAAATATCATTTTAAAACATGTAACATCTTCATGCCAGTGTTAGGAATGACATTTATTAGACCTATTTGAAAATAATGTACTTCACTCATCAGCTAACAGGAAGGGCAATTACCCAAAAGGATGAAGACCTTTCCTATTCCACAAGGGCAATATAGCGGTTAATACATTATTATCTTCTTGGTTAAATACTACGAACTGTCACCCATTCCAAGACACCTATTTCAAGTTTTTTTCCCTGAAAGAAGGCTCACAGCTGTCATCTTTCCTTTGAGAGCATTTGTTGAATGATTGACTCTAATACATTACTGTATTTGGATTAATTGCCTCAGACAATGGCACAAATGCTTTGTGTAAACTGTGATGAGAAATACGAGTCTACCAATCATCATTAATATTGCTCATTTGATCTGTGACCATCTAGTATTGCCAGTAAAGCGAGGAAATAAGTGAGACTGTGCTAAAAAGAATAGACTCTGTCAGAATGCTACCTGGTATAAAATCTGGCTACTAATCATTTTAATGTACTTTACTCTGTATCAGTGTTCCTTTCACTAAATATAGATGCATGGAATAAGAGAAACTGAAGAGCATATAATCCCTTCAAAGAGCTGGCATTGTATCATTAACCATGACATCAACCTTCAGAAGCTTTGTAATGTATCTGAACTCTGAATTGTATTTCAACCACATTTTTAATCAATAGTTGTCCTACCTAGTAGTTTTGAATTCACAGTATTTGAAGGTAATTTTCTGTCTTCGGCCAGTGTGTCAAGTCCATTGGCTACTGTGCTGTAATTGCAGTATAGTCTTGCAATTTTAAAAAACGTAATATGAATGTACCAATGTTACAATAAAATTGAGGTTAGTCTTCAGATGTACCTGCCATTTCTGTTTATTTTCTTTTAATGAAAATATTGTTATTGCTGTGTAGTATGTAACTAAAACATTGGAAGAATACCCAAGAGGCTGACAGGCTTAAAGAATGCATTATGATAAAATTAAAATAATGAGAGACAGAAACTCTCAGTATGATCTTGTCGTGTGAATGCAATGCATATTGCATATTAAAATGCTGCAACAAGTTAAGAGACTGACAGTAATCTGTACTAAACTGCAGCAAATTGACATCAGACCTTATTATTGAGAACAAATGTGAACTATATACATAGTTTTTTAACTTCCTTTTCTTGGTGAGTTTTTCTCCCCTTGTAGCCAAGATCATGACATGCAGCTACAAATAAATCCACAGTCTTTTTTTAAAAACTTGTACTCAGGATGTTTCCCTTGCTGGCAAATTTGACAGCTGCTGTCCATTGCTAGTTGGCCTGAGAAACTGGTGGCTGTTCCGAGATAGGAATGTAGGAGCACAGTAGGCCAATCAGCTCCTGTTCCACCATCCTTGATCATGGTCTATCACTTCAGTTTTTTTGCACAATTCCCATATTCCTTGACATCCATAGTATCTATCGATTTCTATCGTGTAAAAAATCAATACCTGAGTTTCCAGAATTCTCTGGTGTAGAGAATTCCAAATATTCACCACCCTCCACATAAAGAAGCTCCTCCTCATCTCAGTCCTAAATGGCTTGCGCTTTATTCTGAGGCATATACCAAGCAGCATGGCAAATTTCTCATGAGGCAGCAGGAAGTTGTAACAAAACGTTGTGGAGCTGGATGAACACAGCAGGCCAAGCAGCATCAGAGGAGCAGGAAGTTGACATTTCGGGTCGAGAACCTTCTTCAGAAATCTCAGATTCTCCAGCATCAGCAGTTCCTACTATCTCAGCAAGTTGTAACACCTTGTTACTCCATTGTAGCTCACCTCATTAATATTCAACATCTCAAAACATATTCAAAAGGCACCTGCCACATTGTTCCTATGTCCTCAGATATTGGTATTCGATATGTGCTAGTTTCTAACAATCCTGATGGCATTACAGTTTCACCGGCAACTATCCTTGTAATGCTGCTGCAAGGACAATTTGTGTTCAGGGACACATACTGAGCTCATTGACTGGACCAGGTTGAATCTCCAGGATAACAAGGTGTAGAGCTGGATGAACACAGCAGGCCAAGCAGCATCAGAGGAGCAGGAAGGCTGACGTTTTGGGCCTAGACCCTTCTTCAGAAAGGAGTCTTCTTCCTGCTTTTCTGAAGAAGGGTCTAGGCTTGAAACGTCAGCCTTCCTGCTGCTCTGATGCTGCTTGGCCTGCTGTGTCCATCCAGCTCTACACCTTGTTATCTCAGATTCTCCAGCATCTGCAGTTCCTGCTATCTCTGAATCTCCAGGATCTTCATTTGCTGTCATAGTGCTCACTCACACTGATCCTACCTGGATGTTCATAACACGAAAGAATGTTGATTTCTTGTCACTAGTATTTAACAGTGAACAATACGGTAAAATGCAGTGAAAAGCTTCAACTGTCACCACAATCGGATGCCATTTTGAAATGTTTATGAATAAAATGAATGAAAAGATATAGCTGAAAAAGAGTCCATCCTCATTCTGCCACCTCCATCATGAGGCCTGAGCCAGCTCACCAATGACACTTGTGCCACCACCCTTCCTCCAACATCCCACTGTCATCTGCGTCAGACCCACCAATATCGGAGTTGCCTTTGTCATGCTTTGCTTTTTTGCACTTTGTCCCTTCAGCCAGAGATACCAGGCCTGACTTGCTGTTTAGCGCAGATACAAAGTCAAGAAGCTTGTGATGACGATAAGCAGTCTCGGGCAAATCAAGGGAAATAGCCTTCGATCAGGAGGATCCTGCGCAGTAAGTCAAGGGCAGCCTCTGATACCAGTCCAGGGGCTTAGACATGGTTAGTCAGCTGGTTGGGTGGTCTGAGTAAGGACACTTTCCACATAAGAAGCTGAATGTAGGGCAGCCCATCTTCTGCCCCATGACAGGCTGTTTTTCTCCTGGAATGAGAGAAATACTGGCATCACAGGAGGTGAAAGTGGGTGGTATAGCTGATACTTTTGGTGCAAGTGTTATCATCAGTCCTTCAGAGAACAGTTAAGAATCAGTCACTTTTTTGGCCATCTGGAGTCATGTATACGTTACATCCAAAGACAACAAAATATTTCCTCCCCAAAGAATATTGGTAAATTGGTTGCATTTTTAATCATCACCATTTGAATCAAGGTAATAATTAGATTAATATTTCCTCATGTAAAGGGAAAAGCATAGATCATTTTTAATACAATTGAAGGATCTGTTAGCAATCTAATGAATTAACATTCCAAAATGATTTATGTTAGTCTTCTTAATTTTCATGGCACTTTCCAGATTGAAACATATACTTCATGTAAATGAATACACTCTTCCGTTGAGCATTCCTCTGTCCTGGCCTCCACTTTCACTTTTGAAAGATGGCCCAGGTACTTTGTGTCAGCTTCTCCTGTCGCGAGCAAAATCCTATTGGCAACAGGAGGTGGCCCTGATATGGCCTCAATTGGCCAATGGGTGAACTAGCAATCCAATGCCTCCCAACCACAGGGGTTTTTGTGAATGGGCAGGTACTTTTGCCATACTGCAAAATCATACACCCTGCTCCTATCTGCCGTTCTGACTCCAGAATGTGGGGCAGGGCATGGAGGAGTGTAATTTCCAGCCCATATTTTTGATGGATAACTCTCTAATAGCAGCAACAGCAAGATAGAATTTGACCATTTTCAGTTCTCATTGTATTTGACGTTAAAAAGTTTTTCAGAAAACTGGAAAGACAATAGAAATGAATGAATATATTCGTGTTTATGAGGTTTTGTTTTACTGAATTATGCTTTGGCTGTACCTAGTGCAAAGAGAAAGCATAAATAGATATAAATTGTTTGCTCAAGCACATGGAATGCAGCAGACATTTGGCCACACATCAATGAGGCTGGGAACTGTATGTGCACCTGCAAAGAAACAGTCTGCATCTTATGAAGCAAATAATGAGCAAGTTAATTACTTGACACTATAAGAAGCTTTTGTGTGCCGACTGTGCGCTGAGGAAATTTTAAGGCAGAGAGAACTTGCGTTTATACATTAAGTATTGCACCTCCTTGAAACATCCTGAAATGTATCAACAACAGTGAATTTTAATGCAATTGCTTATTAGTTAGAAAAAGCAGCAGCCACTTTGCATACAGCCAAATATCACAAAGGAGTAACGATATAAATGACAATTTTGGTAGCATTGCTCGAGGGAGGAATCTTGGCCCGGATACCAGAAGAAGTCCATGTTCTTCTATAAATACTGCCAGAAGATCTTGAAAGTATTAAGCTGTTATATGTGAGTGCTGTTGTCATGGAGACAGACATTGGATCTAGTAGCTCTGAAATTTCTGGGGCTGGATACATCATTAGCTTCCCCAAGGACTGACCAGGAACATTAACTGGAACCCACCCATCTTGGGGTTCTGTGCCTTTTCAGCTCCATCTTTCAATTTTGTCAGGGGGCGATGAGTGAATGATTGCCTGATTATTCTACATTAAAGGAAATTCCCTGATTTACGCCATGTGAGCTGTGGTGTGAGATATGCAGGTTGCCCTTTGCCTTTGTTAATGCAACTATTCTAACTTGAAGGCAAATCCAGTGGAAACTTAAGTATTTAAATAATAATCTTTAGTTCATTTAGTCTTGATAAGGCCTCCCCTCAGTCATTTGAAGATAGACCAACTTGTGCTGGGAGGTCACAATTGATGCACACTTGCAGTTGCTGCCTGAGGTATTCGGAATTGGGGGTGCTGGCCCTGGCAGGGTTGAGCAAAGCTTTGGTTCAGCTGAAGTTAAAGGAGCTGGACCCAGGAATTTCAGGGCTAATATTTGACCTCTAGGATCATTCTCTTCTCAGTGTCATCCTGCCACCATATGAAGCAGACTTGCTGAACATTCCTTCTTAATACCTCAGTGCTCACACAGGGTGATTTAAGCTTGATAAAAACACTGTACAATTTGCCGTTACCATTAGGAAGAAGAAACAACTTTCTGGCTAATTGAAGGGAGATATCAGTTTTTCGACAGCAGCATGTCAAAAGTGTCTATAAGAGTAACAGCTTTGGAAAGGAGAATTCAGGAGAAGAAAGGGCTCTCAAATGTTCAGACACATTTTTGAAGCTGTTTCTATCTGGAATCAGAGTGAGAAGGGTTAGACACAACAGCACTGAGTCCTTTCTGAGGGTTTTTCAAGTTGTACAGAAAGAGGTTACAGAAGCTGTCAGTGTTAACTCCATCACACAAAAAATTTACAACGAAAACTCAATAATTTCACAAAAGAGGTTATATCCTGTGCTCACAGTTGTAACTTTCATAGGGTTTTTATTTTCTGTTAGCACCAAGCTTGCAGGAAAACACAGATATGCAAAGTGATTGGGAGATCAGTGAGTTTCCAATGAACCTCTCCAGCTAGCAGTTAGCATATTCTTCGAGTAGCCACTAGGATGAAGCATTGATGCACGATTCTCCCCTCCTTGAGGTGGCGGGAATAATAGTGAGTGAGATGACTTAATTAGGTGAGAGTCCCAAAATCAGATTCTTACCACTAAGATTAAGCCTTCTCTCCTTAGATGACAAGATCAAGTTCTTCACATTGCATGGCAACAAGAAATCTACTGGAATGCATTTGCATTGCATTAATGATATAAAGAGCCATTTTAACTTCTTTCTGTTTTAATCTCCTTAATTGAGAAACTCAACACTTCAACACCTCAACAATAAAGCAAAGTTATCACCTGTCGAGTTGAGTTCTCTGCCTTAAGTTCACACTGTGCTGGCTGTCTTCCTTCTCTTTGCTTTAGATGGGATTGCAACAGATGCCTTCTTGGGTAATGATCCCTCTATCCACAGCAATGCTTCAGCCTCAGAACATCATGTTACTGGTTATTGGGCATGGATTAAGACAACACTGGTGCCATTCTAATTTGGCCCAGACAATGTGTTCTGGATTGTGGTGGCATGCTGTGCCCTGTACAATTTGAGTCAGGGAAAGGGTAGTGTGCTGGATGAGGACGAGATACAGTAGTCTCGAAGGAAGAAGATAAGGGTGAGGATCCAAAGATATGTCTGGAATAATGCCAAAAGGACAAAGACAGAGAAATAATCTGAACCTGGAAAACTGAGAGAACCTTATTGTCACCCACTTCAGGCTGTCTGAATTGAGTGGACATTTTCTATTTGCAAGTTCTACTTTCATTTGAGTGGTTGACAAACAACCCTCTGCATTGTGTATTCCATGTTGGTAGTGGATATACTTGTTTCATTGTTCAGTACTGTATTAATTAAAATTGTCAATCCTTTATTTTGCATACAGATCTGATATCCTCACTCTCTGAAAATTAAGGTAAACCTTTCATTCAAACAACATTAGCACTGCTGTGGTGCTGTGAACATTTCCTCCTCATCACATTCCCGAATTTATGTACTAAAATGGTCCTTATTGATGGCTAATTGGGAAAGCCACTCCCTCATGAGGGATACCCAGTTTGTCTTAGTACCATTTCAGTGCTTTAGAGTGTTATGAGTCTTTTCTACAGAGAAAAGGAGAGAAAGATTTGTGGACGATGGAGAGAAGTTTCTGCACAGCCCATGTGCTGGCTTTGGTACTCATTCAAAAAGAGCAGAGCACCTTGTCACTTACTTGGTTTCTGGCACCTCACCATCACAGACCACAGGGATGGTTCTGGTTCTCTCGGGCCAGTTTGATAGCGCTTTCTTCAAGCAGTGATCGGTTTGATGCACTCACTGGGTCAGATTATGGGCTAGTTTCTCCTGCAATATGATAAAGGGAAGGTTTGTTCATGCAAAATCATGAGGTGGTGAGGTGTCTGCAGTGAGTGAGTAGGGGAAGGAAAGATTATTTGCTTGAGAGGATGGGGTGGGTATAAGCTCCTGAATCGACATTGTGCACGTGATTCTGAGCCATTCAGGTTGAGAGGCTTTGTGAGATGTGTGTCCAGTGACAAAGTGAATGATGGGTCTGTGAGTGTGAGGTAGTTGAGAAAAGATAGTGACATTTACCCTGAAGAAGCACAGGAGACCATTAACATTTTTCCAACACTGTTTGGCGTCTCTTTTGTAGGGACCTACTGTGCTGACCTGTGTTGTGATCCATATCCGGTTGGATGAATGATGTAATGGCCTTTTGATTCTATTCACTGGAAAGGGGATTTCCCATGTTTCTGTGACGTTGTCCAGCAAAATCTGCAGGGCATGTTCAGTGAAGCAGGGAAATGGACCAGAATATTTATGCTGATGAGAGATAATAGGGACTGCAGATGCTGGAGAATCCGAGATAACAAGGTGGAGAGCTGGATGAACACAGCAGGCCAAGCAGCATCATAGGAGCAGGAAGGCTGACGTTTCGGGCCTAGACCCTTCATCAGAAATGGGGGAGGGAAGAGTGTTCTGAAATAAATAGGGAGAGAGGGGGAGGCGGTTAGAAGATGGATAGAGGAGAGGATAGGTGGAGAGGAGACAGACAAGTCAGAGAGGCGGGGATGGAGCCAGTAAAGGTGAGTATAGGTGGGGAGGTAGGGAGGAGATAGGTCAGTCCAGGGAGGATGGACAGGTCAAGAGGGCGGGATGAGGTTAGTAGGTAGGAAATGGGGGTATGGCTTGAGGTGGGAGGAGGGGATAGGTGAGAGGAAGAACAGGCTAGGGAGGCGGGGACGAGCTGGGCTGGTTTTGGGATGAGGTAAGGGGAGAGGAGATTTTGAAGCTTGTGAAATCCACATTGATACCATTGGGCTACAGGGTTCCCAAACGGAATATGAGTTGCTGTTCCTGCAACCTTTGGGTGGCATTGTTGTGGCACTGCAGGAAGCCCAGGATGGACAGTCGTCTGAGGAATGGGAGGGGGAGTTGAAATGGTTCGCGACTGGAGGTACAGTCGTTTATTGCGAACCAAGCATAGGTATTCTGCAAAGCGGTCCCCAAGCCTCCGCTTGGTTTCCCCGATGATGTTCTCTATGTTGTAGGAGCAACCAGAATAGACTGAAGGGATGCCCTTGGCTTTCAATGTCTGAAGTGGTGTCCAGGTGGCTATTCAATATGGTGTTAGAGCCTTCAAACCCAGAAGTTCTGGCTAGTGATGCGGACTTTCAGATCACTGGCCATGCGATTCACCAAATTCCCATTGGAAAATCGATATTCCTAGATCAAAATGATCCTATTTTTATAGCTGACAAGTAAGCTTTGCATGTTCTGACAGATCCTCTAAACTATAAAACGGTTTGAAATGAAGACAACATGACGTCAACAGATTGTGGCAGCAACAAAATGGCCTTTTCAAATCTGTTCAGGTCAGCTGGATTTAGCACAGAAGTTTGACAAAATAAATCGGAGACATTAGCCAATGAAAGTCAATTAGATGCCATTTAAATATCCATAGAGTGGAGAGGGCAAGTGTGTAGAGATATTTTCTGGGTAGGACTGAAAATAATAATTATGAGACAATGTTATGCTGGTGATTTTTTGATGGTCAGCACTGCCATCTTTTTCTGCACAGTTTATTGCCCGAAATGCAGTGCAGAGCACTATCCAGCACTTGGTATCTTTTGTGGACCACTTGTGCATCTAGTAGAGTAGTACAATCAGTTTTAGAGTTGTGTATTTCGAGTTGGTTTAGAATAGTAGATGTAGCAGTTGTTAGAAGGAGGTGTCAAATGAAGATAAAATATAATTACAACACGTCCGAAATATGAGGTGCCAAGACCTACCTCCTGTTGTGCACAATGTTGCAGTTGTGCAGCTAACAGTAACAGAAAATGCAGTAAAAAACTAGAAAAGTAGTTTACTCAATTTTAAAATGTTTCCCATATATGCTTATTTTTGCTGATATTATAATCAGTCTCTGTTATCTACATAGTTGAAACAAGCTATAAATGCACTTTAAATTCAGCCTACATTAGTCAATGTATGCTCTACGCTAACATTATTCAATGAAAAGCTCTGACAGATTCACATTAATGGTGTAATCATAAACTGGTATTGTTTAGTCTCTTAGTTCCATGCTGAGCAAGCACACATGATGAAAACTTAGATTTTTCTAGAGTTGAAACATGTGAAATTTTAAACTCTGAAGGCATAAATATTGTCCTGTTTATCTTTGTACACTCAGTTTTATGATATTGTGCACCAAAATCTGTTTGCTAATTTTAGTTCAGTGACTTCTATGGACATGAATATTGACATGACCCAGTACAAAGTGACCTACTTTGCTGATTCTCTTGGTTTTATCCTAGAGGCATTGGCATGAGTCAGAAGAAAAAAATTAGGCACTACGTCCTAGATAAGGGTAAGCACTACAAGAATAATATTATTTAGACCACTCTTTTTCATTAATGGCTGAAATTAATTTTACCTTTGACTTCTTTAAAGTTAAAATTTTCATGGATGAAAATGTGAAATTATGAGCTAGGTTTCCAAACATATTCATGCCAAATGCATTTAAAAAATACTGCATATCTAACTCCAAAGGGGGTTAAATTAAATCAACCCTTGAAAACTGACATGGAAACTTTGATGCGTAATTAACTGGCACCCATTGATTACAATGAATGCAGCATTCTAACTTCACGCTGCCTGATCATTTCAATGATTTCAGCATTCAACCAGCTCTAAAAGTGCTGTTGATTAGCTTGATGCATCAGCAGGCCGCTGATATTCTAAGTTGCTAGCACCAGTTAGAGCGAACCTGCACTTCTTCAAAAGTGTGTACGCTATAGCTGGAGCAAGTGCTAGCAGTCATGCAGAAAGTTAATGTGAAACATTAAATGAGTGTGTGCAGCACTCTTTTCACATGCTGTACAAAAGCAGGAGGTGGTGGAAAGGAGGAGATGTGTTCTGTATTCACAGGGGGCCAACTGGGCCCCCAGATGGATACCTGGAAGTTGCAGATAGCAGTGGAGGTCAAGAGCAGAAGGATAGCCCTGAAGATCTGGATGCGGTATGGCAAGAGATTCAATGGCCATTCAAAGTCAGTGGATGTATTCTCAAATTCCATGTCATACCAGCTAAAACCTCTAGCCTCAGACACCTCTCAATCTGCCGTAACCCTATATTCATTTATTAACAATTGTTATTGATTAAGGTTTGTAGCTGGCATTCATATGCTCCTCTGCTCTCTTACACAACCCAGACTCAATGGGCTGAATGGCCAAACTCTACTCCTATATCCATGATTTCACTGTCAGCAGATTCCGTCTCAATGCTATCCCCTGAAATATGCACTGGAATAGTATCTGAACTGGCGATTATGAATGTAAACTCACATGATGTTTTCATTATTATAGACTTCTTGACTGCTACATGTATCATGAGGGGTCTTAGAGGCCGGCACACGTTTGAAAACAGGGTCTGTGGCTGTTAGGTGTGTACGACCTTTTCTCTGAGATGTTATTGCCTGATGTCCAACGTCAGAGGAGCAAGTGGCGAGCTGGAGTCCACATGTACCCTTTCTGACATTCATGTCAGGAATTCTTGGCATCTCGTTTGCTCACAGTGGATGGTACGATAGAAAGCTGCATGTTAATGAGGTGAAATCTGGAGTTAATAAGGTGATTAACAAGCAATAACTCTTGTTAATAGGCAACACACTGCTGCCTAGTGAGAAACTTGCCCTGACACCCGGAACTTAGATACAGCCAGTTGTTCCCAATTATAGGCCTGACTGGACTTTTCGTGTGAGTCTCCCACATTTCTTGTTGTAGCCCAAGTCATTCAGGCCCCTGTAAGATTCTGTTCAATGTGTTTGCTTTCCAAGAATTTCCATCTGATACATAATGAAGAAAATATGGGAAGCGTACTGTGATTTGTTAATGTGCATGGCTGGTGAACAAGACTCCTGGCAAGCATACAGAATCAAATCAAAATGGTAAATCCCTGGTCTGCACTCAAACTTCCTTCTGAAAACATTTAAGAACAAAATATTTGAGAAATGAAAATAATACAAAAGGTCAGATCAACTACTTGCCTTGGTTATGTGCCAAATAGGCAGAACAGTAAAAACATTTGAGGAACCTGGCAGATAAAATATTGTGCATGTCAAGAAATAGCTATAATTCTCTATTTCAATCTGCATGATTTAAGGATATGGATAAATTCTAGATCAACAATCATAAGCTTCATTTATCAAGTTAAAAGAATATATAAAACAACGGTTGTCTCATTGGACAAATACACTAAATCAGAAACTCCCTAGAATCCTTCAAACATCAATGTGAAAACAGTAATGTTAACAATTAAACACATTAATTTGTAGCTATGAGAGGATTTTACAACCTTTCAGTTCATTGTCAAGCATGGCAGTTTCAAAGGTATTCTTTGTGTCTCACTTGCAAGAAGAAGTGTTGCCCTGTCAAGGATTTGGGCCTGTGTCTGTTTGTCTATCATCACCGATCAAAGGCTTTTATCTCTGACCTCTAGCTTTTGTTAAGTAATTGCTCAGACCAAAGCAAAATTATCTTCAGGCTTTCAATGAGAGTTACTTGAGATGCAGATGGTTCTCTAATTCCTTGTTACAGTTCCTGGAATGACTGAGCAACTTAAATAATTGTATATGACAGTTAATATCTGAAAGAGTTAACTGATGTCATGAGCTGATCTGCTCATCAGGACATAAAAGACTGTTCCTGACATGAGCTGAAGGGTTGTAATATATCTTTACCAGTATTTGTGGCGTTTCCCTAAGTTGCTGACCTTACGCTCAGGCAGTATAGCTAACAGTGATGTACACTTTTAGGCTGAGCCTTATGTCTCACAGGAAGCCATCATACGTCTCAAAATGTGGTGTAATTCATTATTATGTAATAAACCTACTTAGTATTCATTAAGTTCCAGCCGAACTTCTGCCTAAAACCATGTGTGTGCATATCCTTAAGTAGCTTAGACTAATACCATTAAGGAGGGTCGGGGCAGTGGATCTACCCAAAGCATCCCAGATGGTTTAGGTTGACAACCATAACGATATAAGCACACACAACACTGCGCAGATAACAAATGTTCCTCACTTTCCAAATAATCCGCTGTCCAGCAGAAGCGGTTTAATGAGCTAAGTCAGGAGTGTAATGGAATATTCCCCACTTGCCTGAATGGGTGCAGCTCTAACAACACCCAAGAAGCTTGAAACCATCTAGGACAAATCAATGTGCTTGATTGGCACTACATCCACAAGCATCCACTACATCCACTACCACTGGCGTTCAGTAACAGCAGTGTGTACTATCTACAAGATGCATTGCAGTAATGAAATTCACCAAAGATCATTAAGCAATGCCTTCCAAACCAATGACCACTTCCATCTAAAATAACAAGGGCAGCAGATACGTGGAAACACCACGACCTGCAAGTTCCCCTCCAAGTTTTTCACCACCGTGACTTGGAAATATATCAGCAGCAGGTTTATTTGAAAACACAAGCTTTTGGAGTTTGAAATAAACCTGCTGGACTATAACCGGATGTCATGTGATTTTTGACCTTGTCTGCCCCAGTCCAACACTGGCATCTCCACATAATGGAAATATATCGCCATTCCTTCACTGCCGCTGGGTCAAAATCCTGGAATTCCTTCCCTAAAGAGATTGTGGGTCAACCCACAGCAGGTGGACTGCAGCGGGTCAAGAAGGTTGCTCACCACCTTCTCAAAGGCAACTAGAGACGAACGATAAATGCTGGCTAGTGATGCCCATGTTCCACGAGTGAATAAAGAAGTCTCATATTACCTTAAAAACAATAATTGCTGGAGAAACACAGCAGGTCTGGTAGCATCTGCGGATAGAAAGCACAGTTAACCTTTTGATTTCAGTGACCCTTCTTCTGAGTATTTATTTTTATTCTGGTATTTAACAGACTGCAAGCTAATGTTTATTTCCTGAAACCATGTCTGTGGCTTCGGGTGTTCCCTCAGCATTATCTGAGCAAAGTGAATAATGTCCTCATTAGGGAGGCCATGGCTGAGTGGTATTATACCTGGACTGATAATCCAAAGACCCAGGTAACACTCTGGGGACCCAGGTTTGAATCCCACCATGGCAGATGATGGAATTTGAATTCAATAAATATCTGGAATTAAGAGTCTGATGAAGATGATGTTTGCTGACAGTTGTTGATTGTTGCAAAAAACGTATCAGGTTCACTAATGCCCTTTAGGGAAAGAAACTGCCATCCTTAGCTGGTCTGGCTTACATGTGACTCCAGATCCGTACAATGTGGTTCACTCTTAACTACCCTCTGGGCAGTTAGGGATGGAGAATAAATGCTGGTCTAGCCAGTGATGCCTTCATCCTGTGAATTAAAAAAAAGCTTGTGCAAATGCCCTTGACACTAACAATTGCATGTTCATGTCTGAAATTGTCATGTGACTGGCATTGTAGTAACAGTGTTATATCTTTATTCTTACTACAAGGCGATATGTTGTTTATGATGCCGAACAATGGGAAAACGTGCTTTTGCATTAGTAAGAATGCAAGTTGCTATGTGCACCAGGAGTTATATTTTTGTCATGCATTTTGTGATAGCACACATGACCTTTCCCATGTTAATTTGTGTGCATAACAAAATCACCATACTCAGTGTTTCGCCAAAGAAAATTAATCATAATTAAACAGTAGCCTGTGCATATATATGCACAACATTTCCCTGGCATAGAAAGTACAGATATTGAAAAAGTGGTGTCTTTAAAATTGAAATTGGTCATGTGCAGCTCCAAATGAGGGAAGAAATGCTACAGCTTTTTTCCACTGAAGTAATGATAGGTGCACATTTGTGTGTGTGTAAGAGGGTGTATCGGGGGAGAATCATTTCTTTTATTGCTTTAGCTGCTTCACTTAAATGCTTTTGGAATGACAAACAAACAATGTCAAAGAATTCAGCAGTGATATTAAGGAGGTTTGATCTCTGTCAGGAAATAGGGTCACATTTGAAAAGCAGAGACGAAAGGTAGCTAAGCCCCGGTACACAGGCAATGAAGGTGTCAGTTAAGAACTGTTTTCACCTTCTATTCATGGACCTTTCAGGCTCCCATAGGTGTTAGTGTCGGAAGTAGTCTGTCAACTGCTTTCCACTTTTATAAACCATACAACAGAGGCTTTGTTTAGAGTGGCAGTTCAGGTTATCCATTTTGCCAACAACGGTGAACAACGAAAAACACATTTACATTTCATTGTCATCGTAAGTCTTCACAAAGTCCTTGGAGCAATAAATTACACAGTTTGAATAATTTTTCACATTCAATTCTATTCTACGAACTGAAGGAATTGCTTGACCATCAAAGTAATCCGCAAAACACATGTTATCAGCCATGTGTTAAATCATTTATTAGCTTAGATCACAGTGTATTAATCTTACATCAATCATCACTCGCTTGGTGATTTGAAGTTTTCTGTGAAAATCTGTCAGGTGAGAATAAGGAACACATTTTATGCATGGTGGTGAAAAAAAATTGTATCACCATTCATCGCGCCAACTGCTACCCATAGGCTTTGCATGAGATTGAGTGGCAACTGATCAGCAGAATTTTATCAATCACTCGGAAACAGGGCGGGCCAGTAAAATTGTGTGGAGCTTCATTAGGATATCTGCTCTCCCAGTGCCTCCCATCCTTCAACGCAGCCACTCAGTACAGACTTCAATCCATGGCACATCCTATATGGATGTGACATTAGGCATTACACTGGCTACAGAATTACTTTTGGGTCTACAGAGAAACCCAACAAAACAGATGTATAAGCAAAAGAATGAAAGGGATTGTACAGTGCATTGCCACCATGTTACCAAGGTGGCCTCTGTAGGTTTGTTTCTTTTACTCACCCCACCCCCTCCCAACTAGGTTTTATTGCAGCCTTTGCAGCAGGGTTAGAGTTAGTCCCGCAGCTGGGGTGGAGGGAGCCTGCTCACTAATAGAGCTGTTTGGACCTAGAAGTTTGGAGTGATTATCCCAGGGATGTTCGTGTCTGAACGTCCCAAAACTGCTGAGGGTCTTCTCACCAGATGCAAGTGACCCTTCCTTAGCTTCAACTTCCAAGGGCCTGAAGGAGCCAAGTTAGGTGGAGATGAAGGGATCAGCCACCTCTGGAGTGTCATGAAAGGAGACTTCTGAGGGAACTTGCATGGGGTTGTGCATTCTGCTGGGAGGTCTGTGACCTGGCTCTGTCTCCTTGTGAGGAAGAGGCACCTGAAGTCCTTGCTGGGCTCCCATTCCCCACTTGCCATGTCTTTGATCCTAAGGGCAAATGGCTTGAGCAAAGGAGCGTAAGAATGTTCACCTTTCCAGTGGACGCTAAGCGGCTGCCTTAGGAGCTGCCAAACTCTACTTGGAGGCAGACAAATGATTGCATGGGTTACTGCTGCAGCTTCTGGGCAATGAGAACCATTGTGTCCCACATATCTGTCTGCTGCTCCTGTTCCTTCCTGTGCTTTCTGAAGAAGTCCCCGACGTGCTCGTCAGAATGTGCTCCCAAATTTTCTAAAGACAGGCACAGCAAGCAGAGCAGACACCATGTAAGAATAATGATGTGTGAGGGGGTTGTGTGAGAGAGTGAGTGAGGGAAGATGTTGCTGGCAACAGTGAGAGCAATAATGGTAGAGTGTAGTCATTTGTGGGATGTGGGGTGATAGTATGGATAGAGGGAGTGTGAGGCTGTAGAGAGAAGATTGTGATTGATCCTGGAGGAGTATTATTGGCTGCTCCTCCTTACCGTTGAGATGGCTCTGAGCCACGTAGTAACCTCAGAACAGGCTGTCAGAACATACTGGCATGCTGTCCTCTGCTCGTCCCCTGGTAAAACGACTCCCCCCCTTGCACTAACCCTCACTCATGACCTCCCAGTCCATGTTGGAGAATCACAACAACTTCTTCCCCTTCTCTGATGTCATCTTCCCATTCTCCAACACATTCAGATTCTATCCTTGACCAAGCAGGGCAGCAGTAGAATACTAGCACTCATCTGGATGCACAGGGCTTTTTTAAGTACAATGCAAGTGCCAGTGCATATCCACTGAGTGGCGAGTTGTTCTGGGAATGGCACATGGTAAGTTGGGGATCGAATCGTACATGAGAGATGCCATAGGGGAGGGGGAGATACTTAATGAGGGACATTTGGTAAGTTACAGTGTGAAATATCACTGGGCCTCTTGTTAGGAATCCTTCCAAAACATTCCAATACAACTCACACTTAGCCAAAAAATGTAAGATTCAGCCTTCAGCTTCCCATTCAATCTTAAGTGGTTTGCAGAAAATTAAGGCAGCACGGTGGCTCTGTGGTTAGCACTGCTACCTCACAGTGCCAGGGGCCTGGGTTTGATTCCAACCTCGGGCAACTGTCTTTGTGGAGTTGGCACATTCTCCCCATGTCTGTGTGAGTTTGCTCTGGTTTCCTGCCACAGTCCAAAGATGTGCAGGCTAGGTGGATTGACCATGCTAAATTGCCCGTAGCGTTCAGGGATGTGTGGGTTATAGGGGGATGGGTCCGGGTAGGATGCTCTGAGGGTCTGTGTGGACTTGTTGGGCCGAAGGGCCTGTTTACAAAATGTAGGGATTCTATTAAATTAAACTTAATTTATGTCTGTTTCTAAATTATGTTACATGCAACTACTTTAAGTGTAAAGGTTTTACCATTGCAAGCATCATTTTAAGCTATTTTTACAAAACACGTGCATTTATTTTAGAATGAATAGCTTTAACTTTAATTGCAAGATGATATTTTCTGGTTAAGAATTGTTACCTTTTTACAGAACAACATATTCCTGAGCCACAAATTTGCTGATTTTTGTTCATAATTAATCTTTCCTCACTACCTCGTTCAAAAGTTTTTGGGAACATTTTAGAAATCAATAAGGATTGATCCTTTTGAAGTCTGTTATTCAAATGATGTTTTGACACAATATTGCCTATTTATTAATGGATTTTTCTTTTAAAATGATTGCTCAATACAAAGAAATTGACAGCAGCTTTACTTATTTGATGCAACAATAAGTGTAGTTTATTTAAATGCATTTCAAGGAAGAAAAGTAAACGATTAATGTTGGATAGAAAAGCACAAGTAAGTTTTCAATTCTCAACCTAAAACTATGTTTCATCTGGTTAGTATTAAAACATGCAGGGATAGATTTGAAGAAACAATCCCGTTATCTTCCAAAGCCCTGCATCGGAAGCACTATTGTCACCTGCTTGTGTTTTCCTCCTGACTCAAAATGCAGTTGAGAAAAATCTTCCATTTGCATTTGCGAAACTACTAATGAAATCTGAGCAACATATGGCTCCTTTTATAATGTAGAGACAACAGCCAAGCCAAATCACCCTTTCTATCTCTGTAATCGTAACACACAGAATAATCCATCAGAAACTTTGTGAATAAAATAAAATAAAATAAAAGAAGATAACAAAACTGACCAGATTACTTAAGTGTTTTCACAATGCGTTGTTCCATAGGCATTGACGTTGGTTTCTCGATTAATTTTCTGAAGATGTTGATCAGAGTTCACTCATACAGTTAGCAGTACTTAGTTTTCTATTCTCTGAGCTTTCAAGAGCTGTCCATGGGAGATTATGCAGGGAGCTTTCACATCTACATGCTGTGGCAACAATAGCCAAACTCTTTCTCACTGCAAACACAGTCCAAAACCCAATTCAGACTCTGACCACTCCCTGACAGACTGGCCATCTCCCCCACAAGATGCCAGTTGCTGTTCAACGTTTGCCATGTGCATGAGCATAAAGTTTTTTCCAAATGTGCTGGAACCAATTCCCAGGTACTGATCTTGTTCATAATCTCTTTTTCAGTGACAAAGTGTTTGCAGAACCTATTGATCAGGAAACAACCTGCAATTAACATCCAGATTGGCCTCATGAACAAACAGAAGCTTGTTTGGTTTATTTTCCTTTTAACACAAGCTGTTATTCCAACAGCCCAAAAGTCATTTTGAGCTCACAGTTCCTATTCACGGCTCCAAAGCAAAATTGATTTTAAAAAAAGAGAATTCAGCAAAATAACATTTTGAAACATGCACTGCCTGAAAATGCAGTTTCATTTGCAGTCATGGTAAACTATCAGCCAAGCATGACATATGTGGAGTATTTAACTTCTAATGAACCTTAAGTTCTAAGGGTGCAAAAACTGGTAAAGATTTGAAATGATTTGAAAATTCAGTTATTCTTGTTGGTCCTTTGAGGAAAAGTTGACGATATTCATCATCTGGAGTGTTAACTCAGTTCTAATACTGGCTCAAAGGTAATTGAAAAAGACATTTTAATGGTACTGTACCGTATGATGCTGCTGACATCAATTTTTGAAGAACTTTAAGCAGTTTTGTTTGTTGAAGGCAACAACAAGTCAAAGAGAGATCAACGCAATGTGGAGCTCGAGGAACACAACAGGTCAGGCAGCATCAGAGGAGCAGCAAAGTTGATATATTGGGTCGGGATCCTTCAAGGGGACTTGGGAGGGGTAAGGGAGCTGGGAAATAAATAGAGGGAGGAGGGGTGGGGACGGGTTTGTTTCAGTATGTACCAAGTCAAGGAGTATGACTAATGGTCCAACAAAAATGCTACAATCCAAAAGGGAGTGGAAAAGTAAACTACAAATATTTTTTATATGTCATGTTTTAGGTTAGGCTATAAATAAATAAGAAAATAATATGTCTAAAGTTTTGTACCAATAATGCTGTAAGGACTTGGGAAAATAAGTAGCATTTTTAGAAATGATATGTATTGTATTAACATGAAAAATCATTTATATAATAATTATTATTCCTGCAAGGCCCTTGACACAATTCATTGTTTTACAAAGTTTGATGCCCATTATTCTAAAGGTAAATATAACAGACATATTGAGCCAGTGTGATCTGATATGAGCAATTAAACAAATTATTTACTGTTTTGAAATCATATCAGTTGAAGGACAAATGCTGCTCAGGATAGTGTGAAAAGTTCCCACTTTTTTTGGAAGTGTCAAGCTGTCTTTCCAACTCTTCCCCACCCCCACCTGAACCACAGCAACAGACAAGTGAGATTGGTTCTCAGCATAAAAAACAGAAATTGATGGAGATACATGCACTTCTGGCAGTATCTGTAGACAGAGAGAAACAAGAGTTGACATTTTGAGTCCAATGTGACTTCCTAAGAACCCCAGAGTTTTGAGTTCTGAAGAAGTCACATTGGACTCAAAATGTTAACTCTATTTTTGTCTCAAACACCACCAGACTTGAGTAACTCCAGCACTTTCTATTTTGGATCTCCAGCATCTACTTTGCTTTTATTTGCTTTTTGGCATCTCTGACAATGCAACATTCACTTTGGAGTGTCAGCTTAATGTGCAGCTACAGCCTAGACTCAGAAACAATTTTTCCTTCAATGTATAAAGAGTTTCATTGTGCAAAATCAGAACTTTTTGAATTTCAAAATAAAATGAAGGGCCAGAAGATGAGGAATATTTTAATAGCCTAAAATTAATTTGCATTTTTCTGGTAGTGAAGGAAAATATTTGCAGAGGTTATTTTGGTATAGTCATTTAACTAGTGTTGACATCTCACAATATCACCTGACAGGTACTGCCACTGAACAACAATTGATCTTTCAGCATCTATATAAGTCATCAATAGAGCAAGTTATTGGCACTCCATGACATGCTGCAAATTTCAACATTTACCTCAACTGCAGACAAGTACTGCAGTTATGCGAGAATAAGTTACACAGTAAAAATGCCATTATCAGAACAAATCTAAACAATAGAAGAATATTTTGATCGTGTAAGGTGGAGAATTTCCATCTGCTGCTGTCGCTGGGTAAATGATCATTATGCATTGATCACAGACAGAGAATCACCATGGAGATTCTTTGATTTTATTCAAGTGATAGTAATCTGTACAGGACTTACTTGGTGTGTTCTGCTGTGCAAGAATTGTTTACATTTGAAATTTAGATGATAGCTATAATTTGATGCAGCAGAGCAATGAGTGGTGTCCATTTTCTGTTAAACTTGTTGTGGAAAATGTGAGTTGGTAGTGGTAAGTTTTGATGGAAATAGGATACTTGAGAGCTGAGGAACAGGGAAGGCAACTGTGTGCCACATTGACCAAGCAGATTGGAGGATTAAGGACTTGAAGAAGAATGAAATGTCAATTTGAGTGGATGGATTAAATCTCAAATCAATACAGAAAGAAAAGTAAAGAGAGACATCATGGACAGTGATAAAAATGAACAGAAAGGAAATGTTAAGAAAACCTTCAAATTTAGATACCCACAGGCCTCTGGAACCTTTTCCTCTCCCCCTCCCTCTGACTCAATCCCCTCTCCTAACCCCCCTCTTGTCATGTATTTACTATCCCACCTGACCTCTTCTGTCTAATGCTGATTATTTTGTCCTCAGCAAAGGACTCTGTTTTATCCCTTTGCCTCCCCACCTTAATGAATTTCAGTGAACTCTTTTTCCATCGCCTTCGCCTCCGTGCTCATTTCTTTGGGCAAGATTCCTTTCCCCCTACCACAGACCTCTTCACCTACCTTGAACACTGTCCCTCCGCTTCAACCGCTCCCTCTGGCCATTTACCTGTACTCAACCTGTTCGTTGAAAATTGTTGATGTGACATTGTTCGCTTCAGTTTCTTGGCACCCCTCACCCATTCCAACTTATCTCCCTGTGAACTGACTGCACTCCATGCTGTCAGATCCAACCCTGACTTTGTTATTAAGCCTGCCAATAAGGGTGGTGCTGTTGTCTAGTGGGCTGACCTCTACATTGCAGAGGCTGTGTACCAGCTTCCCTCCTATTTCCCCCGTGGACCATGACCCCACCATGGAACAGAGGCTACCGTGTCCACAATGGTCAATAACCTCATTTCATTTGGTGGTTTAGCCACCCCCTCCTCCTCATTGCCTCCAAGCTCAGTCTCCCAAGCCCACACAGCCCCCTTCTACCTCCTTCCCAAAATCTACAAACGGGAATGCCTGGGCAGACCCATTGTTTCTGCCTACTCCTGCCTCACAGAACTCATTTTTTCCTACCTCAACTCAGGTTTTTCTCCCCTTGTCCAGTTCCTTCCCACTTACAGGGGGGATGCAATGGCTTAGTGGCATTATTGCTGGATTGTTAATCCAGAGACCCAGATAATATTCTGGGGACCCAAGTTTGAGTTCCGCCATGGCAGAATGTGAAATTTCAACGCAATCAAAAATAATCTGGAATTAAGAGACTAATGATGACCATGAATCCATTATTGATTGTCAAAAAAAACCTATCTGGTTCACTAATGTCCTTTAGGGAAAGAAACTGCCATCCTTACCTGGTCTGGTCTACATGTGACTCCAGACACACAGCAATGCGGTTAGCTCTTAACTGTCCTCTGGGTAATAAATGCTGCCCACCCAGTGATGCCGTCATCCTGGGAATGAATAAATAAAGAAACAAAACATCTGCAATTCCTCTGACGTTTTACATCAGTTTCAGAATTTCCAGTTTGTGGCCTTGAGCCTTCTCTTTACCATGAACGTGCAATCCCTATATACATCCATCCCTCAGCAGGATGTATCGGGGCTGTCCGCTTCTTCCTGGAAAAAATACCTGAACCATTCCCATCCTCCACCACCTTCCTCAACCTGGCCGAGCTCAGCCTCACTTTGATCATCTGCTTGTTTAACTCCTCTTGTTTTCTTCCCATCAAAGGGATGGCTGTGGGTACCCTCATCGGCCCCAGTTAGACCTGTCCCTTTGTGATGTATGTGGAACATTCCTTGTTCCAGTCTTATTCCGGCCCCCGCCCACAACTCTTTCTCTGGTATATCAATGATAAGCAAATGAAGTTTGGAGATAGTTACAAGCCCTATCATTCCTGTTATTTAAAGAAATTTCTACATCATACAATCACATTTTTGATTGACTGCACGTATTCACATTTGCTTTGTGCAACAATCGTGTCTTAAATTCTAACACATTTTAGCAAAAGTCATGAAATGATGCTGGGTTTAATTTTCCTTTTATTTTGTTTCTCATATCCTGAGTGTGCAATAGGAGTGGCTCAGTACATTTCTAGTAATGACTCAGCGCTGTATATCTAGTCTGAATAATGTATGTGTAAATCTGATAAAATAGTGTCATGATAAAATGCTTTCATAAGGTTAAAGCTGAGAACAGTTTTAAGTGGCGGCTGCAATTCATGATAGTCAGGCTGCAACTATCCAGAAGGATTTTAATAGAACTGTCATTGAATACTTGTGGAATCTTGATCTGCTCTGTGATCTCCACTGATGTGGGTTCATTCACACGGCCAATTTGAATGCTCAAAGCTCACGATTCTTTGCACAGAGAGTGGTGAGTGTGTGGAATGCGCTGCTGGCAGTGGTAGTGGAGTCAGATACTTCAGAGACTTTTAAGCGACTCTTGGATAGGCACATGGAGGATAGTAAAATGTAGGGTATGCAGGGTAGATTGATTTTAGTGGGATAATAGGTGGCACAACATCGTGGGCTGAAGGGCCTGTACTGTTCGATATCATTGGTGTGCTTCCCTCTCTCGTCTGAAATTGGAAAAGTTATCAATTTCGCTTCCAATTTCCACCCGTCTCTCACCTTCACCCGGTCCATCTGTAACTCCTCCCTTCCCTTCCTTAACATCTCTGTTTCTATTTCTCGGGATTGGCTGGCTGCCAATATCTACTACAAACAATCTAAATCCCTCAGTTACCTTGTATATACGTACTCACACCCTATTTCCTGTTAAGGACTCTGTTCCATTCTCCTAGTTCCTCTGTCTCCATTGCATCTGTTCTAATGATGCTACCGTCTTCCTCAATTAAGAAGTCCCCTGCACCATAGTTGGCAGGGCCCACAGTTGGGTCCCACCCATCTCCTGCACTTCAGCCCAAGCTGGAAGAACAGCACCTCATTTTCCGCTCGGGAACTCTACAGCCTTCTGGAATCATTATCAAGTTCAGCAATTTTAGGGCCTGAGGCACTTTCTCCCATGTCCTGACCCCCACCCCCACACACCAGGCCTTGTAATCACATAGTCTGCTATTACACATAACCCATTGCTAATCACTAATAGTCCCCATTTGCAGCCAATCATTCTCGTAGGCTGACTGTTAGCCATTCCTTTGTCTGTTCGACTGTCCCTCACTCTCTTTGGGCTATATCTCCACCAATTGTTTATTCCTTACCCACTCACACCCGACCCCAACCCCCTCTCTCCAACCTATCTTCTGCACAGAAACTAACTAATTTCCTAAATCCCATCAGTTCTGAAGAAGGGTCACTGGAAAAACGTTAACTGTAATTTTTTTGCATGGATGCTGCCAGATCTGCTGAGATTTTCCAGCAATTTCTGTTTTAGCCTCAAGTTTAGAATTTAACATTTAATTAATTTAACAATTACAACCTGAAGGAATGAAACTCCACACTTTTCCGTGCCAGAGCAAATTTATTAGCAAATACTTAACATATTGAGGGTCTGGCTTCTCGGTCTGCATTCTTATCCTCCCTCACATTGGAATGTTCCAGAATGTTCTGCATCCTTTAGCCTTTGGGGCTATGAGCTGGGTTCAAATCATCCAATGGGGTTGTGCCAACACCCTTCACTGTTGTTATGCCCAGAGATGTAAAGTACACATATTCGGGCAGTCAAAATGCTAGAATGTCTGATCAACACTTCTCCGATATCCCCAGGCTAGTTGTAGCTGTTTCCTGTGGAACCTTTGTAACCTGTTTTGATATTGGTTTCCATTGTTCTCTGTAGTTGATAGGTGCTGGATACGGTTTAATTTAGCATAGCCCGTTTTCTGTCAGGCCCAATTTCTCCAGCGCTGGGTCAATTTCGAATGCCCAAATTTTGGTCTTTGGTCACTTGCTCACAATGTGCTTCAACAAAATAATCATATCTGAAAGTCAAAGAGGACCAATCCTTAACAGAGTGAGGGGTATATGGTCAGTAAAGGGATTGTGGGTGCTCCCCTTCTCTACTATCCCAGCCATGCATACCTTCAGGTCCCTGTCTGAGCAGCAGGGTCCACGTTTTCCCTTGTGGGCCATGTCCTCAGTGATAATGGTCAAGCACCAAAGTGGACAGGCAGTTCCTGGTCTTCAGCATCTGAAGTGCCATGGAACTGAGTTTTAAACATAGTACCAGTGAGATGAATGTTATAAAGTCCCTGCAGTAGTGAACACTTCCATCACTCATTCCATACAATTGCATGAACTGAAGAGGTCAGTTGTATAATTAATGAGACAAAAGTGGGTGATTGATGAGAAAAGTCAATCTGATCCATGGCAGACTGGCTGTCATAAATCTTTCAGTAAATAACATTTTGCCAAAACAATCAAAAAAATCAGTATTCTATTTGGAGTTAAGTTTGTATCGCTCAGTCTTTTCAAAAAAATTAATTACTGATGTAAAGATAAAACTACGAGTGGCCACAGTTTTAGTTTAGGCCCAAACAGTGAAGCAAGTGCAAATTATAGTCAAAATATTTTGAAAAATGTTTTCAGCCAAACTTCCCCTAATTGCAACTCAAATCCATTTGCACGTTGCGTGCAAAGATAAACGCTGCCGTGAATCGGAAAAAATATTCATTAGTACATTTAGAAGTTGTGATTAAGCGAATTTTGATGAAAATAGAAATCAGATGAATGACTAAAATTCCCTTTAAAACAAATTATATCAAACTACTGGAGCACAATAATCAGATTGTTAATCAATTAGAAAAAGAAATCACACTTAAAATGCTCATTGTACTGTAAAGAACCAACTTAATTTTTAAATCCTCTCTGAAGACTTGAAATCAAGTGCAAGTTTTGGAACCTCCCCATAGTGATTAATTCATTCTGGAACTGTCCAATTTTGTGGAACGAACTGGCTTCTAGGCTAATGTTTTTTTGGAACAGTGTAAAAGATTGCAACATTGAGTTAGACTGAATGCAAGGTGTTCTTAAAACACTTATGTTTTCTGTAATGGTCAAGATCATCTTTATTTTTCTATTAATTTTTAAAACCAAAAAAAAGACAATGAACTAGGATTACATTGACTGTCCAGGATTTTAACTTTAATATTTCCATGCCTTGGCCCAGGCTATAGAGGATGTAGGGATCACGGTGCAGGAGGAAATCCAGAAATCCCAAAGAGACTTGAAATGGACATCAGGCCCTCTCTTCTCCTCAACAAATGATTGCTGTTAGGAGCTAGTGTTTCATTGAATTTAATGATAGGACCTTATTATCATTTTATTCTTCCAGTTTAGCAGGGAAAACCAACAGCTGGAGAGTGACTATCAACAGAGATCAGAGCTTGGTAGGACCTGATATGAGGCTGATAATTTGGATGGAATGAGGGAAAGATCAGGAATTGGTTGATCACAGAAAAAGGGAGAGGCCATGATTAACAAGAGAGAAGATGAAAGTTGGCCCGAGGTAACACGATGAAATACTCTTGCTCCTCATTGTTCACCGAGAGTGCTGTGGAAAACACAGAGGAAAAAACTCTCCTTTCCACTGTTGAGTTTATCAAGCCCTGAAAGATTTGGGCAGTAAATTTCAATCAGGCTCTCAATTCAAACATGTTAGTGAAGCAATCTGCCTCTCAAAGATTGTGACCATGCAAACATTGCAAACCACCGGCAAGAAATTAATGGAATCGCAATTACAGCGATTTAGATTGTGTCCTTGATTTGTAATTGCTAAGGCCATGTTGATCCTCTCTCACCTATCATGGGCCTTAATACTAACTCCACTGTATCTGAAACGCTTCCATTGCGAAAATTCTTTGCAAAACTTAAATTGGTTCCTTCTGTGGCTTTTCACATTGCTCAACCTACTGAAGTCACTAACACAACAAGCAAAATGAGCCAAATTTTATTAATATAGAGGCACATATTAAGTGAGGGCACAGGATACAATTGGAAATTTATTTGTTCTCTAGCAGCCCTTTCTGTATCTCCTTAACTCAGCTACAGTATGTAGACTCCTTGTTGCACACCTCCTGGTCAATCACAGAATGTGGCCGTGATAATGACCACCATGCTTTAATTGGAAGAATTTCTAGTTGAAAGGACCTCAATAAAAGTCAGATTCTGCGAATTCTCTATTATTTCCTGAGGCTTCAGCAATCACAGGAACAGAAGAGAGTTGAGGGAAAGATTGCTCCCTAGGTCACTTACTCTTAACTGCAGGCCTCTGTGGCGGTCACAGGAACTGAAGTGAAGTTCTGGGAGCGACTGGTTTGTTTTTGTGGCATTATGGAAAGCCAGCAAATGTGACATCGCAGAAAGCCAGTGTCATCATGTGCATAGGTGTAACTAGAGATACGAGCAGTAGAAAAATACATGAAATGTTTAAAGCTGAGGTGAAGGAGAGAGGGAGTATAACCAGCATACAATTGTTGAGCCTAATAAGTCAGTATGGCACTGAGCGATGGGGAATGAACCTACCTGCACTAAACTTCACCATTAACTCAGAATAATTGTTTCCTCTGCCAATTGCCTATAGAAAATAGAAATCCACAAGGTACCACAATCTGCGTGCTCCAATTGAGGCAAATTAATAACATTAATAGCACTAATAAATTACTGTACCAGCTTCTGGACAGTCTTCGCCAAAGTCTAAACTTGGCTCAGAATTAGCATTAATAACACAGTGTGGAGCTGGAGGAACACAGCAGGCCAGGCAGCATCAGAGGAGCAGGAAAGTTGGCATTTCGGTTTGGGACCCTTCTTCATTTTCTGGCATACTTGCGTCTAGGTATCATGGTTGTCTTCATCTTGAGCAGTCCTGGCAGCACACAGCCCTCAGTTATGGAGTTATGGTTTTGCTGGGACTGCAATGGTTGCATGCTGATCAGACTTACAATGATCCTTGATGGTGGGATTTCCTCTGACTGAAGGGGATGGACATTTCACCCTCTACTCATTTTGCCCACTGACAACGTGTTATTGCTGAGGAGTGGGTTTTCTTTGAGTCAGTCCCAAGTTTGCAAGTTGTGCAGCTGGCGGAGAGTGATTTAGCCTTATATAATTATTCCAAATAATGAGTGCAAATGGAAGCCTGTGACCTTGATAGTTTGTGTGAATTGTGTCTAACCTTTAGCAATATGTTTCTGTGAGGTGGTATTCAAATAAATTAATTTTCTGTCTAGTATTTTGGAAGAAATTAAATTCTAACTGACAAACATATTTTAAGGAAACTCCTAAGAGAAATGATTTCCAATTATATTGAAAAGTATTTCTCAAAGAAGTTTTGATATAGGGAATTAACTTTGTATATATATGAGTTGACAAATTGTTTCCAGCATTTATTCTTTGTATTAGAAATTTATTTCCAAATATTTCATCGTTAAACATATCCATTGTTATTTATTGCTGGGAATGTTTTAACAGAAAATCATAAAGGATGGCAGAATTTCTGTTAATACAATTTTGTTTCCTAGGTGTTGTGATTACAACTTTTTTTTAAAGGGTTTTAATGTTTGTTAAGTTTGCTTCAGTACAATTTGATTATACTTACTGCAAGGCAGCTTTCTGCTGACAGCAATATGCTGAAATTTAATTTTGGGGAGCTTTTCATTTAAGTTACATAGAGAAACTCGGCAAGTCACAAAACCAATTGATAAACAGTTACAGATTTTTGTTGTCCAATGGCTTGCCAATGTGATTTTTATCTGAAGAATATCTTTCTATATATAGTTTGGAAAGGTTAAACTACCTAACATAGCACTGCTATCTATGAAGAGATTAATATCTCTGACAGTGTCATCAGTAAGAATGAGCAAGGGGAGAGGACAAAGAAATGAGTATCTCATCCTTCACCATTAATAAGACTCATTCTTGACTATAAGTCACTGGTTACTGTCCAAAGCTGTTAATCAATGAAGATGGACATCTAGCAAAGGAGGTAGCCCTTTATAGTACACTCCTGTTTTGTTGCAGTTGAATGCTGCTAATTTGTCAAGTGTCACCTAGTGACCTCTCAGGAATGATTGAGAAGATCTTTTGAATAACAGTCTACATGGGTGAGAGGTCAATAATGAAGGGGCATGATTGAAAATAAAACAAGTTGAGTGACAATTGCTTATACTGTATGAGGAGGTGACATTCAACTTAGTACATTGCTATAGATGAGCGATGTCCGTAATTATTGAGGCCTTCTCCAGTTGCCATTTTTTACTATTGAAGAATCAGTTCTGCAGAGGGAAGACAGGGAATAATTAGTGAGTGATGAAAAATCCAAAGCTGCTTCCTATCACTGCCAGTAATCATTCAAAGTGTAGCCCGCTGCCAAGAACCTGATTTGCTAGGTTGTGGTTTGAGCAGTACTTCAAAAGTAAATTAGGTATGACTGAATCTCTTTATGCCCATTTTCACAGAAATAGGCACAATGAGGTCCATTTTCTTCGACCAACGCTGTAGAGTCCCAGAGATGCCTAATTTCTCATTAAGATACTCTTTTAACTTTTCTCTTTCAATCTGTACTGAATGACTATCTAGCTATCTTTTTTGTGACGGCATCCAACTGTGTCACCTTCAACACAGATGCAGCCAATCAAGCACAGAGGGCTGCGGGGTTTACCACAATGACAGGATTTCCCCCGATCCAATGCACGCCTGTCTCAGAATGAATCGTTCAGTAACAGGAAAGATCTCCACTTAACAATTGTGCAACTGTTGGCTCCTTCAGGTGCATTCTGGGTTTCCTGGCAGTTGTCATGATACTTTCATCCTCAGGCAGTCCCATCTGCTACGGCTGTTTATTCCGCAATTGCACATATCCAGTGGACAAGGTTAGAATTGCCAGGAAAGAGATGGCTACTAACTCCAGTGGAAAACCCCACAATTGAGGCACAACAGCAAAATGACTGCTGCCATCGCAACACAACTGCCACTGTTGAGCAGGTCGTCAGCCTCCTACAGGTGTGTTTCAGTGCCATCACTGATGGCATCCCCAAGTGTTTCCTGTTGTGATCTGCAGCAACCTGCACAAATGACCATCTCCAATATTGTGAGTCTTCAGGAGGTCCATGGAGAGCGTGATACCATTTCATTGAAGGATCAGGGTCTTGAGATGGATTGGCCAGAGGTGCAGCAAAGCCACCCAGACATTTAATTCCTGTGGCAGAAGATCTAGAGTCAAATGCCACATCCACCGCTCATGGGATTTAGTACTCATGATGCAGCAAACCCCTGGATGCGCACAACGTTACACTGCTACTTTCAAGCCTTGCCAACAGACTGAACCTTACAGAAGGATTGAAAATTCCAAAACAAAGTTTGTTAAGTATCAACTACAGCCCTTTCATTACAATAAAATGCATACATTGTGCAAAAGATTTAAGATTTGTACCCAGTTGAAATCACTGCTTCTCTGCTTTCATGAGATTTTCTGTGTTGTGTTCACAGAACATATTTTGAAGGCAGGCTGCTTGACACAAGGATAGGTTGGAGGGCAACTTGTGAAGAAGCAAAAAAGATAGGTTAATTAATAATGGCCAGATTGAGCAGATGGAGTATAGTAGGGGTGAGGAAAATATTAATTTGCCCACTTTGACAGGAAGAGTTGAAAAGCTGTGAACTATTTCAATAGTGCAAGATTACAGGACTCTGCAGTACAGAGAGATCTAGGTGTCTGGGCACATGAATCTCAAAAAGTAGTGTGCAGGTACATTAAGTGAATAGGAAGCCAAATCAAATGTTGTTGCTTATTTCAAGGGGAATAGAATATAAAAGTAATTAGTGAGCATTAATGAGACAATATCTCGAGTACAGTGCACAATTTTTGCATCACAGTTTAAGAAATTATATAGTTGCATTTGAAGCAACTTAGAGAAAATTTGCTGAACAAATTCCTGCGATGAAGGGTTTGTCTTACGAAGAGAGGTGGGTCAGTTTGGGACTGTATACATTGCAGTTTCAAGGATTGAGAGGTGATCTTATTGAAACACGTATGATCCTGATTGGACTTGATGCCGAGAGGATGTTTCCCCTTTTGGGAGAGACTAGAATGAAGGGACAGAGTTTAAAAAATGGAGCTATTCATTTACATAGAGATAAGAAAAAAAAATCTTTTTCTTTCAGAGTTGTTAATCTATGGAATTATCTTTCCTAGAGTGAGGATAAGCAGGGTCACTGGATTTTTTAAGGTCGAACTAGATGTTTGGTATGGGAGTACAATGGGCAAAATAGGCAAGATAGTGGAGTTGAGGCAATTAGATTAGCTATGAACTTATTGAATGGGCGGAGTAGGGTCAAGAGACCAAATAAACCATTTCTTCTCCTAAAGTAATTTTTGAATGACAATACGAGGAGAAGGACTTGAAGGCCACCTTCTGAATTTTAAACATGGCAGTGTGTAGAAGGTGATTGGAATTAATTAAATCATGCAAGGAGAATACTATAGAACACCTTTTGAAAAGTCCAAACGTTTGAACAATCTTTTTAAAATACTTACAACTGATTCTATTCAATTCTGCTTCCTCAAATGCATCATTATCATAGTGCTCAGTGGCAATGTGAGGCTATAAGAACATGACGATAAGAATATCCTGGAAAGTACTTTTCACTTGCATTCAGGAATTGGCATTCACATGTATATGGATCCATGGAGTGAAATCTTTTTTGTTGTTGTGAATTTGGAGACTGGAGGTTAGGATATGTATAACCACTAAAGTCCCTCAAGAAGGCTGGGAAATCCAGTAACTCTATAAAACTTTATTCCCTACTTGTTCGCTCAGCTGGATCATACACTGTAATAAAATTGTGCAGCACTAGTGTACAGGGCACTAGAAATTTGCCTGTTGTTGGTACACACGGCAAATCGACTTATGCAAGCCTCAGGGGAATCAATGACCTAGTGGTATTATCATTGGACTGTTAATCCAGAGACCCAGGTAATGTTCTGAGGACCTGAGTTTGAATCCTGCCAGATGGATGGTGGAATTTGAATTCAATAAAAATCTTGAATTATGAGCCTAATTATGAATCCATTGTTGATTATTGGGAAAATCCCATCTGGTTCAGTAATGTCCCTTCGGGAAGGAAAACTGCCAAGCTTACCTTGTCCAGCCTACATGTGACTCCAGATCGACAACAATGTAGTTGACATTTAACTGCCCTATGAGCAATAAATGCTGGCCTAACCCTCAACACCCTCATCTTGTGAATAAATAATAATTTAAAAATCAACAATGATTTGTGAATGAGATTCTCTCAAACATTTTGAGATTTTAAGACCTCTTCAACTATGAGCATCAACTTTGCTTCTAAATGACTCTGAAGCTCTGGCTGTGGTGGTAATTATATTTCTCCGATTCTTCTGGGCTGAGCTGAATCACAGATTTCTGCCAAAGGCTTCCGCAGTGGCTGTGGAAATAAGTTGACCCAGGATTCTGTGGTGGAAATCTCTCTCCTGTCCATACATGGGCACTCATTTATTGTCATTAGTATATTGGATATGTATGGATTTTGAATGAATTCAAGCATCAAATATCTGTATTGGGTTACTAACAATTTCTTATTTTCTTCCAAATCCAGGATGTTTAAATACACCAGTCTGAAAATCATTCCAAGTGGAGCATTCTCTGGACTCAGGAACTTAACAACCATGTAGGTAATCAACCATTGTATGCAATGTGTTGGGAATTTGTTTGTGACTCTGCCTGTGGAATTTAAACCAAACTACAATACAGGGCAAATATAGTGGGAAAGCCTTTACAAAGCATAATCAGGATAGTCCAGGGGCTATCACCGTCAGTTATTTTGGTAACTCATGAAAGATAATGAGGTGGCGAAAGAATGTGTGGGTCGGAAGGAAGGTGGGTGTGCTGTATTTTTGAGGTGTAGCCTCAATGGGAAAGGGGCAACAACCGACGATAACCAACCCCCCGACCTTTACTACTCACCATTTTATATACTTTAAAAAATTTGAATCCGACTATCATCCAATTGTCCATGCCAACCATATTATTGGATTCAATTGAGCTTTCAATTAATTCAATTGACACTTAATTATTTACTTGCATAAGGTAGATGAGCTGCCTGTCTCTGTGTTGGAGGAATGAGCTTGGGGTAGGTGGGAAGATGGTAGGCAAGCTTATCTCCCCATATTACATTCTAACCCCCACCCAAAAAACACTGAGCAAGGGCATAAAATGCCCAGCCCTTGATCCATACTATTGACCTAGTCATTTGTGCACATGACAACATTTCAATTTAGAAATGACAAAACAATTATTGCAAACTGTGAGGGGGTAGCGATAGAATTAAAATAGATGTAGAGAGGCTGATGGAATGAGGCAAACACATAGCAGATTAAATTTAATCAGCAAAGTGTGAAGTAAAGTTTTTTGGCAGTTAAAATGAAGAAAGGTATAGCAAAACAAAAGGATACAATCCTTGGCAGGGCAGTTTGAGAATCTGGTGAAGACTACAAACAGGACCTTGTGTTCTATAAATAAAGTATGAAGACAAGGATGTCATGGCAAATGTAATAAAGCATTGGTTCAGCCTCAACTGAAGTATTGTGTTCAGCTCTAGATGGGGTTGGAAGGATGTGAAGGCATCATAAAGATTGGAAAAAAGATTGATAAGAACGATTCCTCGGTTGATGGATTTAAGTTATGTGAATCGATTGGAGTAAAGTTGTGTCAGTAGCTTGGTGAAATTTGGAGCTGTTCTCAGAAAAGATCAAAAGGAGATTAAATATAAGTGTTCAGATGAAGAGTCTATTCAGAGTAGGTAAGAAGAAACCGTCTCAGTATTGAGATGATCAAGAACCACAGGATATTGAAAGCAAATGAGAAAAGAACCAAAGACATCCAGGAAAACAATTACAAAGTGAATGGCTAGGATCTGGAATGCATTGCCTGAGTGTGTGGTGGATGTAGATTCAAAAGGGAATTAATAGTTATTTAAACAAAGAAAAGAAATAAAGCTATGAGGAAGGACTGAGAGAATAGGCCTAGCTAACTTGAAAGACAACAATTGTCTCGCTCTGTAATTTTTCTATGAACTCTGATTGTACTTTGCTTCCCCCGAAAGTTTCAATATGATTTTGCTAAATTTAATATAATTAATGAAAAGGTAAAATTTGGGAGAGTTTTTCTAATACTGAAAATTACATGAAGAGCAATACAAGAAACAGTATCCATAATACTTTTCTTAAAGGGATTAGGATAATATTTGAAAAAGATTGTTTCAAAAGAGATGGGAAAGAGCAGGAGAATGTGATCAAGTGGGTATCATAATGATTTGGCATCAGTGAAATGAATCATAGTGTGATATTACCTTCTGTAATATGATATCCTTTGTTTCTATAAAATTTCAATGCAATGCATGTTCTCCATAAATATGGAAAAATGATTTAATGGGTGTAAATTTCCATCTTTAAATCACTATAACAGCATGAAAGCAACCTGTATTATAATGGTTGGGTTGGTTAACAAGTTCATTTCCAAAGCAATGTTGGCAAATGCTTTACTGCACACAAACCTGAAGCCATACTCATCTTTACTGAAGTCATGGAATCTTAGCTAGACATGATAAGAAAATTTACTTTAAGAGTCATTCTACTGTAATTGAAATGGAAGTAATATTAAGTAGAGTCTGTCAAAGAAATGAAAACAATGTTGCTAGATTACTATATGGACAATTATTGATAAGGAAATGCACGTCAAGGTAATTGATTGCCTTTGGGATGGATTACCATGGAAGCACTTTCACAAGTATTGAAAGCATCAGAGTTCATCTAAGGTCATTTAATGATGCAAAAGTTGAAAGTCTGAGATTAGTCCAGGAATTGAGATGAGCCAAATAATTGACAAGGGGAACAATATTTGGAAATGATATTTCAAAGAATGTGATCAAATATGTGTAAGATATGACCATGGTTCCTCCAATCAGAAAATTTCAATCCAGAAAACGTAGGGTCAGACATAGATTTCATCCTATTTTCCAGTCCTTGAACCAGATATTCCAATATGGTTTGTACAGGAATTTCAAGCCTGCAGTTGATCAATGAGAGTGAAATTTGACTGTAACTGAGCCACAAAATATTTTAGTTATCAGACATAATCTAAGTTGTTTTTGGCAGATTCTGTCTTGTGTTGAATTTTTTTTACTTGGATTTACACCGTGAGGCCTAATGAGTTCTTGCAATACATCTTACCAAACTTGCCACATTAATTACCTTTCCGCCACAATGTATCATTCATGTTTGATTTCTGCCCCATCTTACCACACTTCCTTCACCATTCATTGGATATCCGTCAGAACCACTTGCGTCTGCTTTGAATCTCTGTGTTGATGCTCAATGTATTTTCACATCAGCCAGGAGCAGTTCATTTAGCCTCATGGCATGAATCGAATCTGTACTGACAACCTACTACATCAGCCACAAGCAGGGCAACAATGCTTCCCATGTGGGTTATGTTCTGCTGAAACCTTTGGCCCTACTCAGTGAAGATCCCTAAAATTTGACTCACTATGCTAGGGAGGTACCACCCACTAAGAGGAGCAATGCTGTAGGATCACAACATTTAGACAACCTACATGCCTGAGTGCTGGACATTCTGTAGGCCTGTGACCTATGCTATTCCTCTTTCACATCTCTGAATGGAGAGTGCTGCAGGCCCCTCCTTCACATATCAAGTCACTTACTTCGCCAGCTCCAAGTGTTGTCATGTCCTTTTTCCTTTCTTTTGCAAACTTTCCATTTCCAGCATGATGAAAAGTGACAGTGAGCACTTATTCTCTAGCGGCTCCCAGCCTCAACCTGACCATATTGGTCAACCCCAGGTGTCAATATTCCCTTTCTAATGGACCATTCTGTCAAGCCCACAGGCTTCACACTTCCCATCAAGCCCAATGTTTCCTGTCTCCAACATGGTGGTGGCTCGGAGGAGGTGGGGAGTTGAATCTATCAGGTACAGGTCCAGTTTTCTTGTTACGTTTTCCTGACATCTTGCTTGTTTGATGAATCTGGTATGATCAGAATCCAAATATTAATGTGGCAAGTCATCACATTAGCAAAACAGTCAATAAACCTTAATCGTTGTCAATTGGCATCTCAATGCTGCCTAGCGAGAAGTTTTTAATGCCATGCCATTTATGAAAAACAAAGGTTGGAGGAAGATGATCTCAAGATGGACCTTGATGCATGTTTGCCAGCAATGAACAGGCAAGCTGGTCTATGGTCAGTCAAGGGGCTGGTCTGTTTTCAGTCAGGAAATGTAGTAAGGTGTCCCAAATGAGTGAGTTTGTAACACCGAGAGGTGGTTAATAGGTTAGGGCGATGCAGTAAGTAAAAGGCATTGAAGGAAGATACTGCATGCAATGATCTGTTGTGATGGGTGCTGCCTTCTCCCTACTTTGTAAAGAGACTACGATAGGTCTACTTCAGGATTTTCTTGTTTATAAATGAAGAGGCCAGACAGTTTTGCCATTAGCTGAAGTATACAGCAATCAAATACTGTTAACAACATTTTAAAAGCTGAAGGAAGAGGCACATACGAAATCACAGATGCAGATTAGCGTTTCCATGTACACCTAAACAGATATTAATATAAAGGAATTTAACTCTGTAGGCTGAAGAATCAGAAAGATCATTTAAAAACTTCTGCTCTCATACTGGGAAGCAAAAATATTGTTGTACTGTAAATTAAATATTTTCCTTACAGTTTCCCTTACCCAATACAGCCACATGAGCAACAAGGAAGTATTATTGCATAAACGCTTATCGAGGAACACAATCATTCTTCTCTAGTTCTCCATGTAAAACAAAATGGAGCTCATTGTCATAATCAGAAAAGTAAATATTAACCTGAAAGGGGCAGCATTGACCCCTACAATGTACAGTGGACGTTGAACAAGTGGAATTCTTTGTCAATTTTATATAATAGGACTATAAGGAAACATTTATAACTACTTGTGTGGAATCTATCATCTGTGTTTTGACAGATCCAATGTTTTGTTACGTTGCATTTCTCAACATCCTAGGACCAATTGGGCATCTAGAAGGTGAAATAAAATGTTATAGTAAGTCACATGAATTTTTTTAATGTCCTGCCTATTTTAAAATAATTCTACCAATGTCCTTGAGTTTTTCATAATTGATCCCACTTTCTCATTATTTTCTTCCTAAGAAAAAGAGTTGATGGTAGATCCAATGTGAAATTTAACCAGAAAAAAAATTGCTAAAACCTGTTTTTCAACATGGTTTCAAATTCTTTGGAGAAATAAATTTCCAAACATTGTTGCTGTTGAAACAAAATGGTAATTGTTGAAATTGAAATGTAAGCCCTTTAATCATTAGCCATGGTCTTCATCTGTCACTCAGAACAACATCCCTATAAAGTAAAAAGAATAAGCATTTGAAGTTGGTTTCTTGTTAAAAAAGAAAGCAACAACTGTTAAAATCATTGCCTGTGTTGCTTTGAAATCATTTGGGTAAACAAACCTATATATAACATTGTACTGAGGAATGATACCTTTTCGCATGTTGCAGCGAACCATATTGATACTTGTTGGCAGACATCCAAAGTGTACCAATAGGTCCCCATATAGAATCAGTAATGGTTACAGGACAGAAGAAAATTATTCAGCCCATTTTGCCTTCATTGGGTCTCTGCTGCAAAAATGAATCTAGAACTACTCCCCTTCCTTTTCCAGTAGCCCTGCAAAAATGTACATGTTCACTTAATCATCTAATTCATAGAATCCCTATGGTGTGGAAACAGGCCCTTCAAGCCCACACTGACCCTCAGCATCCCACCCAGGCCCATTTCCCTATAACCCACCTAATCTACACATCCCTGAACACTACAGGCAATTTAGCATGATCAAGTCACTTAGCCTGCACATCTTTGGACTGTGGGAGGAAACCCACGCACACCGGGGGAGAATGTGCAAACTCCACACAGACGGTCGCCGGAGGATAGAATTGAACCCGGGTTCCTGGTGCTGTGAGGCAGCAGTGCTAACCACTGAGTCATCATGGAAGGAAAATGCTGACTCTGAAGTCTACTCCACTAGTCACAACATGATTTTAAAAAAAAGGCCTACCCACTTAATATAGCCAATTACATTTAATAAACTATCCATTTTAGATAATAAACCCACCAACATGGTTTCTTAAACAGCAAAACCATCGATTTATTGTAAAGCAGGACATATTCAATTAAGATGCAAAACTTATCAACTCAGTTTCAATTATGATAATATTTCTAAATAACCCAGTACACACTCATCAGTTTAAAAAAAAAGCTTTCTTGGCCGGGAGATAAACGACAATTAAATTTGGATAAGTAATTCTTAATTTGTGAAAAAAAGAAACAATGTAAACATTTCCAGATGGCCAAAGGCCCTATAGACATGAGTCAATAGGACTTTTTCCAGAAGCAGTTTGTTCTGAAGATATGGAGAATAGATGCATCTGATTTTCAGCTCACATATAAAGATTCTTCTAAACAATAGAATATAATGTGTTGGATGACTAATTTTAGCTGGGTACACATTGATTGAACATGAAACAATAATCAAATGGCCCCAGCTCCTGGCAGCCATAAACTCAGATGTGACTTCTATTAAACAGCTATCTTAGGACGTGTGACCACCAGTAAGTCTCTTTAACAAAGTGATTTTTGGGAAGCGTTTTTAAAAAGTGACCAAAGTGCCCTTTCAGCAACCTTTTACGAAACCCTTGTTCACACCTCAGTCCTTCAAGTGAATTTTTCATACTGCTTTAAATTCAAGCCCTCAAGTATTAATAATGAAAAAGTTTTCATAGCATGTTTGAAAGCCACAATTGAATGTTTTTCCAACTGTACTGTTGCATAGTGCCTTCTGGATCCTAAACATTTGTGCATTCCATATCTTCATTGCTTCTTTAAATCATCATCTGCTCCCTGATCCTTCCAATGGAAACAGTCTCTCCCTGTTTAATCTGCTCAGATCCCTCGTGATTTTAATTACCTCTACCAAATCTTCTATCAGTTTTCCCCAGGAAAATGCCCAAAATCATCCTTGTAACCAAAGTTCGTCACCCTGAAATCTTTACTTGAGCTTCTCTAATTCCTTCACATCTTTCCCATTGTGTATTGCCCACAACTTCCACTTGAGGCTCAACCAGTGTTGTATACAACTTTAATCATAACTTCCTTGCTGCTGCATCCCATTTCGTTTTTTTTTAAATAGAGCCCAGGAGCCCATATGCTTTAATAACAGCACTCTGAAACTTCCCTACAAATTTATTGATTTATGTCAATGTATCCCACGTTCCTTTGTTCAAGCACTCCCTTTGGAATTGTACCCTTTATCTAATATTGCTTCTCCTCATTCTTCTTATCAAAATTAAACATTTCATGTTTTAATGCATTAAGAGTCATCTGCCACTTATTTGCTTATCCCACTAACCTGAAATAATAAGGTTTAAGGTGGGATCAGATTAATGCAAGATGTTATAATGGCCAGGAATTTCCACTGGCAAGATCGACACAGTGATTATTCTTGTGCTGGAGTTACACATGGAGACCCTATTTATAGCAGCACACTCTGAAAGAATTGCCCGAGAAGTTGAATTTTCTGCCAAAGCAATTCCTGCACATCTGTAAGCTTCTTAAAAATTCTTCACCTGAAAATTTTAGACTCTGAATGGTTCTGATGAAGTTATGTCACACAGTTACTCACAAAAAGTTTGCTCATTAAATACATACAGTTTCTCAGGAGTTAGACTATTAAATTGACTTCATACTATTTCGCATGCACCCAACTACAGTTGCTCCAGATCACTTACATCGCCAAAACCCTGATCCAACACCCCACAACACTGCTCATCCCTCAATCCCAGCACAGCCCCACCCCTGCTGACTGGACCTGACACTCCCCTCTCCCCTCCCACCCCTGTTTGATTTGAGACAACACTATGGGAGTGGGAATTTTCATAGCTGTGGGCACTGGTGATAAGGTAAACATTTAATTAGAATATAGAGGGAATTAACAAAAACCGGTAAAGGCTGACAGATCATAAAAGGGCGCAGAAACAGCAGCACTTAAGTGAACTCAGAGGAATGGGGGAAATCTTCTGTCACAGGCAGCACTTTCAACTCAATCACAAGAACACAAGGCTGCAGTTTTGCCTTGTTGGATTGAAAGTCCAATATTGTCCAATAACAACAAAAAAAACATTGCTGGCACCATGTGCAAAGAGGGCACCGCAGTATTATTTTCTGGGGTGAAATATAAATCTTGGAATTGGAGGCCTTGGTAGGAGCAATTGCAACAATTATTTCTCCATGATTCAGAAATGCCACCTATCTGGCTTCAATTTACACTTCATTGACAGGATATTCATGGTCTGAACCTTGGTAGCAAGCAATCAACGACATCACATTGAGTGCACCAATACCTTCTTGCCGCGTCAGTGTAAGCATTGTCATCAAGAAAAGGCATTTAAAAAGCGGGGCATGAAGTTTCCATTTCACAAATAATTCCACAGCAAGCACTAGAAGACAACACTTTGCAGTTCCCAGATTCTGAGACTGAAATCTATCAGGCAAGGACATGGACTATCTTGTAGAAACAAGTCTGTTCTTTGAGTTGGATTTGGAGTGGCTTGGGTAATGATGGCTTACTGACAGAATTCTACTTCCACATGGTATTTAAACTATGCTTGCGCAACTTGTAATTGAATGAGGTGACAGACCTTAGAACATCTTATGGTGGCAACAACTAATTTGGGAAGCCTCCATACCATACTGTATGGGGCACACATAGGGCTTTATTATCATAGATCGGAGAGTCATGGAGCTTTCATCATTGCATTTGTGTTATCTTTGTGGCATTGCCTGCTGATTCTGTTCATGGGACTCACACAGAAATTGTCTGGAGGCCTGAACATCAATACTTAAGAATCCTTGATATATGGAGGCTCAGGCTAAGGTATCAGAAGCTCTAGTGATTTGAGCAGTGCTTGGCTATTACAACTTTATGCATTGTTAGGATGTCAAAGTGTGCTCATCTCTCAAATGGATGGTCTTAACTGAGGCTGGCAATGAATAACATACTTGAACTGTTCAAATGTCTGCTGCAGTAAGCGTATATTTGCAAAAGTAAAATGGTTAACTCCAGTGCGGTTTCAGCTATGCCTTCAGCACAATGGGTACTATGTACAGCTCTAGTCACGTTGTTATAGTAATGATACTATTAAGTTGGAGAAGGTTCAAAAGGGAGAGACCAGGATGTTGCTGACACTGGAGGTTTTTGAGTTATAAGGAGAGGCTGGGACATTTTTCATGGGAGCATACGAGGTTGAGGGGTGACTTTATCGAGGTTTATAAAATCATAAGGGGTATAGATAAGGTGAATTTGGTGTCTTTTCCCAAGAGTAGAGGATTAAGGCTAGTGAGCATATTTTTAAGGTGAGAGGAGAAAGGTTTTAAAAAGGCATGACAGCAATTTTTAAAAAATCACAGGAAGTAGGTCATGTGTGGAATGAATTTCCCGAGGAAGTGGTGGATGCAGGTACAGTTATAACGTCTAAAAGACATTTAGATAACTACTTGAATAAGGAATGTTTGGAGGGATATGGGTAAAGCACAGGCAGGTTGGACTAGTTTAGTTTGGGATAATGGTCGGCATGGACTGGTTGGACCAAAGGGTCTGTTTCTATGCTGTATCAGTCTATATTCTTCCTTTCCCACCCACCACGTCTAACTGGAGTCCAACTTCCATGGCTGAAGTGGTGGGAGTTTGTCTTGTTGACCTGGAAGACTTGGACGATTCTCCTTGAGTGTCTTTGGGCATATGGGCCAAGCCCCCCTGATAGTCTCTCCTACCCAGAAACAGCTTCTCCCTCCTCAGCTTAAACTTCTGCTGACTTTACAAATCACAGGCAGGGGTGAGGTGGAGGTGCCTGGCAAATGTTCTGAATGGAAGCTTCAGGCCCTCCGTTTATGATTCCTCTTCTCTATGATTTGTCTATTGGCACTGTGCTACTTTAGAGGAACGGACATGTGGAGTGAGGACATGGGATCCTGTTCTCCTCTTACCGTACCATTGATGATGAGTAATGGAGTGCTGTGTCTCCATGGCTGTTGCCAATCTTTCCATGGAAGCAATCAGACACAAGAATGCCAGGGCCAATGTGATCCTGATCATCCTTCCATCCTTCAGTCCCATTTTCCAACTGCCTGTGACAAAGCTCTCTTTGATCCTGTGCCTGTCTGCGCATTTTGGCAAAGTCATTAATGACTGAGACCATGGGACTGTCTTCTACCTGGGGCTGAACAGACACCTGAACTCCAGCAGCTCTCTGAGCATCGGAGAACCAGGGTATTGTTTCCTTGACTGGCTACAGAGACATGTCAATGAGGTGCTGCCACTGGATTATACTCCTGATTTCTAGAAAACTAACCAAAGTGAAAGTCCCTGAGCTGGTGGAGGGTGCGGTAGAAGCCTTGTGGGCACATCCTTTGCTCAGGAGCTGGAGAAAAAGCCAGGAGAAGCTCCAGGGCTTGTGATTTCTGTCCCTGCCCATCACCACCATGTACAGTAAACAATTCACCACCAGCTTCTGGAGGTCTTTCCGACCCTCGCCTAATTCTCTCAAAAAAAGTAAAGGTTGAAGTTTAGAAAATGACCAGATAAATTCTGAAGGTTTCAAGAAACCTCTAGCTTTCTGTAGAGGAGCTGAAAAGATAAATTACCGTCATTGAAATTGAAGTTCTTTACACCGTATTAATAAAAAGCATAAAGGGAGGAGAGAGAGAAATGGCTTTTCGATCTATAAGCCAGCATTTTCAATGAGACCAATTATGTACAATCAGTCCAATTGAAGACTCATTTCTAATCAATGTAATCGGTGAAGGTCAGCATCTTCATAAATCCTGTCTGATCTTACAGATAATCACACAATTTTCCAGAATAAATATTCCAATCTAAGGGTCAACCCACTTTGTTGCCTTCCAAAGATCATCTCCCAATCTGTTTCATCTCTATGTCTTTCCCTGTAACATTCATATCTGCTGCAACTTGATTTATACTTTTACAACAGAAGATACAGATTTTAGAAAATTATGCAAAAATCCTTTCTTTGTGCTGCATTGTAGAAATGTCAGCTTAAATAATTCAATGTAACCACACTTTAGCAGCTATTACAGAGAATTTTCGTTTGTAGTCAGCAAAAAGAGAGGAAAAATGTGCTATTCTTTCATCAGAATGATACAAAGGCTTTCAGAAGATAGAACACCTGGTGCTTCCCAAGCTTCAGTCGAGGTCAAATATGCATGAGGAAAGCAAAGTCCTTGGATTTTGTGTTGCTTTTATTAACAGTTTACGAGCACAAGTACTGTGTTTCATAAAGGCTAACTTCAATTTTCTGAACATAATTGCTGTTTACAGATTCCAAAATTCAAAGCAAGAAAATTCTCAACTTGGCAATAAATTCGAACGAGATGCCATTAAAACATACACTTGCAACCACAAGCTACAAAGAAGCAAGTCACAAAAAGCCCTACATTGGCAGCAGTGCATCTGAAAAAAAGATTCTATTAAGAACAGTAATAGTGCATGCAGTAGCTTTGATCTTTAAAAGCTCTTTTTGTTAGAGCAAGTAGTCAAATAATTGCTGTCAAAATATTTTCAATCAATCATTTTTCCTTATAAATTATTTTGAGTAATGCCACCACACTGCTGCAGCTGGTTGCAAAAAGGTAACTAATGAGGTACATGGACCATGAATATTGTAGTTTCTGCCTGGCTTATCCTAATCTCAGTTGATATCAAGTCCTGTAATTAGCGTATGGGCACTTAGAGTATGTTGAATTACATAAAACGTACTGTACAGAAATAGGCCATTCAGTCCAACATGAGCCTCCTGTCATAGCTCTTCATCTCACCTTATCAGCACAATCATGGAGTATGGTAATGGTTGTTTTTCAATATGAAGGAGACTTGATATTCTTCAAGGCTCAAACTAGGACCACTACATTTAAAGAAAAACAAAGTGCATTATATGTGTATAACAGAAATCAAAGCTAAAATGTCCAAATTTGCCAATGAGGCCAAACTTGAAGGTGTCACAAAATGTGGAAAGGATACAAAATCAACTGCAATAGGAAATACAGATAGGCTAACAGAATGGGCAGGCAAGTTGTGGAAAATTTAACAGGAAGATGGGTGAAGTGACACACTTTAGCCGACAGAATGAGAGGGGCCGCAGAAAAGAACTAAATGGGCACAGTTGCAAAAAAAAAGAAATTTCGAGAGTGACAGGGATCTGGTGGTTCACATGCAAAGCATTCAAGATTTTAGGCTTTACAGCCAGAGGATCTGAGCATGAAAACAAAGACGATAAGCTGAGCCTATATTTTCTTCAGCTTCAGCAGCACACTGGGACTGAAGGATGACTTTCATCCACTCTGGAGTCGTGGGTAATGAGGTGACTAAATAGTCCAATGCTGAAATTACGCACTGCTTTAGATGGGGCAAGTGATGTTTGAGATGAGTGAGATGCATGGGTTTTTGCATGTTCCTTCTGCTACTGGCACCTGGGCCTGTAAGAGTCACTTTGAAATGGTTTGCACTTTCATGAAGGCTTCATCTCTCCTTTGGGCAGCTTCAGTAAGAGATTTCCACAAATTGATGGAAATGTTGCATTATTTCATGTAAGTTTGGAGGATATCCTTGAAGTGCATCCACCACCCTCCTGGCAACTGCTTGCAGTGACAAAGCTTGCAGTAGAGAGCTTGCTTTGGAAGCTTTGCATGAGGCATACAGACAATGTGGCCCACTTAACACAGCTGACTAATGGTAACTGGTACCTCAAAGCTGAGGATGTTGGCCTGAGAGAAGGCATTGATATCTGAGTGCCTATCCTACAGTTGGATTTGCAGCATTTTGCAGGGCTGTCAGTGAGAATACTTATCCAAGGATTTTTGTTTTATTTTCTATGTCACTGCTACATGCAGGAAGACAGCTCCTGCTCTCAAGTCCCGTAGACAGAGTTTGGTGCCAGGTGTGAGGCCTTTGTCAAACACTGTTTTTCAAATGGTCAGAGGCTTCAGATGGCACCCTAGAGGCAGTGTTGTATCCTTCATCAGTGTCTCTCCTCACTGACAGCAGGCTGATAGAGCAAGGCTCTGAAGAAGGGTCCCGACCCGAAACATCAGCTTCCCTGGTCCTCTGATGCTGCCTGGCCTGCTGTGTTCCTCCAGCTCCACACGGTGGTATTATGATAGAGGAACTGTGTCTTCCAGATATCTGTTTTAAGGCCCACCCTTTCAAGTGCATCCAGGAATGCACCAATGATTGTTTGAAGTTTGACCTGGCCAAGCATCATCTGCATACTGCAGCTCATTGAAGCCAACATCTGGAGCAAGGATATTGTTATGAGATTTTGCATTTGCCTCTCTGATAAAATAGGGGGTTTGCTAAGAGCAAGCCATGATCTAGGGAGTTTCTCAGGAGAGGGGCTTCATTGTGTTGGCATTCCCTTGTCAATCACATCTTTTCAGAGCCTTGGGTCCCTCACAGCTCCGGAATTGAAAATCACCAAGGAGAAGGAACACATCCCCCTTTGAGGTGAAGGACAATGACCCTTCAATGTTGGAGTAGGATATTTCTTTGGGATTGTTGATTGCTTTGAGTTGGTGTGTATGCCATGATGACTGTGGTGTGGTGTTCAAAGGTGAACCAAAATGTCATGAAATGTTTATTTATCCCTGCTTTCCAAATGTTTTGTTATCACATTTGTTTTTAATATTAGGCTGTAGCATTTTCCCCACTGCTCATGTTAGACTAACTGGTCTATCATTTTCTGTTTTCTCTCCCTTCCTTTTTAAATACCAGGTTTACTTCCATCACCCTCTAATCTGTAGGAATTGTTCCAGAGTTGATAACATTTTGAAAGATGACCACCAACGCATCCAATATTTCCAGGGCCACCTGCTTTTGTACTCTGCAATGTAGATTATCGAGCCTGGTGATTTGTCAGCCTTTAACTCCTTAACTTCCCAGCATTATTTTCTTAAAATTACTGATTTCTTTCAATTCCGCCCTTTCATTAGACCCTTGATTCACCAACAGTTCTGGGAGGTTATTTGTTCCCTTTTTTGTATAGGCAGACCAAAGTATATATTCTGCCATTTTTGTCCCCCATAATAAATTTTTCTTGGTTCACTTGAATGGTTCCAGGGATGAGGGTTTGTTTTTTAGATTGGAGAAACTAGCACTCTTCTCCTTGGAGAAGAGCAGGAGGAGGGTGAATTTACTGAGGTGCGCAAGGGCTGGATAGCTTTACATAAATTAGATAGAATCATAGAGATTTACAGCATGCAAACAGGCCCTTCGACTCAACTTGTCCATGCTGCCCAGTTCTCACAATTAATCTGGTCCCATTTGTCTGCTTTTGGTCCCTATCCCTCCATATCCGTCTCACCCATGTACCTGTCCAAACGTTTTTTTGACTGACAAAATTGTACTCTCCTTCACCTCTACCTCTGGCAGTCCATCCCAGACACTCACTACGCTTTTTGTGAAAAATATTGCTGCTCTGGTTCTTTTTGTATCTCTCCCCTCTCAACTTAAATCTATTCCCTGGTAGTTATCTACCTTACCTATGCCTGACTTGATTTTATAGACCTCTATAAAAGGTCACCCTTCAGTCTCCTCTGCTCCAGGGGAAAACGTCCCAGGCTATCCAGCCTGTACTTTTAACTCAAACCTTCCAGTCCAGGTAGCATCCAAATAAATGAAGTGCTGATCCTGGAAAGAGGACTAGGGGACACAGGTTCAAGGTTTTGGTCAAATGATGCAGGGGCAGGGTGAAAGAGATGGCAGGGAAGGAGATGAAAAGAAGAACCTTTTTACATAGCAAGATGATGACTTGCAGCTTGAGGGTGGTGGAAGCAGAGATTTGAAAATATTCGTAAAGGAAAATTGGATGAGCAGTTGAGCAAAATACATTTATGGCTATAGAGATAGAGCAGAGAAATGAGTATGATCTTGATTGTTGTACATTGAACAGGCATAAAATTGATAGACTAAATGGTTTCTTTTTGTACCGTAAAGCTGCCATTGCTTTATCATAATCTATTTGTCCTACAAATATATGTCAGCCAAATGATCTATGATCATGTTTTTTGGTCTGCACAAGTTTCACTTTACTTCATCTCATCAAGAAACTCTTCCATTTCTTCCTCATATAGTTACCCCATTATCAAAATAAGTCTACATAATGGAGACACCCATGTTTTCAGAAAGCACCCTATCTTGAGAGTTACCCACAAATAAGAGTGAGTTCTTTTAGTAAATTAATACAGAAAAGAAAAACTTAACAGCAAGGAGAGGAAGTAAGAAATCATTGAGTAACATTAAAATGATTTAAGATGTATCTCTAAGCTCCTTGCATAAGCTACAATAAATTTTGACATAATTGTACCCATCAGTGTTTCCAATACTGGCTAGCTGGTATTTCGGTAGCATTAGGGGAAGAATACTCAAATAAGAAGGGGCAAGAAAACTGTGGGCTGAAGTTTGGCACCTGCAAATACACCTTGTATGGATGGGTATTTATTCTGGGGTATGTCCATGTTTTTCCTTAGGCCATCCTTCCGGCTGTTTCTCTATTTCTATTTTTCTTTCCACTTTGGACTCTAGGCTGTAACGGGCTTGCAAGAGTGATTTCATGCAAAGAATACAAGGCTTAGTCTCAACTTTGCCTTGGAGGGATACAGTTCAATTCTTACTATGGAAGAGCAACCCATAGCTCTTGCAAGATTACATGTGAAGAACACAAACGTATCACTCTGCAAAACATCTTTTAAGCAAAATGTGTAAATCTAGAGGGATATTATCCCTGATCACTTTGTATATCTTAAAGCTTTGTGATCACTTTCTGATGTCAGCCAAATTCAATCAGATTTTGACTCATTCACTTGTAGGCTGATATTTTGCTGCTCTGGAGCTGACAGCCTTGAAGTGGGGTCACTTGAAAGCTGTGGGAGAAGGAAGAGGGATGGACAGATCAGAGAAATTGACAGGCAGTTGACTCTACAGATTAAATGCCTAAAATACCATTAGCATCATGTAGTCCAGAGGTGAAGAAAAACTAAGAAGAAGGGGTTGGAGTTAAAATGATCCACACAGCAGCAAATCCCATGTCCAACTGCAAGAGAGAGGGTTTAGGATGGGTTGTGGCAGAAGACTGAAGAGGGGAGCAAAAACAGGCGCCAGTACAAAAGGAAAAGGTACCAAGTAGGAAGGTAATACAGGCTGAGCATGAACTACAGTTAGAGGGGCAATGTTAAAGACTGTGCCTCAAGAGAGAACATTGCAGAACTTTGTGCCATGGTGATAGATGAGGTGAGTTCCAGTGGCTTTGGTGATCACCTGATTCCACGTCCCTAAGCCGGCACATTTCTATGTCTCCAGTTCATTCCTGAAGCCCCATTGGATGTTAGTGTGGCAGCTTCCCCAGTTTCACATTACTGCATGACAATGGTGACGGATGCCTTCTTCACCAAGGCAGTCAATACAAACTTACACGCACACGCACAGACACACGCACTCCACACACACACACACATACACTCCACACACACAGACACACAGACACACACACACACACACACCATTGAGCTGTAAGTCAACCAACAGTCTTCATCAGCAGGAAGGTATTTCATTTGATCAATGATCAACTGATCTGCAACAATCTCCATTGGATCCTGCCAACTTATACAGGAGTACTGTGAGAAATGCCATAACACCTATATATGCAGGCACTACCAAACATCCCAGTTTTTCATTCTCCTCACCCCTTGTAGGATCAAGGATGGACTTGTTGCAATGATAGATGAAGGTCAAGTTAAAAAAATACATCAGGCTGAACTCCCACCAAGCAGACCATCAGTCTCCTCAAGCTGAAATTCAAGTACTGGCATCATTCTGATGTGGCTCTCCATTATGTCCCAGCTACTAGCGCCTGGCTCTCCTTTGAAATAGCCTGCTGCAGTAAAGGCACTTAGCACCTGGCCATGGAGAAAACAAGATATCCTCACCGAGGAGGTTAAAAAACACAGATGATCAACTGAAACATCTGAAAAAGTGTAAGGGGTCATATTGATGACACAGGGGCATGGTGCAACGGAGGTACATGTTTGAGGATTCTTCTGTGATTGATACACATGAGTTGCCCGACCAACTTTGTCTCATTCATTGCCACTGACTCCTTTAAGATGGTAACAAAAGACAACTGCACATATAGGGCTCACCAAAAAGTTCTCAGGATGGGCCATGGCACTCCTACTCTTCTGAAGAGCCTCCAATAAAAAGAACATCATGCAGAGAAAACAGCTTACATCTTTATTCCAAGTATCAGAGACAAGTTGCAATCTTTTCACCTAGACCTTGTGATGCCCAAGTGTATCTAGCATGGTCTCAATTAGCAGCCTTCCTTCCTTCCTCACTGCCAGCTGCTGAGCTTGTCATCCAATGGTCTCGGCAGTCATCCTCTGGCTGCCAAAGATTTAGTGGACCCCAGCATGTGGAGGGGTCCTTACAAGTAAAAGGTACCTTGTCTATTGCAGCAACTTGTGGTGCAGGTGTCATTTGGCATGCCTCTGAGGAAAGCACTCCTCCTTCGTTGCATGGTACATCTTCACATCCCTGCTGATCCGAGATGAATGACAACTTTATTCCAAGAGCTCTGCAATGCCTTTCTTCTTGAGGCTGGTGTCTAAGCTTGTGACAAGGCAATGGCATGCAGGGTTAGGAGAAGTTACAGTCGGCGTTCACACCTGGTTTACTTGACCTGACTCTCCTGCACAGTCACCAGTCTTACTGGAGGAGGTGGCATTCAGGCAGGGAGGGGGCAGGTGGGGGGAGAAAGAGCATCACTCATGACTTTCTTGGACACCTGTTTTGAGCTAGGGCACAGGTAATATTTGAAGCTCCACCAGATCTTCATGCCCTTCACAATACATATCTACTACCTTACCTGACACCTCCAGATATATGGTACTGTAGTGTAATGGGTTAGGTCTGACTGCATCATGTATGTGGAGCTGTCAGGTAAGGCAGTAGATGTAAATTGTCTCCTTAGCATATCACACATCATTAAATATTCGCAATGACACAAACTTGCTCTCTTGTAGCCTTGTGGCAAGATAAAACCGTAATAAGATGTTTTGTAAAACAAGTTCATGACATCCTTAACTCTGCAGACTAATTATTCTAGCAGTTCACCAAGGACTAAAAATACTATAGTTGATTGTTTGAGGCTTAGCCTGGATCAGACTTACACTCCTCTGCATGCCAGCAGCCTTGGCAGCAGAGCTTATCATGGCTGGCATGCTGTTGCCAGCTTGCGACCTTGATTCTAAGCACAGGCCCATACTAAAGGTGTCACTAGTGCCCTGCATAACTGAAGCGTAATCTCCCTGTGTATGCATTCAGTTCACCTTGTAGGAAATAATTGCATTCTATTAGCTTTCTTAATTACTTTTATACTAGTGTAGTGTGCACTTCTGCTTATGATTTGTACAGCAGTACACCTAGATCCTTTGTGTATCCTCTGTACACCTACGACTGTGTTGCCAAATTCTGAATGAACGCCATCTACAAGTTCGCTGATGAAACCACCATAGTGGCACAGATATCTAACAAAGACAAGTCAAAATACAGAAGGGAGATAGAGGGTTTGATGACGTGGTGCAATGAAAACAAATCTGTCTCTCAATGTCGGCAAAACTAAAGAACTGATCATCGACTTCAGAAAGAAAGGAGGACAACACACCCCCATTTACATCAACGAACCTCAGGTTGAGAGAGTGAAGAACATCAAGTTCCTCGAAGTGACGATAACCAACGAACTGTCCTGGACTTTCCACATAAATGTGACAGTCAAGAAGGCACAACAATGCCTCTTCTTCCTCAGGAAGGTCAGGAAATTTGGCATGTCTGTCAGGTCCCTCACCAACTTCTACAGTTGCACCATGGAAAGCATACTGTCCAGGTGCATACAGGCCTGGTATGGTAACTGCTCTGCCCAGGACTGTAAGAAACTACAGAAGGTGGTGTGCACAGCCCAGACCATCATGGAAGCCAAACTTTTATCCATGGACTCTATTTACACAGCTCACTGCCACAGAAAGGCAGTCAACATTAAAGACCCATTGCACCCTGGTAATGACTTCCTACAACCTCTTTCATCAGTCAGAAGCTACAGCAGCCTGAACACACACGCAAGCAGGTTCAGGAACAGCTTCCTTCCGGCCGTTATCAGACTGTTGAGTGGACTCTAGCCTCAAACAATGTAACCTGCAATGTAACCTGTATGCCTCTAAGTCTTTTTGATCTGTACGTCCTTTGCTTGCTGTGATCTGCCTGTATTGCTCGTAAACAAAGCTTTTCACTATATTTCAGTACACGTGACAATAAATCAATCTATAGTTTCACCGTTCAAATAAACATCTTTATTACTGCTGCTAAAATAGACAATTTCAAGTTTTAGACATAAAAGGTACTGCAGATGCTGGAGAATCCGAGATAACAAGCGTGGGGCTGGATGAACACAGCAGGTCAAGCAGCATCATAGGAGCAGGAAAACTTGATGTTTCGGGCCTAAACCCTTCATCAGAAATGGGGGAGGGGAAGAGGGTTCTGAAATAAATAGGAAGAGAGGGGGAGGCGGATAGAGGATGGATAGAGGAGAGGATAGGTGGAGAGGAGGCAGACAAGTCGAAGAGGCGGGGTTGGAG
>JAHRHZ010000019.1:43317480-43342880 GCA_024137785.1 Ginglymostoma cirratum | reverse complement strand
CACCTGCCTGATGTGGAAAGTCTTCTTGGGGCCTGGGATTGGGGTGAGGGAGGAGGTGTGGGGGCAGGTGTAGCACTTCCTGCGGTTACAAGGAAAAGTGCCGGGTGTGGTGGGGCTGGAGGGGAGTGTGAAGCGGACAAGGGAGTCGCGGAGGGAGTGGTCCCTCCGGAAGGCAGATAAGGGTGGGGAGGGAAAAATGTCTTTGGTGGTGGGGTCTGATTGCAGATGGCGGAAGTGTCGGAGGATGATGCGTTGGATCCGGAGGTTGGTGGGGTGGTACGTGAGGACGAGGGGGATTCTTTTTTGGTTATTGTTGCGGGGACGGGGCGTGAGGGATGTGTTCCGGGAAATGCGGGAGACACGGTCGAGGGCGTTCTCGACCACTGTGGGGGGGAAGTTGCGGTCCTTGAAGAATGAGGACATTTGAGATGTGCGGGATTGGAATGTCTCATCCTGGGAGCAGATGCGGCGGAGGCTTGTTATACACAATTTGCCAGATTGTCATCACTTGTTGTGTATTTTGCCATCTCCTTAGATGTCTTTACATTTTTCTGACCTGTGTACCATCAACAAATTTGGCAATCATACATTCCACGCCTTCATCCAAATCATTGTATTAATTGTAAAATTTGAGGCTCAAATACTGGTCCTTGTAGCACAGTGATTTGATTCAGGTTGATACAATGACCCATTTTTACATATCTTCTGGCCACTTAACAGGAGACAATCTATTCATGTTAATACATTGGACTCAATACCATGAAATTTTTATTTTCCACAATAACTTTTGATATGGCACTTCAACAAATGCTTTCTGTAAATCTAAGTACATTCACTGTTTCCCTTTATCCACATCATATATTTCTTCCTCAAAGATCTCCAATAGATTGTTTAAACATCATTTCCCTTTGATAATTACCTTGAACTTACCTAAGTGCCTTGTTGTAACTTCTGTAAAGGCATTTAACAATTCTCCAATTCACAGATTTAAGCTATTTGGCCTGTTTTGATTTGTCTCCCCTCTGTTTTGAAAAATGTGTTATTTTTGCTACTTTCCAATCTAATGGGACCAATTCAGTATCTATGGAGTAGTGTAAAATTAAGACTGATGCACCAACTACTTTACTTACCACTTCTTTTTGGCCCTAAGGATTTGCCATATCTCTACTCTGATTACCACATCTTTCTAAATTTGATCCCTTGTCCCCATTATTTAGTTTAAAAACCTGTCTGCATCTCTATTTAAGCAATTTGCAGGAGCACAGGCCCCAGCACAGTTCAAGTGGCCCACCGTTATAGATCCTACTTTCCCCTGTACTGGTGCTAGTGATATTTCTCCAATACCAATCTTTGAGCCACACATACACCTCCCTAATCTGATTTGCCCTATGCCAGTTTGCAAGTTGCACAAGTAATGTCCAGAGACTTTGATCTTCAATATTCTGTTCTGTAATTTGTGTAGGTCCTGAGCAATTCAAACACCTTTTTGTCCTCTTCATGTCATTGGTACATACATGGATCACAGTGACTGGATCCATCCCCTCCAGCTGTGAATAGGCACACCAGACCCTAGCCTCAGGAAGACATCGGTTGTCAGAATTCCAGCTCTTTGCTGCTGAGAATGGTGTCTATCCCTCTGCATATACTGTTCCTCACAACCATGATATTCCATTTAACTCTCCCTTTTGAAAAACTCCCTGGACCATAGTGCCATTGTCAGTAAGCTCATTTACTCCATACACCTCACTCATGCAAAAAAACTTTCAAGAAAAAGCCTCAAACCTGTTGGACAATTGCAGAGGCTGAATTCTTGTGCTCCTGCCATCAGGGATCCCTTACCTGCCTCATTTGCAGCTACTTTCCTTTGTTCCCAAACACTGACAAAACAGAGGAGCCCATTTTAAGAGGTGGGAGAGTCTGCAGGTAACAGTCTTCCATCTGACATTGATACTTCAGCCACCAGCCCAAAAACACTGAAACAAGCTGTTCAAACTTTAGGTGCTTACAGTCGACTTGGATCTGACTGCCTCCCAGGAGCTCTGTCATGCTGCAGCTGTGAAACATCACCATTGCTGCTATCATTAATGTGCCCTAATTTAGTACCTAATTATTCAATTAAGTAATTCTGACCTGTGTACCATCAACAAATTTGGCAACCATACATTCCATGCCTTCATCCAGGAAAGAACTACTCACCAAATAATTAATATCTTTTCCCATAACTAAATAAGAACCAATTCCTGGAGGCTAAGAAAGTTAAATAAAAAGAAACAAAGGAACAGCTCTTTCCTGCTTCTCCTAACCCCCTTAACCACCCAGCTGCCTGTACTCAAGTGCTAAGTCACACCAAATTGGTTATTTATATTTTATTAAATTTAACCTATTTTCCTAGTCAGCCTTCTCAGAGATGTTACTATCCACCTCTGGAGCAAAGTGGGACTTGAACCTGGGCCTCCCAATCTCAGGGTAGGGACATTACCACGGCAGCACAAGTGCAACCCCACTATTTGTGTCTATATGCTACTAACACAAAGGCCTAGCTGGCCCATTTTTAGCGGTATCAGTTTCAGTTGTTTTCATAAATAACTGAGCAGAATGGCTCTTCCACTGGAAACCTTGTTAATTCTCAGCCAAAAATTTGTGGCCTTTAGAAGTTAAATTATAGATTACAGCTAAATGATAATTCTAGACAGCCCTTATTTGGAGTGTCAGAATGGGTTGAAATAACCTCCCTCTGTATCGTAATAACTGTGATTTTAGGATACTGTAATGCCGATAGCATTTTTGAGAAATAAAGCCTTTAGAAAACAGTGATTGTTCCTATTTGTATTGGTTTGATTTTTAATCTCATTTTACTTCTGTTTTGCAATTGCCAGTTGGCTACTACAAAATGACGTTTTGGAGAATATTGAAGAAAATACCTTTGTCAATCTACCCAATCTTAATGAAATGTAAGTAAATAAACTTTGTTACCTTTTGTTTGAGAAAATCTGTGTTTCCTTTATCGTTCACTGTCAATGTTTGTTTGTTTGCTTATGGCCCAGATCTTCCAATCAGAATGAGAAACCCTCGGCAGAATTTTCTCTTATGAGGCTGGGGGTCATCGTAGGCCCAAAAAGTAGGAGGGACTTCTGTTGGGGTAGGGGTGAGGAGTTGGGTAGGAAGAGTGGGTTTCCCCACACAATTACAGTCTTCTCAGTTCAATACATATCCATGTGTGGGTAAAATGCCAAATTTTACCTAAAGGAAATTCTGGAACCCACCAGAAGCCTCCAAAGTTTGGGTGCCATATTTAAAAGGAACCCAGCTAGCACTTCATTCTCAGCAGTCCAGAGAATCATTCAACCTCTGCTTATCACCACCAGCCAGCCCGAGAGATGACAGAAACCAAGCTGTGCTCTTCCAGGGTACGTGTTGTAGTGATTGTAACAAGGTCAGTCAGATGGACGTAATTGAATGTGAGTTCCCTGATTGGGGCTGCAAACCTGGTTCAATCAGGGAACTCTGGCTGACAGATATAAATGGGAACGTCAGCCATCCTATTCACTCTGAGAGCTAGCTCTGAGGGAGCTAGATCAGTGTCAAGGACTCTCCACATGTTAAAAAAAAAGGGTGACTTGGTGACGGGAAACCATTTTCTAATGAATGCTTCATGCTCCTGTGAGAGTGAAGTACCATTGTAAGGTTGCCACTGCACTGCACTGTAAAACACTGCGGGAGATAGGATGCCAGGCATCTCCATCAGATACCTCAGATAAGTAACTTCTGTCACTTCATTAAACCTACCGGTATAAGTCTACTGGCACCACAGTTGGTACTGCCTTTCAAGCATCTGCCAACAATCACATTTAAACATTAAAGGAGCTACAAAACTCAGCAGCTCAAGCACCAAACGATTCCTGATCTTTCTTCACAACCAGGAGAAAGTGACCTCTGATAGCTTTCCACCATTAGCTTGTGTGGGACAAGGTCACAACCACAAGAGATGGCCTTTTGAGTTCAGTCTCGCTTGCTTTCCCTGGTCAGGTTTGCTGGCATCAGCCAATGTGTTTGTCTCACTTGGGCAGGCTTGTTGGCCCATTTAGGCTTCGCTTCTCTGACTGGGACTTCTCATGAGCTGATCAACATTGAAAGGCTCCACTCTCACACTGTAAGCATTTGCATGAAGAAGCAACTCAGTTATGAAGGAGATTTGTAACAGAAGATGTTTGTACTCACTGGAGCTTGGAGGAATAAATAGACACATATGTGTAGGCTGGTTGTAAACTGACATCTTTCACATTATTGGCTAACAAAGCTGCATCCACGAACATCATTCCACTAGGATATGCACCGTTATTATATATCCATGATATGTTCATGAATGCAATAAAAGCTTAACCCACCTGAAAAGTTCTAAGAACTCACCAGTGAAAGGTTAATCCACTTTTGGGAAACTTGTCTTTTTGTCTCCCTCCTAGAAAATTGTACCATCTCTCATCTTGCTCAAATAAAAACCATACACTGACCTGCTTTCAATCAATCTGAACAATAATTCTAGAAGAGGACCCTTCAGAACTGATTCATTGCAGCAAACCTCACAGACAGCAGCACAAAAAAAACACACCAACGCCTGCTTAAGTGTTTGAATCTCTCAAAGGTTCTGTGATAAGCTAGAGGGTAGGTGAGGGAGTAGGGTAGCAGGGCGTCAGGTGGGTAGAAGGTCTGGGTGGCACATGTGTAATAGCAGATAGGATGACCAGTGGGTAGAGCGATGGATAGGCAGGCTGGCTGATAAGTAAAGTGGTAGTGTGACAGGTTGGTAACTGGTAGGTTGGTGGAAGGATCAATGGCAATTTGAGTTGCAGGTGGGTAGGTTGACAGGTGGCAGGATGGCAGACTGGTAATACAGGTAAGGTGACAGATGGATACCACTAGATAGGTGGGTGGGGGTATAATCAGGCTGGGATGAGAACTAGCCAGGCCATTTTGAGCAGTTGTCATGTCATGAGGGTAGTTGAAGGGATAGATGGGGTAATCGGGTCAGAGTGGTAGTCAGGGATTCATGGTTAGTTGTGGAGTCAGGGCGTTAATTGAGTGTTGAGGGGTTCGAGGGGAGAGTCAGGGAAGTCAGTCAGGGAAATTGGAGTAGGGGGATCAGGTGTCCAGTTACCCAGAAGTTAGACTAGGTCTGTTCCTGTCCAACGCTTTCTGGGTTTCCAGTTAAGAAAGTCGAAACAGTCCAAAGTCTCCAGGGCTCAGGAATTCTTCTCATTGGAACTTCAAACCTCCTGTGCAGTTCCCATGCAATTCTTGCATTGGGACCTCTCAGGGAACCTGAAGCAGAAGATCTGGACCTATATCTATTTGTATATAGTAAACAGTTTGTATTCTCGATAAATGATTAAGAAATTAGGTGAATGGGAAATGGGACACAGCTGAAAAGAGAAGAGTCCAAAACTAGGAGAGGACCCGAGGAGACCGAGTAAAAAGTTGAAAATGGAGAAGAATCTGAAGGCAGAAATAGAATCTCAGAAGATTTCAAGCATGGGGCAATAGAGAGAGCAGATTCCGAAGAATGTCAAAAAGAACCTGAGAAGATTTGAAGCCAAGCCACAAACTGACAATGTACTGGAGAGTACAAAAACAGAACACTGTGATAGTTAGAAAGGGGAAAAAAAAACAAATACATACCCAGGTCAGACAAGCACAATAATTCACAGGGCTCGCAGTTGTAGTTGAGAGTTTAGTGTTTCCATGACCATTTCGAAAAACAGAAACCAGCTGTTACAACTTACCTGAGAAGCTTAAGACAGAATGGTTAGAGAAGCTGATGGCCTAGCATTGTTAACACCCGGTCATTAATCGGGGGATGCAGGTTCAAATCCTGCCATGGCAAATGGTAGAATTTGAATTCAATTTTTAGGGCCCCCTCGTGTCACAGTGGTAGTGTCACTACATCTGGTCTGAGAGATCCAAATTCAAGTCTCACCTGCTCCAGAAATGTGTAATAACGTCACTGATTAGGTTGATTAGAAAAATAGGTTAAAGAAAAGACAGAATGGTTTAACACAAGAACTATGGATGGAAGAACAAAGAGAAGGAGAAAAAGTGTCCAGATTGAGTTTGATCATTGAATTGGAAGACCTCAGTCTTTTCTTGTTTGAGTATTCTTCTTTTTACGTTTCATTCATGAGGTGCTGTGGGCCATCAACAGAGGCAACATCCAACACAATCTGTAACCTCGTGGCCTGGCATATTCCCCCAAACAAAGTTTACCATCAAGCCAGGGAATCAACCCTGGTTCAACGGAGCCTGCAGGAGGGCATGCCAGGAGCAGCACCAGGTATATGTAAAAATGAGGTATTAACCTACTGAAGCTACAAAACAGGACCATGCCAAGCAGCATACGCAGGAAGTGATAGAGAGAGAATGAAATCATGACACAACCAATGGATCAGATGTAAGCTCTGCAGTCCTACATATATGGTGGTACACAATTAAACAGCTCACTAGAAGAGGAAGGCTCCACAAATATCCTCATCCTCAATGATGCAGGAGCCCAGCACGTCAGAGCAAAAGATAAAGCTGAAGCATTCACTACAATCTTCAGCGAAAACTGTTGAGTGATGATCCATTTAAGCCTCCTCCAGAGACTCCTAAAATCGCAGATGTCAGTCTTTAGTGAATTTGATTCATTCGACGTGACACCAAGAAGCAGCTGGAGGCTGTTAGGGATAGGGTTACTGGATATTGCAAAGTCTATGGGCCCTGACAAAATTCGGGTAATATTACTGTAGACTTGTGCCCCGGAACCTGCTGTGCACCTTGCTGAGTGGATCCAGAGCAAGTACAACACTGGCATCCACCCCTGGAACACCACCACCTGCAAGTTCCTCTTCAAGCCACTCACCATTCTTTCTTGGAAATTTATTGCTCTTTATCCAGTACTACTATTCATTCATATATTGCTGTACCGTCGCAGGGTCAAAATCCTGGAACTCCCTTCCTGACTGCTTTGTGGGCCTGCCTACAGCATACTGACTGCAGCAGTTAAAGAAGGCAGCTCATAACCACCTTCTCAACGGCAATTAGGAATGGAAATAAATGCTGACCCAGCCAGTGACACCAAATACCATATGAATGAATAAAAAAAAACTGTAACTAACTGCAGCTCAAACAATCTGAGGCCTATGATCAGCCTGTTTTTCCTGAATTCAAAATCTCTGTTACAAAATTTGCCCCCTTACTGTTTTGAAAAGTAACTCAGGTGGAATCTCTTAGGGGCCTGAACAATATGGAGTATGGCAGGATTTGGGACAGTAATGTGCTCAGTGTCTGGCAAGACCTATCTTGTGTTGGGAGCAACTTGCTACATCTTTTACGTATTTGCTGAGCGATGAGGTGAGTTTCTTATCAGGCCCTGGCGGATGCCTGTTGACAGGGATGATTGCTTGTTATTAGCCCCATTAATTGCAAACTCACATCATTAATATTCAGCTTCCCGTCTTACCACACATGCCAATGTAGACATTGCGAATTTTTGATGATGAAGTCAGAGCAGGTACCTGGCAACTTCAACTTGTTGCTTGCTCCTAAAGGATGTCTGTGTAGCACACCAGGCACTAACAACTCAGGGCATGGTCCATGTAACCAATGTCCAGGAACATTGATATCTGACATGTGGCAGCATCTAAGAACCCTCTTGGCACATTTCCAATCCATTCACAGTGCACTTCAATGCTGCGTCTCAGAGTGAAACAGCAGCTGTCATTGTAATGCTGCTGGAAGGACACTGTGTGTTCAGGGACATGGACTCAGCTCATGGACTGGACCAGGCTGTCTCCCCATTTGCTTTCATAGTGTCCACTCACTCTGTGCCTTCCTAAAAGCTCACTGCATCCCTGCCTTGCGTTGCCTTGACTTACTCTTTCTGCTTTTCCTCTCAACCGGTGATACTAGGTTCACACTGCTGCTATATTTCTGTGCTATTTAGCACAGACGCAAAGAAGGAAGCTTGTTATTCAGGGCAGCTGTCGTTGCAAAGTGGGATAATCTTCGATCCGGGATCCTGGCACTGTGAATCAAGGGGGGCCTCCAATATCAGGCCAGAAGCTTGGGCACAGTCTGTCAGCTGCTCTTAGTGTTCAGTGTCAGGATGTGGTCCATCTAATAGGAGAATGTCAGGCAGCTTACCACCATCTTGAGTCTTTTTGCCCTATTGTGGACAATTTTTGTCCTGGAATGAAAGGGAGTCAAGTATGAAGGGAGATGAAAATGGGTGTCACTTGGTGCAGGCAGGGCAGTGCCCCAAGTGAATAAGTAGGCAGCACAGAGGGCATGCAGAGTTGGTTATGTTGGGGGCTTGTTGTGGTGGGAGCGAGGGAGCAAGGGAATGACGGAGAGAAGATGGTACAGGCAATAATGAGAATGGTAGAGCTTGAGCCTTGGTGGGAATCGGTTAAGGTGCAGTGATAGAGTAAGTATGAGATATTGGAGAGAAGGTGGTGACAGCTGGCAGAGTGGAGAAGATCACTGACAGTTTTCCTACATTGTCTGCATTCCTCCAGACAGCTCAGAGTACACTGCTCTGGGTATCTCCTCAAACCAGTTTGGCGTGATCTGTTGTTCTGGCATCCTCTGCTGGTCCTGGTGGAAGACAACATCCCTCCTTCATACCATGCTGTCCAGCAGGAGCTCTGGGTTCCTGGTCACAAAATGGGGCACCAAATTTCCCTTGTGTGCTGTGACTATGACACATGTCAGAAACCGTGCAGGGCAGCTCCAGACTAATAGTGCTTATCCAGGTGCACAGCAGGCTTTAAAGATAGCGTCAGTGATATTGGTCAGCTCCAGGATATCTGGACTGTGGAGAGTGGTTCCAGGAAAGGCATTTTTTAAACTGGGCAAGTATGAGATTAAATGGGTGCCATTAGTGTCTGATAGCTGTGTAATGAGACAAGTTTAGTAAGATACAGTTAAAACTCTCACTGGGTCTCAGAAAGCAAAACCCTTCAAACTCAACGCAACTGACACTTCACCAAAAAAAGCCAAACGGTGTGCATCATTTGATTTTTCCAAGTTTCAAAACTCTTCTGGTATTTGAGCTATAGAGCAGCACCTGACTTCTATTCTAGTTTAGAGTTCAAAAAGGAAACATATGTAGTTTCTTAGACTACAATGAGGCCAGATGTGGGAGCATTGGAAGCAGTACTTTCAAGGATATGAAACAGCTTCAGGCTTATACATGAAGGAGCAGGAACACCGAATCAGCCTTTGGATGACATTCTCGTGTATGAAGAAGGAACATTGCCAGGGAATCAAGGATATGCTAAGGGCTTTGCAGAATCTGGAATGCACACAAAATTTGAAATACTAATTCTCTAGAATGATTACATTTTCTAAGACACATAATCCAAGAACAAGGCATTATGGTGGATTCAAGGAATTGAAAGGCCATCAGACATTTTCTGGCTCTAATGTGTATAACTGATGTACAGTAATTCTTGGACAAGGTGTATCAAATAGGAAAGTTTATCCTCAACTTAGCCAGTCTTACTCAGCCCATAACAGAGCTTTTGAAGAAAGACCAACAATGGTCATGGAACTGGGAACAGACTGCAGCTGAGAAAGAGAAGTTACTTTAAACTAATGTTCTGGCACATTGCATTCATGTTATATTCACTATTATAGCTGCAAATGTATCATCTATGTATTTAGAATCAGGGCTTATCTAAATTAAAATGAATTGAATACAAAAATGTGTCTATTTTATGCCAAAAGCCTTGACAGAGACTGAACAGAGATATGCAACCATAGAAAAGCAAATACTAACATTACATGATGATGCGAAAGGTCTGCAGTCTCTTTCACAGGATTGAAATTCTAGTGATCAAGATAGATCTGAAGTGTTTTGTAACAAGACTGGATTAAAAATAAATCTCAAAAATTCTTCTATTAATACAAAGATTCAGACTTAGACAAATGAGATATGACAATGCCATTGTTTATGTTTCTAAACTAGGTACAAATAATGTCTGATACACTCTCAAGTACAATAATAGTTTAAGTAGTAAAAGAGGATTTTATTCTTGATGAAAAGGGAGTGTTTTAATCTATGCTGATAATCAACACTGCTGGCAACTGAGGGAGAAATGAGCAAAGTTCAAATAACTCTGTGCAAGGGTGGTTGAAATATACTCCAGTTGGCAGTGCACTGAATAAATTATCATGAGCAGACACAACAGTTGTCAATATTGGAAGTTTTGTTGGTATATGGCCATGGAATATTTATACCAAAGTCAATGTGAAGAAAAATTCTACAGAATCAAAAACTCCTCAGAGAATATCTAGGTGTCATTGAAGCACAGAGCAATAATGCAATCATCAATGTACTTGTGAGGCATTTCCAAAGATATACAGGATTAAATTTCATCATGTGTGCCATACACGGTAAAGTGCCCATAGAGCCAATTATTTCATCAAGATTTTTGGACAAGCATTGAGAAAGGCTAACAGCAGATTTGTTTGATTTCATGTTAATTGCAAGGCATTTAAAAATGGATGTACTGTTTTAGAATAGAACCTCAAGCCAAAAATAACCTCTCAAGACCATGAGAATGTAGAATGAATGGAGAGACACCACAGCATAAAGCAGCAGAGCTGGTACAACTCTAGACATAGAGTTGCCAAGCCTAAACCCAATGCAGAAAATTGTATAATTGAATTAGAAAGACTTCTTGCACCCCCAGTGATCAGGGCATTGAAGAGGATCTTTATGATGCACGGTTTCCAGAAGGTTAAGTATCGAACAATGGACCTCAAATTGTGAATGAGGATTTCAGGAAGTTCATGATGGAGATAGGCATCAAACAGCGGGGGCCAGTCAAAGCCACAAAGTCACTGATTCCAGCCTGGAAACTAGCTCTACTCCATTTCAGAGAAACACCATTGAATAATGGGTATTCACCAGAGAAATTGTTAATTGGAAGGCATTTAAAAATGGATGTACTATTTTAGAATAGAACCTCAAGCCAAACATAATCTCACAAGACCATGAGAAGGTGTAGTAAATGGAGAGACGCCACAGCATAAAATAGCAGAGGTGGTGCAACTCTAGACATAGAGTTGCCAAGACTAAAGCCAAGGCAGAAAGCTTGGTTAAGGGACAAGATGACAGAAGCCACAGTCATCAGAGAAACAGATCAATGGAGATCATACATTGTTAGAATGTCTAAAGGAAAATTCAGGAGAAACAGGAATGTGTAATTTTACTCAAAGCAAAGAGTGAGACCATGTGTGATTTTCATAAGATATAGGATGGATGTACCTAAACTACATCAGGCAGTGTACCGTGTGATACAACACTTACAGAAATAATCACCTTCATGTTGAAATCAAGTGACCAAGTCAGGATCTCTTGTCCAAGTTCTAGATAGCCTTGACCTGTGAAATTTAGATGCTGAGATGGGGGGTAGTAGTAATAATATTGCCTATGCTGCTGTTAATGATTACGATGATTTTTTAAGTAAATAAAAATAATGTAGGCCAGGTAGAAAGAACGTTGAGCAGGGAGCTAGTAAAATTATATAAACAAATAATGATGTAGCTGATGATGAGATTCTGGAATCGGTAAGAGAGATCAAGAGAAGATTTTAATCAAGAAGGAGCACGTAAAGAGAAGGGTATATTGCACAAAAGAGCTAAATGTGATCACTTGCAATATACAGATGTAAGTAAAGCAGAATGACAATACTGTGGGAGTAGAAGAGTCTTTCGTAAAGGTAAGGAGCAAGCAGCCATGGGCAGTACATATATATACACCCAGAGCCAACATTACTAAAGACCATTATTTAATTGTGCTGGTAGCAGCATTTCAACTTTTTTACAGTTCATAGTGATTGATTCTTTGTTTGTGTTATTATGTTTCAAGTAGTTCCTGCCTCAAAGACAGTCCAGTTCTCTTTATCTTGGTTTTCATTAACCTCGACTGGACTGCTCATAACATTTTTTTTTCTGTTCAGAAAACTGATGGCATAAGTCCCAATGTCATAATTGTGAATTGCCAAGTTGCTACTCAAATTTTTGTTAGCAACATAGTCAAATTCCATCCTTACCTTTTCTTGAATCCACTTTTTAACCCGGGTCACAAGGCGGTGAATGTATCCTGCCAAGCCTTCCCTCCCAATCTGGTTGTTTTGAGGGCCCACACAGTACCATTTGGTTGGATGGCATTAGTTCAGTATAGAATGGGGATTGGCCCTGAAACTGTTGCTATATATGGCTCACAGAGGGCCATGTATGTAAAATACTACACATCCAGTTAATTTTCTGCACAGGTTGTGAGAATGAGAGCAAGGAACTGGAAGTTCTGGGCTTAAACCATTTCGGTGACTCTGGTATTTGCCTTTCCTGCCTTTTATCAGATTTATATTTGGCTTCTTATAGTCAGAAATCAGACGACACCTTTTGTTAGTTGACAAAGAGGCAGCACTCCAAAACCTTGTGATTTCAAATAAACCTGTTGGATGATAACCTGGTGTTGTCTGATTCATTCTTGCCCACCCAAGTCCAAAACCAGCACCTTCACATCGTAGCTTTTCATAAGAAAGTTATTTTTGTTTTGTGGATAATAGTTGTTTTAGCAAAATAGGCTACAGCATGTCAAATCTGCTTTGTAAATTTCAGGTTAGCAACTTTCATTGTCAAGTGAATGATGTCAGTCGCAGGCAATTTGTTTCAATTATAGCACAAATTGTAACAGGCTTTTGTAGCCTAGTGATGGTGTCCCTGCCTCTGAGCTAGAAGGTCCTACTTGCTCCAGAGATGTGTAATAACATCTCCAAGCAGGTTGATTGGAAAATATCTATATAAATTGTAACATCACAGATTGTGAGTTCTCTAAATAAGTCTAAATATTCACATTCAATGACAACTTCAGTCATTGTTGTCTAGTTTTAGAAAATAATTTGCTGTATTTTGCCTCACAGTGCATTGGAGAATCTTTTTTCTGTGTCTTCAAACAATTGTTCCTCATGTATGTGTTGTTTTATAATTTTTGCGTGGCATTTTTACATGAAGTATACTTCTTGTTCCCAAACCATAGTATTTTTTATTTTGCTCCAGCGTTTTTGCTTGACATGCACACGTTAATTCTACTGCCATGAGTCATTTTTTTCCCAATATGTTACTACTTTCCCTGCCATTCTCCCAATAAGTCACAGAGTTATACAGCATGGAAACAGAACTTTCGGTCCAACCAGTCCATGCCAACCTAAACTAATCTCGTTCCACCTGCCTGCATTTGGCCCATATACTTCCAAGCCTTTCCTATTCATGAACTTATCCAAATGTCTTCAAAACAGTGTAATTGTACCTGTATCTACCAATTTCTCTGGCAGCTCATTGCACACACGAACCAATCTCATGTCCTTTTTAAATCTTTCTCCTCTCACCTTAAAAATACACCTCCAAGCTTTGAACTCCCCCACCCTCAGGAAAAGACCCTGGTCATTCACCTTATATTTGTCCCTCACAATGTTATAAATCTCAATAACGTCAACCCTTAACCTCCTATGCTCCAGTGAAAAAAATAAGATTATGTGACTTTATAAAGCTACTGCAACTGGCTTTTACAAGGAAATTTGAAGAGAAAACTTGCAGTGATGAACTGCACACATGGATTTTAGTTCTTTGAGGAGGTGCAGAAACAATACAGAGGAAGTAACTTCAGATGATCAAACACAATCTGGAATCTATTTCTAAAAAGTGCACCTTCATTTATTAAATGATTGGACCATTTGGCTCTCTTATGAAAGAAGCAATCCAAAAATCCGTTTTTTTCATGAGCAATATATATCTTCACAGCTGTTTTGTTTTGGGGTAATGTTTACTGACTTCACTGAACATCTCAAAAGATTCCAAAGTTATCGCTATGGCATTGTTGAATGTTTGTCGTTACTGAAAACCAATCTGATCATATCTATTAAAGATTCCCAAACAGGCTCAAAATTATTTAGGCATAGAAGTATCTGGAATCATAGGCAGAGACACTTGGCAAACAATATGCTCGACTTTGACATTAATCAACTAAGTGAACTGAATATTCCACACCACAAGCAAAATGATAAACAGCTGTGAGAGGTTAGGGAGGAGTTTCTGATTTGGGTGAATTCAACGAAAAAATTTAGTCCCAAAATTGTGAACATCTCTGCCAACAACCAGTGAATAAGGCAGAAATGTAATCTTTCAATAAAATAATGTGCCTAAAATAAGCATTCCTTGCTGTGTATAAAAATGGGACCTGCGCAGTTTGAGTAATAAATTAAAGTTGAAATACACATTTTAATTTTAGATTTTAAGCATAATGTCAATCCACTGCCTGTAATAAACACACATTTAAATAACTTAAAATGACCTTTAAAAGGTACAACACACCATTTCCTGATATACAGTTAACAAATTCTCCGTGAATGTAGTTAAAATCGAAAGCTTTTAGAATATTCTTATTTTTGCCTTTGCACTCAGAAAATACAGTTTTTTTTTTTGCTTTCTTTATTCTTTCATGGAATGTGGGCATCTGGGAAAGCCTGCATTTGCCGTCTATCCCTAATTGCCCTTGAACTAATTGGCCTGCTAAGCCATTTCAAAGAACAGTAAAAAATTGTGGCCGCGGGTACCCATAAGGGCCCAAGCTATGCCTGCCTCTTTTTAGGATACGTGGAACAATCCCTCTTCCAAAGCTACACTGGCCCTATCCCCCGCCTCTTCCTCCGTTACATTGATGACTGTATCGGTGCCGCCTCGTGCTCCCACGAGGAGCTCGATCATTTCATCAACTTTACTAACACCTTCCACCCCAACCTTAAGTTCACCTGGACCATCTCCGATATCTCTGTCTCCTTCCTGGACCTCTCTGTTTTCATCTTTGGCAAACTGATATCTATTTCAAGTCTACTGACTCCCACAGCTACCTAAAATACACCTCCTCCCACCCGCCTTTCTGCAAAAATGCCATCCCCTATTCCCAATTCCTTTGCGTCTACCATTTCTGCTCTCGAGATGAGGCATTCTACTCCCAGACATCCCAGATGTCCTCGTTTTTCAAGGACCGCAATTTTCCGTTCACAGTGGTCGAAAATGCCCTCGACCGCATCTCTTGCGTTTCCCACAACTCATCCCTCACACCCTCTCCCCACAATAACAACAAAGACTGAATCCCCCTCGTCCTCATGTACCACCTCACCAACCTCTGGATTCAACACATCATCCTCCGCCACTTCTTCCACCTGCAATCTGACCCCACTACCAAGGACATTTTTCCCTCCCCACCCTTATCTGCCTTCCGGAGGGACTGATCTCTCCGTGACTCCCTTGTCCGCTCCACACTCCCCACCCACCCCACCATCCCCCGCACTTTTCCCTGCAACCGCAGGAAGTGCTACGTCTGCCCCTACAGCTCGCCCCTCACCCCCATCCCAGGCCCCAAGAAAGTCTTCCACATTAAACAGATGTTCACCTGCACATCTGCTAATGTGGTATTCTGTATCTGCTGTTCCCGATGTGGTCTCCTCTACATCAGGGAAACCAAGCAGAGGCTTGGAGACCACTTAGTGGAACACCTACGCTTGGTTCATGACAAACGACTGCACCTCCCAGTCACAAACTACTTCAACTCCCCCACCCACTCCTTGGACGACATGTCCATTCTGGGCCTCCTCCAGTGCCACAACAATGCCACCCGAAGGTTGCAGGAACAACACCTCATATTTCGCTTGGGAACCCTGCAGCCCAATGGTCTCAGTGTGGATTTCACAAGCTTCAAAGTCCCCCCACTGCCAACCTCATCCCAAAACCAACCCAGATCATCCCTGCCTCCCTAACCTGTCCGCCTTTTCTCCCACCTATCTGTTCCTCCCACCTCAACCCCCAGCCCCACCTCCTACCTACCAGCCTCATCCCGCCTCCTTGACCTGTCTGTCTTCTCTTGACTGACCAAACCCCATCCGAACTCCCCACCTACACTCACCTTTACTGGCTCCATCCCTGCCTCTTTGACCTGTCTGTCTCCTCTCCATCTATCTGTTCCTTTATCCATCTTCCATCCGCCTCCCCCCTCTCTCTATTTATTTCAGAATCCCCTTCCCCTCCCCCATTTCTGAAGAAGGGTCCAGACCCGAAACGTCAGCTTTCCTGCTCCTCTGTTATTGCTTGGCCTGCTGTGTTTATCCAGCTCTACACCTTGTTATCTCAAAAAATTAACCGCAGTGTGGAGTCTGGGGTTACATATCGGCCAGACAATGTAAGGATGTCAGGTTTCCTTCCCTAAAGAATATTATTGAACCGGATGGATTTTATAGACTGCTCAAAGGCCTGCGAACAAGCACAGTTAGCAGGAAATACCAGTCATGATTCATTTATCCTGTGATAGTGCAAAAAAATCAGGGAAACTTGGGTTGTGCTAAGTGCAATCTGTGTATAAACTTCAGCAATCCTTTGTGTCAGCTGTACCAAGGTTGACTGATTGCAAAGCAAAAACAGGGGACACATTTGAGGCCAATAGATCAACTTCCCTTTTTTTTAGTCTGGTTCACATTTGCCTGAAAAATGCTGGTTAAACCCTACTTGTCCTTGTAGGTCTACGGGTTCAAATAAATAGTTCTGATTGTAAACTAAACTGAGAAATGTTCTTATTTACAAAATGTCACATATCTACATTTATATATTTTTAAATAGCTTGTTAAAGTAATTTCTTTTAAATTTCTTGAAGCTTATGCTCATTTCTTAAAACCCAAATTGAACAAATGTAAAAGTCTGTCCGAGTGAAGACATTTTTATGTAATCCCCCTCTCAGGAAACTGATAGGATCCATCTATATGTCAGGGTGCTAATCTGTTGCTGCCCACTATCCTACAGGTTGACAAGATGACAAGATCAAAAGATAAGGCTGAAACATTTGCAGCCACCTTCATCAAAAAGTTCCAAATGTATAATACATCTCGGCCTCCTCCAGAGGTCCCCTGCATCACAGATGCAAGTCTTCAGCCAATTCAGTTCATGTGAACTGCATGTGAATGTTGGAAGCAGTGGATACTGGAAAGGCTATGGGCGCTGACCAGATTTCGGCAATAGTACTGAAGGCTTGTCCTCCAGATTTTGCTACAGCCCTGGCGAAGGTGACCTCGTATAGATGTAACACTTCCATCCACCCAACAATGTGGAAATTTTCCAGCTAGATCCAGTACACAAAAAGCAGGGCAAATCCAATCCGGCCAATTACCAGTCTACCCTCAATCATCAGTAAAGTGTTGAAAGGTGTTATTGATAGTACTATCAAGCAGCACCTGCTCAGCAATAACCTGCTCATTGATGCCCAGTTTGGGTTCCGCCAGGGTCACTCAGCTCCTGACTTCACTACAGCCTTGATTCAAACATAGGCAAAAGAGCTGAATTCCAGAGGTAGGTGAGAGTGACAGCCCTTGATATTAAGGCTGCATTTGAACAAACTCACATCCTGACATCCCAAAGCCTACCCACCGTCTACAAGGCACAAGTCAGGAGTGTAGTGGGATACCCACCCCTTGCCCGGATGGGTGCAGCTCCAAAAACACTTAGGAATTTTGATATCGTCCAGGACAAAGCGATCCGATTGATTAGCATCACATCCACAAGCATCCACTCCCTCCACCAATGACACTATGCAGCAGCAGTGTGATCCATCTACAAGAAGCAGTGCAGAAATTCACCAAGGCTCACCAAACCCATAACCACTTCCATCTCAAAGGACAAGGACAGTAGATACATGAAAAGACCACCACTTGCAATTTCTGTACAGGCTGCACTATCCTGATTTGGACATGGATTGCTATTCCTTCAATGTTTTTACATGAAAATCCTGGAATTCTCTTCCTAATGGCATTGTGGGTGTACCTACAGCACATTGACGCAGTGGTTCTCAAAGATAGATCACCTTCTCCAGGGCAGTCATGGTTGGGCAATAAATTCTAGGCCAGATAGCAACGCCCTTATCCCATAAGTGCATTAAAAAAATTATGTCAAAAAGCTCCCATTGACTATGCCTTACCAGGTCCATTTTAGTCTGTCCACTGATAGCTTTGAAGGTGAGGAACATTTATAATGCAGTGTACATTATGCCTGCCAACCATACCACAGCAAATCAATAGGGGATTGGAAAACTGTTCAGCCCACTCACCATTGGGCTGGTTGTAACTGGTGAGCATCCCACTGCTGAAGATATTATACCTGCTGGAAGGGGAAGCCCATACCAGTTGGAAATCCCAGCAACCTCTAGCTTCATGAGTTGGAGTGGAGCTGGTTGTGGTGGTGAGTGGGGAAACATTGCTTGCATGCCCCCTAGTCATTTGCTTCCTCCTTTAACCATTTATTGCTCAGCAGGATCCCTCAGGAGAAAGTCCCACCTCTAACCAACTAATGCTACACACAGCAATGTTTGCAAACATTTATAAGCACAAAATTGCAAACAGATTTTGTGTTATGTGCATGTGCATTTATGACCTGAAGACAAATACTGCAATGATTTTTCTTGAACGTTATCAATAACTGCACTGCTTGAGACTATGATAATAGATAACATGCCTTGATATATACAGCATGATACTTTCCACAATATCTGAGATAGAGATCTTCAGAATTGGCCAAACATTGTAACGTTGATTTTTATATTAATGATACTGAAAGGTTTGTCCCAGTTTAGCAAGGCCACAAAAACACAAGCCAAGCATTAAGCCCTTGTTGGCTGAATTGAATTGAAAAATAAGTAAGTTAAGTCAAACTGTATTGAGCTTTGATCAGACCACATTTAGAATATTGTGAGCAGTTTCTGGCCAAAATTTTATAAAACTAGTACAGTCTTGGAAGGATGATATGAAAAGGGTGTGCACATATGAATCAATAAAAGTACATACAGGATAAGTCTGTTCCTCCTGAAAATATAAATCTGAGGGGTGACCTAAGGGTTGTCTTAAAGATTTCAGGAGAGTAGATGCTGAAAGAATATTTTCTATTGTGGAGAAGTGTACAGATACAGGTCATTGATATTAAATAATTGAATGCAATAAGGTTAGGGAATTCAAAAAAGAGTATGAAGTGAATAATTCGGTTGCATTTATGAGGAAGATGGACATTGATATGAGTGGGAAGGGAACAGAGAGGTGCAGTGGTAGATTTCGATGAGGAAAGTTGGAGAAGTAAATTTTCTGAGCACCATCGAGTTACTGAAACATTTAAGAGTTTGTTGCACTTTCTGCAAGAAGTGATTTCTGATATACAGCTTCAGATACAGCAATTCTCCTAATTGTCCTAGCTTTTCATGTTAACATGCACATTGTATTGACTAAGTTGTGAAATTGACTAGACAATATCCTGATGTAGGTTCTGACTGACTTACTTGAAGACCTGTATTCTGTTCTAACATGGATATCAGCCCACGCTGAAGTAGTGCAGTCCAACACTGAGTGAGTTACACGCTGACGAAGCCATTATCTTTCAGAAAAGTTGTTAAGCTGAACACCCCTAAGTCCACAAAGGATAGTATCCCACCACTAAGCTACTCTTTAATTACATGTGCATAATACTTCACACTGGTCCCCCTTCCTTAGACCAAACAGAGCCTCCGATGCTCCTGTTCAGATCTGTCAATCAGGGCTCACTGATTGGACCAATCGGGGAACTCATATTCATAAAGGTCCAACTGGCTGACCTCAATACAATCACTACAAACCCCCCAGCTCCATTTGCCTTATCAGGTCAATGAAAAGATTTCATGCCTTATTTTGAAGAAGAGCAGGGGATTCTCTCATATCCTACTCTTTCCCTAATTACTGTCACTATTAGAATATTTTCTGGCCGTGATCTCATTGCTGTTTATTGTGCAGCAGTTAACTGCCAAGTTTCCCAAACTACAACAATGACTTCACTTCAATAGCATTTCATTGGCTATAAAGTGCTTTGGAACATCGTGAGGTTGTGAATGGCTCTGTATAAATGCAACAGGAAACGGCATAGATAAGAAGTTGATTTTCCCATAGCTGGAAACTGACATTATTTTTGCATTTTATAAGTCATTTTAACATCAGCGAGGACAGATGGTAACTGCTTTCTAGTTAATGTTCCTTTCCTCACCATGCTGTAACACTGCTCTTAACCAGCATGAATCAAAATATATATCAAAGCAGGAATGAGCATACATTATCGGCTTCAGAGAACTGTTGTTTTACTGATCTGAGCCAATTTCTAAAATGTCTCTATATATTAAAAACAAGCCTTAGGCTTTTTGCACAAATTTAAAAATGTAGTGGGTTATTTTGAGTGCACCCAACTACTATGCTTTTTTGAGAGTGACCTTCTTATTTCTCCTCATATTGTTTGATCCTATGTGATGCATTGTCACTGGCTCTCTTCCAGGCCCCTTCAGTACCTCTTCGAATCTTCCTTCAATATATGCCAGCCTATTTCCTAAAATATGGTTTAAAATCTGCAGCAATTGTTCCATATAACTGTAATAGCTCATGTGATTTAGGGGGAAGGGAAAAAAAACCTACATTTTACATTGTAGCCATGGTCCCTATTAAAACTTTTTTATCCTCTTCGAGATGATTTCTAATAAAGTCCTTGATGCCAGTCACTCACCAGGTGACCAAATTGCGTAGGAGATAAACTACACAAAATTAATAATGTGAGTGAACAGATGTATATGTGATTTTTTTCCAAGGGTTTTAGCTTTTGGAAGGATCTTGCTGCAAGAAACATTTCTTTTAAGCAGGATTCGTTGAATCGCTATGCATTGGCTAAAAGCAATTAAATTAATCGAAGCACTGCTGACAATGAGTTGAACTTCTGTGATAGCCAAGCCAAGAAGAAAGCGATAGAGAGTTTTAGCTGCAAATCTTCATTGTTAAAGAATATTACAATGAAAATATTTTTGACTCAATATATCTACACCTGAAGACTCGATCAACACTTGTGGTGCATATGGAGTCTTCAACCATGGGGCTGTTTGAGGAGGTTTGAAGGGACAATCTTACTCAGCAGTAAGTGAGCCAAGGAATCATAACCATTATGTATATCGTTGAAGGAGTACTTAAGTGATTAATCTTCTAATTTCTGATAAATACATGACGTAGACTTATTAGGAGTGTAAGTCAAATGGCTGGAAATAGAAAGTCAATTTAAGAAGTTTCATTCAGACTATAAACAACTGTATTCTTTGTGTTTTTAAAAGCTTTAGCCTATGTGACTATTTAAGATAAAGAGTTGCTATTAGTATTCGATTTTTAATTTTTTTTGTTTTAAACCATGAACCTGCACCCTAAATATTTTAGTAAACATTTGGATTTTAGTGAATATCTGGATCTTCAGATTCAAAAGAAAATTGAACAAGTTACTAGTTGCTGCTGAAATCATCCCAACTGGATGCTCTGGCAGAATTACAAACTCACAGATTGTGAAATTTGTACAAGGACATTGGCTGAAGTTAAGGTAACGTGAATTTGTGCTGAATTTTATGAAATGAACAGCAGAGTGGTTTATCAGTTGTTGAAACTTCTGTGGAGAAGGAGTTTTATCCCTGATTTATTTGCCTAATCAGGATGAGGTGAATAGAATTATCGGGAGAGTTGAATTTATGGGCAAAATCATGGGGTGAGAAAGCAGGTCATAAAGTACAGGGTTTGGAATTGGTAGAAGAGAAGGCTAATCCAGGGCTAGCATGGACTGAAGTAGTTGGGGTCAGTTGAAAAGAAAGCAGCTTATAATAGAAAAAGGATTGTGGGAGGAAAGAAGGCAACAAATGGAACTTTAAAAAAACGCTTCAATTACAACCAGAGATAGCAAGAACTGCACATGCTGGAGTCAGAGGCAACACAGTGTGGAGCCGGAGGAACACAGCAGGCCAGGCAGCATCAGAGGAGCAGGAAAGCTGACGTTTCAGGTCGGGTCCCTTCTTCAGAAGTCTATGAGAAAGGGAAGAGAGAGAGTTGGTCTTGGAAAATGAAATGTTTTATTTATGTGATAAAGAAAGATCTGACAGATTAGAGGGTTGTTTGAACCCAGTTGTGATTTGGCAATTGCCCAAATTTACTGAAGAATAGCTTGAAAGATATTTTCCCTCATTTGAGATGTATGCTACATAGTTACAAAGGCCCAAGGTGTCATGGATCATGATTTTACAAGTGTCTTGATGGATAACACAATAAAAGTTAAGCTTTTATTAAGCTTATTAAGTCAATTAAGCTTTTGGACTGCAGGGGAGGAAGAAAAAAGCTAGATATTTGTAGAATATGGGTAAAAGTATGTTGTGGGACTAGTTGTATTCTTCAGTACTATTTGCTGAGATGCTTCAAAATATAAGAAAGTTATGATCCCTGAAGAATTTAGGGACAATATTCCAGTAATCATTAGATCTCATTAGGAGGAACAGAAAGCTTTGAAGGTAAAGGAAGCTGAGGTTTTATTCTGAGATCTGATATCTCACATGGACATCAAAGATTGTTGAATCTTTATTTATAAATGCAAAAGGAATCAAACATTTGGAGCAAGAGTAATTGACTGGGGAAATCTAATTGAACTGGAAAAAGAATGGAGCTGGGGCAGATAATTTGGATTCAAAGTTTTGGAAGTTAAACTGAACAAAGGGTTGATTTTTAAGAGGGGATAGTTTAGACTCAGCCAAGATAGTTTTCCACAAAGTGGGAAGATGGGACAAACAAACTGAGGGCTCCTTGGATGGTGAAGGAAGTATAGATTAAGATAGAGAAGGAAAAATGTGTTTATGACAGATGCCAAATGGATACCATTGATAATCAAACTGAATATAGAAGCTTCAGAGATTAAATGATAAAACAAATAAGGAAAGTAAAGTGGATATGAAAGAAAGATTTACAGCTAACATAAAGCTAAATTCAATATCTTCTATAGGCATACAAATACTAAAAGAATGCTAAAGAAAAGAGGACTGGGGCAGATTGAGGATCTAAAATGAGACTTATCCATGCAATTTGGGGGATGGCTTGTGTACAAAATGCATACTGTACATTTGTCATTGCCAAAGAATTTGAAGTCAACAGGAAAGAAAAGGTAATTGAGAATTTGATGGGCTCAAAAATTGACGACAGTTGAAAGGTTGAGCAGGTGTTGAAGATTTGAGTTATAAAGAAAGGCTGGAACTTAAGAGGTTGAGATGTGACCTGATAGAAGTTTGTAAAATAATGAGGGGTATAAAAGGAGTTAATAGTAGTTGTGTTTTTCCTAGGATGGGGGATTTCAAGACAAGGGAGCACATTTTTGAACTGAGAGGAGAAAGATTTAAAGAAAGACATGAGCATCGGCCATATGCTGAGAACTGCATGGTTGTGCAATTATATTGCTGTTGAGGTGCAATAGCACATCGCCAATACTTGCCAGGGTGCACAGCAAACTTTTAAAAATGGCATTGATACCATGGATGCCAGTCTTTGGGGCAGATAGCTTGATGAGTGGAAAGTGTTCAAGGAATGACGTGGTAATGTCAGGCTAGTTTGAACGAGAGGAATACTATATGGGTGGGGTAGGTAGTTATGATGCAAGTTTGGTAAGATATGATCAGAGATCGTTCTGAGACTCATGGTAGAAAAACCTCCAAAAAACTCAACACCATGGACACCTAGTCGATATGTATATAAGATTCAACTCCAAGATTCCATTCTCTTGTCCCTGTGCAGTGATCTAAGGTGACTTCTTTTTATCTTGTGCTATTTTAACCATGAAATAATGCAATTGAAGCATTCCAAAACTATAATTATTTTTAAAGTATCTTACCATTTGCCAATTACACTGAAAGCTGCCTCACACATTACCTGACTTTTGTGTTTCTCCCTGTGTCGTTCCTCTGACTGTTTTTCTTTCTCCCATCCCTGTGTCTCCACCTGATGACTCAGCCTCATTGTTTCTTTTACTTATGTCTCTGTGAAACATCTTGCATGTGTTTCATCATTGAAGATGTTAAGTAAATACATGAATAAATGTGGTTTCAGGTTTGCACCAACAGATAGGTATTGTATGTTTACCATATGTAATTAATGTGTCTGCTCAGTGATCTGGAGTGGTAATTTTATTGTGACAGGACCCAAGCATGCTATTACAATATTCATTTGCATTTCTTCAACATAAAATACTTCGGAATTACAGTTTTGTTTTTATCTTGTGTTAGCTTGACATATTGCTGTTACATTTTAGAACATTATTCTCATATATTTGGAAGATAGAATTTAATCCATGCTAATGATTTATTTTGACATGAGCTATTTATGGTCAAAATGTATTAAATAATTGTGCATTACATCTCAGCATGAATGAAAACAGACTGTAATCATATTGACCATATCAATTGGTCCATGCAGTAAATAGCACCGACCTATGAGATGTTATGATCCCAGACCTGATCCCCAAATTTAGTTACAATCTGGTTAGGGGCCAATAATCTTTATTTAAATTTGAAGTCCTAGTTGATGACTAAAAGAATAAAGTCATAAATTTCCACAATTTTTAAAAAGCAGAAGAAAGTCAGTCAGGTAAACAATTGACAATATGTTTTATTCTCTAACATCCAGAATCAACATGAGGTAAATATAAATTAACAGGCAAACTGAAGCAGAGCACACCACCAACTGCATATTATATGGCAAGTGCCACAAAGCTACGTTTCACAAATTTCTCAGCAACCTACTGAGAAGTCAATGAGCCACAAAAATCGTTTGAAACAATGTCTTCTTCCTGTTCTAGTCTTTGATTTCTCTCCAGTTTGAACACTCCACCAACCCAGACTGCTTGAACTCTTGCTGAACCTCCCAGTTGCTCAGTTTCTTCTGAGATTGTGTTCCCACTCGACTCATGAAGCTGCACTCCAGCATCTGATCACTGTCATAATTCAAACTCTCTAGCTACTCTAAGCAGAGTACCCCCATGCATGGGCATTCCTTTGTCCACCTACCAGCTTCATGAACACACAACTACTTACAGGCTTTCAGTTGCCCAAATATTCTGGCAGAAAGCATCCTTACAGCTCCACTGAGCTGGCAAGTGCCCAGGGCTGCCCTGAACCCCATTGCCTGCCAGTAGAGAGCAGAACCTGCAGAAACTTCAAACCTGTTATCAGCTCCCAAAAGGTTTCTCTGAACCCCAAAGGCTCTGACTTGCCAAAAAGCTCCCAGAGATTGACTGAGCCCCTGGCTCCTTACAGCTAATAGTGATATCAAGCATCGGGCTGGATGAACACAGCAGGTCAAGCAGCATCATAGGAGCAGGAAAACTTGACGTTTCGGGCCTAAACCCTTCATCAGAAATGGGGGAGGGGAAGAGGGTTCTGAAATAAATAGGGAGAGAGGGGGAGGTGGATAGAGGATGGATAG